>CM035786.1:50921322-51288822 GCA_020466265.1 Siphamia tubifer
CAGCTCAGTAATCACTAACCTTTGACCTTTAACCCTCACCACAGCTCAGTACTAGCTAACCATTGACCTTTAACCGTAACCACAGCTCAGTAATCACTAACCTTTGACCTTTAACCCTAACCACGGCTCAGTACTAGTTAACCTTTGACCTTTAACCCTAACCACAGCTCAGTAATCACTAACCTTTGACCTTTAACCCTAACCACAGCTTAACTTCCACAGTCAAACTGTCCAGTTTTTAAAGTCCTTATTTTTAGTCTATGTAGAACAGATAATCTATGTATATGAATTCTAATTATTTTAACTCCTTTATAACATTCATCATTTTAATCACTAATGTATGAAATTACAAAATCAAATTAAATTCTTCATCCTTTTAAACATTAATTCCCAAATATATCAACATCAGTCTATTTTGGCTACACTGTGTTTGAACTATTTTAGTCAGTGTTTTTTTGCACATACTGTCTGCACCTGAAAAAAGCAGAAAAATCTATTTTTATTTATTTTATTTTAAAATGATATTTTTGTTTCAATTTGTAGAGGAATAAGTTCATGAAGAAGTTACAGTTAATTCTTGCAGAGTGATAAAATCTATGTGTAACTCGGTTAAGTCTGTTGTCCTTTCATATCATTTTAATGTAGTTTTTTGTTACAATCTTGTCTCGATCTCGTGAGCTGAGTGTCTCGTCACATCCGTATTTTTCAGAGTTGTACTTTTGTATGTGTCTGTTCCAGACATGTGGAGGTTCAGGTGTTTGGTGACATGCACGGGAACGCTGTCTATCTGTTCGAGAGAGACTGTAGTGTCCAAAGAAGACACCAGAAGATCATAGAGGAGGCACCAGGGGTGAGATAAACAACTGTAAAAACTATTATAATAGAGGAGACACCAGGGGTTAGATACACAACTGTAAAAGCTATTATTATAGAAGAGACACCAGGGGTTAGATACACAACTGAAAAAACTATTATTATAGAGGAGACACCAGGGGTTAGATACACAACTGAAAAAACTATTATAATAGAGGAGACACCAGGGGTTAGATACACAACTGAAAAAACTATTATAATAGAGGAGACACCAGGGGTTAGATACACAACTGAAAAAACTATTATAATAGAGGAGACACCAGGGGTTAGATCCACAACTGTAAAAACTATTATAATAGAGGAGACACCAGGGGTTAGATACACAACTGAAAAAACTATTATAATAGAGGAGACACCAGGGGTTAAATCCACAACTGAAAAAACTATTATAATAGAGGAGACACCAGGGGTTAGATACACAACTGAATAAACTATTATAATAGAGGAGACAATCTGCCTAATCTGAACCCAAGTGGTGTTCAGTTACTGGACTTCTGTGCGAACCACAGTTTGTCCATAACTAACACCATGTTCAAAAATAGTGGTGTCCATCGGTGCACTTGGCATAAGGACACCCTAGGTTGCCGGACGATGATCAACATTGTAGTCGTATCATCAGACCTGCGGCCGTATGTTTTGGACACTTGGGTGAAGAGAGGGGCAGAACTGTCTGCCGACAACTACCTGGTGGTGAGTTGGATCAAGTGGCAGGGGAAAACACTGCGCCAACCTGGAAGACCCAAATGAGTAGTGTGGGTCTGCTGGGAACGCCTGGCGGAAGAACCTGTCAGGTAGATCTTCAACTCGCACCTCCGGCAGAGTTTCAATTGCGTCCCAAGGGTGGAGGGGAGCATTGAGTCTGAATGGGCTCTCTTCTGCTCCGCCATTGCCGAAGCGGCCGTAGTTAGCTGTGGCCACAAGGTAGCTGGGGATAGTTGTAGTGGCTGAAGGAGGAGGGTTACAGGGCCTGGCTTTTCTGTGGGAAGCAGCTGACTGGTAAAAGCAGGCAAAGCGGGCTGCGGTGGCAGCGGTTGCTAAGGCAAAAACTCGGACGTGGGAGGAGTTTGGTGAGGCCATGGAGGAAGATTACCGATTGGCTCCAAAGAGATTCTGGCAAACCGTCCGGCACCTCAGGTGGGGAAGGTGGCAATCTGCCCACACTGTTTACAGTGCAGGTGGGGAGCTGCTGATCTCAACCAAGGATATAGTTGCACAGTGGAAGGAATACTTCGAGGAGCTCCTCAATCCCACCAACTGAGGGTCCTGCCTCAGGTGGAGGAGTTTAAGTACCTTGGGATCTTATTCACGAGTGACCGAAGGATGGAGCGGGAGGTCGACAGGCGGATTGGGGCAGCATCCGTAGTAATGTGGGTGCTAAACTGATCTGTTGTGGTGAAGAGGGAGCTAAGCCAGAAGGCGAAGCTCTCAGTTTACCGGTTGATCTACATTCAGACCCTCACCTATGGTCATGAGCTTTGGGCCATAACCGAAAGAATGACATCATGGCTACAAGCGGCCAAAATGAGTTTCCTTCGTAGGGTGGCCGGGCTCAGCCTTAGAGATAGGGTGAGAATCTCGGACATCTGGGAGGGGCTCGCAGTAGAGCCACTGCTCCTCCATGTCGAGAGGAGCCAGTTGAGGTGGCTTGGGCATCTCGTGAGGATGCCTTCTGGACACCTACCTGGGGAGGTCTTCTGGGTATGTCCCTCCAGGAGGAGACCTCGGGGGCGACCCAGGACACGCTGGAGGGATTATATCTCTCGGTTGGCCTGGGAACGCCTCAGGATTCCCCTGGAGGAGCTCTCTGAGGTAGCTGGGGTGCGGGAAGTCTGGGCTTCTTTGCTGGGGCTGTGAAAGACGACGATGACGAGACACCGGGGGTTAGATACACAAAACTTTATGATCACCTACTAATGTCTATGAACTGTAGACACATGGAATCTACTCACCACGACCTTCCCCAGTTCATATAATGAATTTTCTTGTAAAAAATCTTTTTTTTAAGTAACTTGTGAAATCTTAAATAAATACTCCAAATCCTTTTCGTAATTGAATAATTAATGAATTAAATTAAATTAAAACGTATCTGTATTCTAGTCAAAGGTTCAAAAGTATTTTATTTTTTTTAATTTGTCTAAAAAACCCATTGGATAATTTCCATCATGTGTTGATGGAATCATCTGTCACTGTTTTGTCACATCTAAAATCTTTAATAGGCAAAACAGGACATTTATAATCAAAGAAAAGTATGTTAATGAGATATTTTCATATAGTTATTGAATAATGAAGACATTTCTATTTCTACAATTTAATTAGCACTGGACTGTAAAAAAAAAAGGATAAGTTTCAAGGAAATTCTAATAAATTTTTGGCAAAATGCAGAGTCGTCGTCTCCTGCTTATCTGGGTTGCGGGGACAGCAGCCCCAGCAAAGCAGGCCAGACTTCCCTCTCCTCCAGGGGAACCCCAAGGTGTTCCCGGACCAGCCTAGAGATATAATCCCTCCAGTGTGTCTTGGGTTGGCCCCTGAGGTCTCTTCCTGGATGGACATGCCCGAAACACTTCCCCAGGGAGATGTCCAGGAGGCATCCTCAAGAGGTGCCCGAACCACTTCAACTAGCTCCTCTGGATGTGGAGGAGCAGCGGCTCTACTCCGAGTCCCTTCTCTCGCCCTATCTCTAAAGCTGAGCCCGCCTACCCTGCGAAGGAAACTCATTTCGGCTGCTTGTACCTATGACCTCATTCTTTCGGTCATGACCCAAAGCTCATGACCATAGGTGAGGGTTGGAACGTGGATCGACCGGTAAACCGAGAGCCTCGCCTTCTGGCTTAGCTCCTTCTTCACCACAACGGATCAATTTAGCACCCGCATTACCGCGGATGCCATCCCAGTCCACCTGTCGACCTCCCGCTCCATCCTTCTGTCACAATGCAGAGTCGCAATATCTTCAAACAGCATAAATATGTGGTACTTAATGTGTTACCGTGGTGATATGAGCTGTAATTAAACAGAATTAAAATGAAAAGTACCCTGTTTTGAATGTTCCGTGTAATTTTTGAACATCCAGTGAAAAATAAGCAGTTGATGACGATTAGAAATGAATACAAACTAATGAGGGGTTTGAGAATTTTGCAAAACAAACACATTAGCTTTCAGTTCCCTATTTGTGACCTGGAAATTATGCCTTTGAATTTGAGCCATTTTAACCTTGAATGAGGGAACGTACTGGAAATTAGAAGCGGTTTAAATGCATACAAGAATAAGATGAAGCATCAGACTCCCACCTTTACTAGCAATGTAATGCATTGAAAAAATACAAATGCAGCATTTCCCAGTTTAATGCAAATTTCAGTCTTGTTGGCAACAATTTTTTATTTAACTAAACTAATGGTACTGTGTTTCCAAACATAGCCTGGCATCAGTCCTGAGGTTCGGCGAAAGCTTGGAGAGGCAGCGGTGAGAGCAGCCAAAGCAGTGAATTATGTGGGCGCAGGTAACATTTCTATTTGCAAAACACACAAACATACTCCTACTTTATTCGCATATCATTCTCATCAAAGATCTCAATGTCTATATGCAGGGGTGCACATAACTTTTTTTGTAAGTTACTCATATGAGGACCAGCAGACAGTGCTTGGTACTCACCTCATCGGCGATAAGTCTTAAAAGTCCTCCCCATTGTCCTCCGCAGTGTCGCCCCCACTGTCCTCTGTTTCAGCTTCCAGCATGGCAGATGATGTTGTTGCTGCTGCTGCTGATGGACCTCCTTGCTTTTGTTTCAGCCTCCGATTAGTTGTCTCCATCCAAAGGTCAACAGCTGGGTTGGGATTAAATGTCTCTGTGGTTTGCTTTGACAGGTGGATGTGCATAAGGGCTGAGAGACGAGTTTGTGACAGTCGGGATCTGTATTTGGTCTTAATTATGTTTAGATGTGAAAAGCCTCTCTCACAAGCTGTGTGAGAGACATCTTAACCAGCACTTTGATGTTGGAGTTAGCATCTGTGTCACTTGGATTATTTACTATTTGGACTAGGTCATACACAGAAAATGCTCTTAGGCGTTTTGCTGCCTGCTTTAAGCGCATCCATTCTGTTAAAGTCATGTCTTTGTCAAGCTGTACGATTGCTTCATAGTTTCGGAGAATGTTGCAAACTGTTGTATTTCCAAAACAGTGGAGGTCTTGCATTTCCTGAGGCCATGTAGAGGGGTCAAACACCAAGAAATAATCACATGACTTAAGGGAGTCATATCTGGTTTCAAACTCTTCAATTAACCCCCTGAGTCAGCCTTGTCTCTGTCAGCGTCAGCATTAGAAACAGTCTGTGCACTGTGGTCTTAAGCATCTAGCATCAGTTTGAATTGGCCAATGACAACCATGAGCTCATCCTTACACTCTCCAATGGTCAGCTTTTCTTTCTGAAATCTGATTGATGTGTTTTTTAAAATGTTGCCAATGTCAAGCATGTGTGAGAGAATGTATTCAAAACGCTCTGAGCATATGTGCTGCAAATCAGTGTGATCACTTGTAGCCAACTGAATTTTAATGGCTGGCAATAATCTTGATATTTTTAACAGCACGTCATGCCGCCATGCACACCACCTAATATTATGAAATTTTCCCAATTTCACAAAGGAGATTCCATTTTCTTCACATATCTTCTGCAATGCAGCTGTTTTTTTTCGCACCACCCTTCTGTAAATAAAACTGCAGCAGCCTGACAACAGACTGAACATCTTACAGTACGGAACCTGGCGGTCAGCTGATTTTGCGCAATTCTCCAACGTGTGTGCAGTGCTCAGAATGTGCACAAGAGACTCTCCAATCGCCACTAATCCCTTTAGTTTTGGTACAACACCGTTGTACACTCCGACATTAACAGCTGCTCCATCTGAACACACGGCGACCAACTTTGTTGTCCAGTCATTCAAGCCTGCGTCACAAAACAGTTTGACAAGTCCGTCTGTGATTGCCTGTGCGGTTCGGTCGGCACCCAATTCAATCAATCCAAGAAAATCGGACGAAATCTCTCCATTGCTGGATACTGACACAATGTAGACGATTTCCTGTTCAGTTTTTGTAATGTCCTCTGACCCATCAAAAAGCAGTCCCCAAAACTGAGCAGCCTGTAACTTTGCTCGTAGCTCACCAGTGATAGCATGAGCAATGCTCAGCATGATCCGTGTCCCCCCTTCACGGGTATGATAAGCGGTTCCGACGTTTACTCCTAGTCGCTTCAGTAACGGAATATCCTCCGAAAATGATGACATGGGACGTGTGTGTTTGGCTTTATGGAACGCAAGGAGAAACACATTAAAAAGGGCTTGCCTTTGTTCCTCAGTAAGCTTGTCTCGCCACCTGCTAACCGGACGACTTGCTATCTCTTCTCGGCTTGCCTGTTCATTTGCAATGGCTTGCACAATGTTGACATGTTCCTTGCTCTTTTCGTGTTTGTTAAAGCAGGGGTTCTCAAACTTTTTTGGCCCAGGTCCCCCTTGGAGGGGTGAAATTTTTCCATGTCCCCCCTCATCCTCGCGATACTGAAAATTATAAAAAAACACTTCAACAATGATTATTATGAAACAATAATAACCTTTTTTAATAGTGCTTTTGTGCAAACCAACGACATTTTCAGGTATTATAATATAAATGAGCACTTCAGAAACAAAAATTTTAAATCATTTTAAAATAATAAACGGAACAAAAGACACACAAAACCGTGTGTGTGTGTGTGAGTGAGAGACAGACAGACAGACAGAGACTTAATGAGAGGGATGAGCTTGTCTAACCCCTCTTTTTAGGGTTAGGGCGTTTGTTTTTGTCATTGTCATTTTCATTGTCATTTCTTTTACCACTTAATAGGTGTGTTTGTGTTTATGATTAAACAGGTTAACTGTGTAAATATTAAATACAATACAGTTGTGTTTCATTTCAGGGACTACAAAGACAGCAAAGGCTTTGATTAATTTCTGGGCCAACATTTAATGGGTGTCACATTTTTAAGTCCCACATAGTCCTGAACACTTAGTTTAGATGGTTACTGATGGAGGGTTAAGGGAGGAATACTGGGAGACTAATCCCAGTAGAACTAACCTTTGACCTTAGAAACCTACTGGTGAATGTGAAGCTAATGTAAAGAGCTTTGAAACATGAAGGTGGAACAACTATAGAAGTGAAGAACATTTAACAAACACTGTCATAGTCCAATAAAAACATCTAAAACAAACACAAATAATTATCCAAATGGAGTCCAAAACACCTTAAAACATTAATAAATATCCACAAATGTTTGATCTATTGCATAATTTAACAGAACCTGCCTCCAATATCCCAGTTTATCTGAATACTTTCATTCATAATATAATCAAACACCAACTGCATGTTATTAAAATGGTTCGACAACATTTAATTGACTAGAAATTGAGTGAAAGTTGAAAGGGTTAATGCCTTCATGTTTTGTGTGGTATTGTTTGTTTTATTGTTGTTGTCGTCTAATACCTGCCTTAGGATACCAGAGGAAGATTAGAAACTATGCTAACTCCAGCATATTTATATTGATGTTTTTACTGATGTATTGATGAATGTGCATTGTCTTAAATAAATGGAGTCAGGGTTTATCTGTCAAGCACACACACACTGTACTCATTTGTATGGTTGTAGGTACGGTGGAGTTTATAATGGATGCTCAGCATAACTTCTACTTCATGGAGATGAACACCAGGCTGCAGGTGGAGCATCCTGTCTCCGAGATGATCACAGGAACTGATCTGGTGGAGTGGCAGCTGAGGGTGAGCACAGCCACAACACTCGTTCATCCCTTTGAAATGGAGCCAAAATGATCTTGTTTTTTTTAGCTTTTTGACTCTGTCTGGTCTTGGACTGTGTCCTCTAGGTGGCAGCAGGAGAGCGCTTACCTCTCCTCCAGGATGACATCATCTTAAGAGGACACTCATTCGAGGCTCGAATCTATGCTGAAGACCCCAACAACGACTTTCTTCCAGGGGCGGGGCCTTTGCTGCATCTGTCAACCCCTCCTGCAGACCTGGACACTCGTATAGAGACCGGAGTCAGAGAAGGTGAGATGATGACATTTACTGGATGGTATAGGAAAGAAGAAATAAGGGAAAAAACAGACTTCAAGTAAAACAACGTCACCAGAGCTTAGTCATTATTACAACACTGTACAACATTGGTTTGATGCTGATTGGTCCATTTCTCTACAAGGGTCTTTGTCATCACTTATTCACTTGCCATAGCCCCGCCTTCCCAAAGTAGTACCGTATTTTCCACACTGTAAGGCAGGGTTCCCCAATTAGATTTCATCAAGGGCCAAATTCTAACCTGGGGCACACGGCGGCAGGGAGGGGGGCGCAACAAAAGCCCCACCCCAGTGACAGTACTGATAATAATGTAGAATCTGCACTTCTAGTGAATTATAACATTATTAGTTGTGCCCGGGATTCAGGAATACTATTGGTGAGGGTCACACTCTGGAAACAAAGTTGAGAACCAACCATTTACTCAAAATAAATTATTTGGTTATTACAGTCTGCTCTGAAAGTTACCAGATTTATAACAGCAGCTAGTTAACACAAAATACAATTTAAAAACTATACTTTACTAGTCTGCTGGAACAAATCAACAGTAATACAACTGTAACAGCAGCCAGTTGGACATACTTAAATAATAAATACTAATATATATATATATATATATATATATATATATATATATATATATATATATATATATATATATATATATATATTTGCCAAGGGTTCGTTTGACTTCAGTACATTTTCATTTATTTTCACCCAAGTCCAAAACCAGCAGTGATGAGGAGTGACAGTTTTTACAAAAATACCAACAAACCCTGGAAGAAGAGAAAATAGTTAAAGAGATCTGCTGTAGTCTTACTTCCCCTTCAAATTCAAATGTGTCTAAATCTGCGTCACTCACCTACACCCCCACACTACTGGGAACACCCCCCTTTATATATCCCTAAGCTCCACCCATGTCCATAACAATGACCACATTCTTTAATTAACACACAATTTACAATATTTACATGGAACAAACATCAAACTGAAATCATATTGACTCATAAACAATGGCACTAATTATCCTCCATACATAAACACAAACAGAAGAAAAACCAATACTGTGTGTGTGTGTGTGTGTGTGTGTGTGTGTGTGTGTGTGTGTGTGTGTGTGTGTGTGTGTGTGTGTGTGTGTGTGTGTGTGTGTGTGTGTGTGTGTGTGTGTGTGTGTGTGTGTGTGTGTGTGACGGCGCTACTGTCACACCATCACAATATTTAAAAAAAAAAAAAAAAGAATCCTTTTTGCTCACAAGTTGGTGTGGGCCAGTCTGTGTCCTCTGGCAGGCCGCCTATTGGGGAACCCTGCTGTAAGGCATACTGGGTTATAAGGAGCAAATTATCAGATAAAAAGTCAAAATTTCTCTCTCTCTCTCTCTCTCAAACACTTTATATATTATGTATAATCATTATCATTTTGACTTTTTTATCTAATAAATGTAACTTTTTTGTTTCACAGTCTTGACTTTTTATCTCATCATTTTGAGATAAAAAGTCCAGTGTGCCTTATACTCCTGTAAATACAGTCGTACCATTGGATTTTCACAGGCTGAAACATTTTTTAATTAAACAATATGTCTTCCATATAGACATCTGGACAAATGCAAACATTCATTTTCTGATTCTATAAACCATAACCTTCACAAAAATACATAGTTTAACTAATCCCCAAAACATCCCACTGAAATCCATAATGTCCTGGACTATATTCTGCACTTTGGTCTGATTTCAGGGGACGAGGTGTCTGCTCATTATGATCCGATGATTGCCAAACTTGTGGTGTGGGGAGAAGACCGATCAGCTGCCTTAAAGAGACTACGATATTGTTTACAACAGTACAATGTAAGTTAAATGATGCAGTAGTGTAATATTTAACAGAGCAGTTTCAGAATTTTTTAATTTTTCTATCTCATTTTTAACTTGTTATTTTGAGTTTTTGAAATTCCTTAGCCTTAAAGGTGTCATTCTCATGAAACACTTTTCCACTTTTGTCCTTTTGGAATCTGATGGCTCACCCAGCGTCACCATGGTGATGGCTCACCCAGCGTTACCATGGTGATGGCTCACCCAGCGTTACCATGGTGATGGCTCACCCAGACTTACCAACACATGCTCATTTAACAGTGGTTCATCACCTCCACTGGCTGCATACTGCATTCACACTAAACAACAACAGGAACCAGGGACCCAGAAAAAGACGGTCCATCTGACATCACATGGACTTTAGCCCCACCCACCTGGGGTTAAGCCCCTCCCCCATTGCAGCCAATCTGCAGTAGCATTAGCATTAGCATCTACTAGAGCAGACGGCGCCACAGTAGCTGCTGCACAAACTGTAAAAAACTGTTGGATCAAACTGGTTCATGTGTCTCTGTGGAAATAAAGACTGTTTTTTTACTGCACGTTTTCAAAACAAGTGACGTCACCAAACCTAGCTGGATGTTACTCTGGGATGGTAAACAATCACAGAGCCAGAGGGGAGGGGGGAGTGTTCCTTCACACATTCTGAGCCAATCACAGACACCTCATCAGCGCGTCATGGACATGTATGAGGAAGTAGAAGTAAACTGTGTTGTTCCACCTCCAGTCATTTTTCTACCGTGAAAAAACAACTGGAAACAAAATAATCTGAACGATTTATAAATAGAACCAACACACAATGAATTCAATAACAATGAAGAACAACAATATTAATAAATAAGCATAGAATGAGTCCTTTCATAAAGTTAATATTAATAAATAAGCATCGAATGAGTCCTTTAATAAAGTTAATATTAATAAATAAGCATAGAATGAGTCCTTTAATAAAGTTAATATTAATAAATAACCACAGAATGAGTCCTTTAATGAAGTTAATATTAATAAATAAGCATAGAATGAGTCCTTTAATAAAGTTAATATTAATAAATAAGCATAGAATGAGTCTTTTAATAAAGTTAATAATAATAAATAAGCATAGAATGAGTCCTTTAATAAAGTTAATATTAATAAATAACCACAGAATGAGTCCTTTAATAAAGTTAATAATAATAAATAAGCATAGAATGAGTCCTTTAATAAAGTTAATATTAATAAATAACCACAGAATGAGTCCTTTAATAAAGTTAATATTAATAAATAAGCATAGAATGAGTCATTTACTTCAGTTTGTATTAGTTTCAGTGTTAAACTTAAAGTGATGGTTTATGTGAGTTTTGAAATTCCAAAAGGTCAGAAGGAAAATATAGTTGAATAAAAATGAGTAAAATATACAGTTGGAAAAACTTGTTGACCTCAGACAACTCCTAAAGTTTTATGTCAGCTGTTGTGTTTAAGGAACAATACTGTCACTTTTACATCATTAGATTAATCTGGGACACATCTGGGTTCATTGGGTGATTGGGGTCTTTCAAACATCATACACCCTCGCCCAGGTGACCCGACCCTCTTCACCTTTAGCCCTATAGCCCCCCTCTTCTGCCTCCCCAGTGAACCCCCACCGAACCCCGGACAGCCCACCCCCAGGGGTTCCTAACCTTCTGGGACTTGGCAGGCTTTGGTCCAGGCTTTCCTCCCATGGAACTCAGCGTGTTCCAGGTGGATCATTTGTTTGATGATGATCATATCTGGTCATTTTATGGAGGGTGTGAACTGCAGGTGTTTCCTGTGGTCCACTTCCAGTGTCCAGTCAGTGGTCAGCTGTGGTTGTAGGGTGGGCTTCTGTGGAATATGGTGCAGTGTTTCCTCTAGGATTGTTTTGTGCAGTGGGGGCAGGAGCGCCGGGGAGTTGTGGTGGCGTAACTGCAGATTTTATTTGTAGAAGTGATTTATTAGACTTTAAACAAACAAATGGTATAATGAAAACAAACCAAAAATAAGTCAAACTAAATAATAATAATAATATAATAATAATAATAATGTAAATAAATATGTCAGTCGTAAAGTTTACACCAGATCGTTCTGGGGTTTTTGTAGAATAGTTCTAAAGCTTTTTAGTTAAATTCTTCCAGGCCTGGCCCATTGATACTGAGCAGCATCTAGAACATTCCTTATAGGGACACAGTAACACTGATTTAATTTGATTTAAATAAATATTGTCATGTAGATATATTATGTAAAGTAATAATGAAAACAGTTCAACACTCACCATTGTCTGTGAATGAAATCTACAGTTTTTTTTTTTTCACCCATTTATGGTCCCAGCCTGACAGTCTGTCTTTCCACAGAAGTGTTTTCCACCTCTTTTTCCATCACTTCTCCCTGACTAACGTTAGATAATTAACATTGGTGTTTAATTAAAAAGGGGAACATAACTTATGATAATCTATGACTTAGTAAAATGTTAATGATACCTGTCTAGGCTCATCCTCATCAATGTTTTTATCTTTTTTCAGAACTTAGATACTTCCATAACCTCATCTGGAGTTAGCATTAGCTTGTATAGATATTAGCTTAATGCTATATTATAAATTAGCTTTGTTGGCACCGCGCACAATTAAGTTAAGCTGTTATGTTGCATAACGTTAGCTGGCTGTCAATATTTGGTGAATATTTATATAAGCAACGGATAATGTATTTCCCACGCTTTAACTTTTAAAAATGATGAGTTATCTCAAACTACCGTAATAAGTCGACCTTTTGGTTTCCTGTGTCGCAAAGATGCTCCTCTGACTGTGTGATGAGCTGATCTGTCGCTTCCAAGATGTGCTCTTGCAAAGAGTATATGATTCAAGATAATTATCTGTAGTTTGGGCTACTTTTGTTTTCCACACGGTGATGTATTTGCAACTAACATACATTTATAGGAACTTGAAGAAGCGGTTAGGGAGAATTAGTAGCGGCGGTTGAATGTAGCGGAATCATTGTGGTGGTGTTAGGCTAGTGCTGGTCCTTGTTGGCTTTGATGGCTGTGGCTCTGCTATCTGCACCTGATCATGAACTCTGCCCTGAGCAATGTGGGCAAGATGGTGTGTCCACTTTGCCCCAGACATGAAGGTTAACTGGGCTTGGAAGGATGTCCCACATAGCCCTGACTAAGAACCTTCCATTTGTTGGTCTGTGAAATCTTATGTTGGAGAACATTTAATCCAGGCTCCTTGTTGTGCTACCCCCACCATCCTGCTGGATCCTCCTCCCTCCTGGATGAGATGTTGCCACTCCTTACCTTTGGCCTTGTCCTGGTTAACCCGGGTTAACCCTGGTTAAATGTGGGAGGTAGCCAATACCTGACCGCCCTGACACTATCATGTGTTGACGCTATAATTACAACTCACTTTGATCTGGAAACATGCACTACAGAGTTTTAACACTGCCCTCTGCTGGTGTAAAACTGACACAGCTACATTTGTATAAAACCTAAAATAAACCTAAAGTTTTTGAATGGGAAAACAGTTCTAAAGTAGAAAGTAGTTTTATTCAGTTTTGTAAACAATTTACAAAACTAAACAACAATTTGGGTGGTTAATGATTTTAATAAAGTCTGTTTTCTCTAAATGTATCTTTGTTTAAAAGTGTTTTATTAAATTTAAGCCATTTTCCTTTTTTTTCTATAAACTGTAGCATTTTACTCCTATAAAAGTGGTAAAAATTCAAAGAAAACAGATGTGATACTTTTCAATCTTCGTGTGTGTTTTTACCTCTTTCCTTCTTCAGATTGTGGGTCTAAACACGAACATCGACTTCTTGCTGAGTCTTTCGGGCCACCCGGAGTTTGAGGCTGGAAATGTGACCACTAGCTTCATTCCGCAGCACTACGCCCAGCTCTTCCCCGCTCCAAGGGCTCCATCTGGGGACACGATCTGCCAGGCAGCCCTGGGTCTGATGCTCCAGGAGAGGAAACACACACAGGAGTTCACACACTCCTCTAATGGTGAGACCAGAGCATCTTATCCTGCATGTGGTCTGTGACGTCTCATTAAGAGTAGGAATGGGTGGTATGTAAGGGATCATATTTATTAGATATTATTTATTTTTGTCATACTGTTCTACCGTCCGTCCTGTAGGTGGCAGGAATGCAAAGGTTACAACGTCCCCTGGCTGCTTCTAAGAAGCAGCTAGCACCACAGTCTTCCTAGACATTGTGTTAGCATTAGCAGTTAGCACCACAGTCTTCCTAGACATTGTGTTAGCATTAGCAGCTAGCACAACAGTCTTCCTAGACATTGTGTTAGCATTAGCAGTTAGCACCACAGTCTTCCTAGACATTGTGTTAGCATTAGCAGCTAGCACCACAGTCTTCCTAGACATTGTGTTAGCATTAGCAGTTAGCACCACAGTCTTCCTAGACATTGTGTTAGCATTAGCAGCTAGCACCACAGTCTTCCTAGACATTGTGTTAGCATTAGCAGCTAGCACCACAGTCTTCCTAGACATTGTGTTAGCATTAGCAGCTAGCACCACAGTCTTCCTAGACATTGATGTAAGATGTAAACTAGCTCTGAGCTAACTCTGGTACAATACATCAAATGTAGCATTTATCTTTTTTATTGTTCATGGTCCCTCTATAAATAAACGCACTACCCCAAACTATTTTGTTAGCGATTTCACTAATGTTAGCATGCTAAGTGCTGCTACAGCAGGGCTTTTAAGTTTTCAAGACAGCTTGGAGTGAGATTGAGGGTGGGGACCTGAGGCATGACAGGGTGGGGTATACGATTTTGTCGCAAAAAGTTGCCAATACTATCTATTTCAGACCTGTGTTCTGATTGGTTAATTCACTACGGCTGTATAAACACAGTAGTGTGACACTGACCTGTTCATAGTAACACAGAAAAGATAATAATTATCAGCATCAGAACCACCTCTGGACAAACTATGGTCCGAAACAAAATTATATTTTGAGCCCCCCATTAAAAAATGACTACCATGGAAAAGTACTAAAGAGCTGAAGCATGAAGACTACAGGTCAAAGGTCAACAGTTAAAGACAGAGGACAAAAGTGAAAAGAGATCAACCAGAGCAGCAGGAGTCCAGTCCTGGTCCTGGATGGTCCTGTCCTGGTCCTGGAGAGTCTAGTCCTGGTCCTGAATGGTCCTGTCCTGGAGAGTCTAGTCCTGGTCCTGGATGGTCCTGTCCTGGTCCTGGAGAGTCTAGTCCTGGTCCTGGATGGTTCTGTCCTGGTCCTGGAGAGTCTAGTCCTGGTCCTGGATGGTCCTGTCCTGGTCCTGGAGAGTCTAGTCCTGGTCCTGGATGGTCCTGTCCTGGTCCTGGAGAGTCTAGTCCTGGTCCTGGATGGTCCTGTCCTGGTCTTGGAGAGTCCAGTCCTGGTCCTGTATGGTCAAGTCCAGGCCCTAGATTGTCCAGTCCTGGTCCTGGAGAGTCCAGTCCAGGTCCTGGATGGTCCAGTCCTGGTCCTGGAGAGTCCAGTCCTGGTCCTGTATGGTCAAGTCCAGGTCCTAGATTGTCCAGTCCAGGTCCTAGATTGTCCAGTCCTGGTCCTGGAGAGTCCAGTCCAGGTCCTGTATGGTCCAGTCCAGGTCCTGGATGGTCCAGTCCTGGTCCTAGATCCACTATCCTGTATGTTTGAAATGTTTTCCTCTTCCAGGAGCTGAAGGTCATTCTACAGTTTGGTCAAAGGGTTTGGGTTTGGATCAGGTGAGTTGGAAAAAGGATCCATCTAAAGCAGTGTTAGAAAATGGATCCATCTAAAGCAGTGTTAGAAAATGGATCCATCTAAAGCAGTGTTAGAAAATGGATCCATCTAAAGCAGTGTTAGAAAATGGATCCATCTAAAGCAGTGTTAGAAAATGGATCCATCTAAAGCAGTGTTAGAAAATGGACCCATCTAAACCAGTGTTAGAAAATGGATCCATCTAAACCAGTGTTAGAAAATGGATCCATCTAAACCAGTGTTAGAAAATGGATCCATCTAAACCAGTGTTAGAAAATGGATCCATCTAAACCAGTGTCAAACTCACTTTAGTTCAGGGGCCACATTCAGTCTAATATAATATACAGTGACCTAAACCAGTAAATAATATAAAATAAGATCAGAATAACAACTTGTAAATAATGTTGACTCTAAAGTGTTTTGTGTTTTTGAGTAAAAAAAAGTCAAACATCCATAAAGAAAATGTTTCCATGTATGAACTCTACTTGAACATAATATGAACAAATATTAACCACCCCTGACATTCAGCAGAAAAATAAATTGAATGTTAATTAAGCCACAGCTGTGGTCTGTTCATATATCTCTGTAGTTGATTATGTTTTTCTAAAGCCCTGTGAGAGACGACTTTGTTGTGATTTAGGACTTTATAAATGAAGTTGAATTTAATTCAATAAAAGCATGCAGGATAGTGGTCCTGAAGGACCAGATCTGAACCCCCTTGAACTAAGGAGTGAAAACACAGAAGAAGAACAGGTGGAAGACATGGACATAAGAATGTGAACCAGGGTTGGACTGGGACAGAAAACTGGAACCCAGACCGACCCAGGTATCGAACAGGGGCATTTTGAACCCAGACCGACCCAGGTATCGAACAGGGGCATTTTGAACCCAGACCGACCCAGGTATCGAACAGGGGCATTTTGAACCCAGACCGACCCAGGTGTCGAACAGGGGCATTTTGAACCCAGACTGACCCAGGTATCGAACAGGGGCATTTTGAACCCAGACCGACCCACCAGGTATCGCTCAGGGGTGAACTTGGCCCAAAAGCAACCAGTGTATTAGTACCTGAGCGGTTCACTCCACACCACAGTTGTCTGTCACTGATGACACTAGTGTAGTATATGTGTTATTATAAAAGTACTAAGACCAATATATGTGTGAATAATACACATATAATATACACCGTGGCTAAGCTAATTCAGCTAACCATGTCCACATTGGGCCATGGCTAAGCTAGTACAGCTAACCATGTCCACATTGGGCCATGGCTAAGCTAGTACAGCTAACCATGTCCACATTGGGCCATGGCTAAGCTAGTACAGCTGACCATGTCCACATTGGGCCATGGCTAATCTAGTACAGCTAACCATGTCCACTTTGGGCCATGGCTAAGCTAGTACAGCTAACCATATCCACATTGGGCCATGGCTAAGCTAGTACAGCTAACCATGTCCACATTGGGCCATGGCTAAGCTAGTACAGCTAACCATGTCCACATTGGGCCATGGCTAAGCTAGTACAGCTAACCATGTCCACATTGGGCCTTGGCTAAGCTAACACTAACAACAACCTTTAGACTCACCAATAATAGCTGATGCATTTCACACAGGTGCTCTTTGACACAGTTCGGGTAAATGGCTCCGAAACATTACAAAGTAAACATTGAGTATCAACTCAGAAAAATGTAAAAGACTTTAAATGAATTTTAAACGAACCTGCAGCCTCTTCTCCTTCAGTCACCAATACATCTGTCTGATTGAACCATAGAATTGAACTACCGCGGGTGATAATATGAGGAACATGATTGTTTTCCATATTATCCATATTTTCCATGTCCTGTGCCGAATGGTGAGTACTGATTGGCCGGAGAGGTCCAGGTGACTTTCTCATGAGAGGTCGTGGAGGTACCACAACTTTTTGACAGTTAGACCAGCCTATAAAATACTGTAAATCAGATTAAAGCCCCGCCCACTGGTCCATTCTACACCAATAGTTGCCCTGTTTCAGGCCACGGGACAGTGTTAGAAATGACATGTGAGACTTGTACAGGGTACAGCAGGGGTCTCAAACTCTGCCTGATTTGATGTCCAATGGGCCGGACCGGGGAAAAGAAAACATAATAACCTGTAAAAAATGACAACTCCACATTTTTATCATTGTTTTAGTGCAAAAAAAACACCCATTAAATGAAGAAATTATTTTTATAAATTATCCAAATATTTAAAAAATTACCTTTCATGAGGAAAATAAGGGTCATTTTAACAATATTCTGCCTCGACATTATTATTAGTCCATGGGTTTTATTATGGATTAGTTCTACAAAGATACTAAACGTTTAGTAACAGAAGCAGAAAATGGTTCAAATTGTGTTACATTTTCTTTAGACGTTTCAGGTTATTCACAATTTATTCTTACGGGATAGTGTGTGAATGTAAATATTTTCGTAATTTCATGTTTTTCTGCAGTCAAACAATGAGGCAAATTGGAAGTTGTCATCATTGATAGGCAAACATGGAGTCATTTAACAGGTTACTATGCTCTTCATCCCTCGGGCTGTATTGGAACTGTCGGCAGGCTGCATTTGGGCCCCCGGGCCGCATGTTTGAGACCCCTGCTGTACAGTCATTGTTACAATTGAAATGTGTTCTATGAATATGAAAGACTGCACCTGGAGTTATATGACACTAACAAACTGTTCTACCGTCATTTATACTTTATTATTTATGTATAGTATCCTACAAAAGTACTACACCCTCGTATATACCGTATACCATTACTGGCTCAAATTATACTAGGATATACACTTTTGGACATACCACCCATTCCTAATTAAGAGTCTTATTTGTTAATACAATTAAAAAGTGTTAAATGTATGTGTGTGTTTTCTAGATCCATTCTCACCTTTTGGCTCCAGCACTGGATTTAGGCTCAACATAAAGTTCAGCAGAAACATGACACTACAGCTGGGAGACAAAAGTAAGTGGGCTTCCTTAGAGTAGAAGATGGGGAAGGGTCCAGGACCAAAGAGGGTCCATCTTCTATAGGTGCATCAAGTCCCACACCAGCAGACTGAGGGACAGCTGTTGTCCCAGGACATACTTGAACACACACATCTGTCCATCACTGCACACTGTGCTTTTGAAACTGTCATTAAACTGGTACTTTTAACCCTTTAACTGTACCTCAGTGTTTTTAAACATCTGCCATTACCATTTTATTTATTCTCTTTTTTTATCTTGACCTTTTTCCTTTTACTGTGGTGGACAATGGTCTCACTCTTAACTGTTATGTTCACAACACACAGCTCCACACTGACACGTTCAACACCCCAAAAATATGTGTCCTAACACCATGTGTCCTAACGACATGTGTCCTAACGACATGTGTCCTGACACCATGTGTCCTAACGACATGTGTCTTAACGACATGTGTCCTGACACCATGTGTCCTGACACCATGTGTCCTAACGACATGTGTCCTAACGACATGTGTCATAACACCATGTGTCCTGACACCATGTGTCCTGACACCATGTGTCCTGACACCATGTGTCCTAACACCATGTGTCCTAACGACATGTGTCATAACACCATGTGTCCTAACGACATGTGTCCTAACGACATGTGTCCTAACGACATGTGTCCTAACACCATGTGTCCTAACACCATGTGTCCTAACGACATGTGTCATAACACCATGTGTCCTAACGACATGTGTCCTGACACCATGTGTCCTAACGACATGTGTCCTAACGACATGTGTCCTAACGACATGTGTCCTAACACCATGTGTCCAAACACCATGTGTCCAAACACCATGTGTCCAAACACCATGTGTCCAAACGACATGTGTCCTAACGACATGTGTCCTAACAACATGTGTCCAAACACCATGTGTCCTAACACCATGTGTCCTAACACCATGTGTCCTGACACCATGTGTCCTGACGCCATGTGTCCTGACGCCATGTGTCCTAACGCCATGTGTCCTAACGCCATGTGTCCTAACACCATGTGTCCTAACGCCATGTGTCCTAACGCCATGTGTCCTAACGCCATGTGTCCTAACGCCATGTGTCCTAACATGTGTCCAACACACACACACACACACACCTTTATATATGACTGCGACAGTCAACGTTACTTTATTAGTTCTTCGCCGCGTCCCATGTCAGTTCAAGGCCTATTGATTCTGCTCTGTTTGATCTTTGACCTCTAATTTGACCACCTGAACATGCATGAAAACTCACCAAATTTTGCACACACCTCAGAAGTGTGAAAAATTGCAAGTATTTAAAGGTTTCATAAAAGTCTGTAAAGAAATGTGTCTACAGCACCACCTAGAAAAGGTGAAATAGTTTTTATTAGGCCAGATCACACCCTAGTGAAGTTAGAGCTATGACAATCAGTACACATGTTCATCATATGATGATGAACAAAAAACCTAATGATGACCATGCCCATAAACCAACAGGAAGTCCGCCATCTTGGATTGAATTTGAAAAGTGTTGAGTTGTCGTTTTCGCTGTCATCGGAATTTATCTCTCTCCTCCTTGGCCGTTGGACCAAATAAGCTCAACATCGGTGAACACGATCTAGACCAGTGGGACTTCAAAAGTTATCCAATTTATTTGAAAAAGTTGCATCATTTTTGTGCTACACTGTCACTAATTTTGCGAAGATTTCGGGAAAAATTGCCACTACATAAATTGCTTCAGCTTGGACATACGAACACCAATTTGGCTGAAATTTGACTCAGATGTTGCAGGGGGAGGTGGTCGCGGGGGGAGGCGGTCGCGGGAGGCGGTCGCGGGGGGCGGTCGCAGGGGGAGGCGGTCGCGGGGGGCGGTCGCAGGGGGAGGCGGTCGCGAGGGATGGCGAAGGCCTTTGAGACTGCTTGCAGTTTTAATAAACTATTATAACACTGTAGGGGGCGCTATAGAGCAAAATCACACTTTCTATTGATAAACTGGTGGAGGACCGAGAGATAGACGTCTGAGTCAAATTTTAGCCAAATCGGTGTTTGTATGTCCGATCTATTGCCATCTTCATAAAAGTAAATTTCTAGGGGGCGCTATAGTACAATATCAGAATGTCTTTAGTTAAATGGATGTAGACCTGGGAGATAGACGGCTGTGTCACATTTCAGCCAAATTGGTGTTCATATGTCCGAGCTGAAGCAGTTTATGTAGTAGTAATTTTCCCGAAATGTTTGCAAAATTAGTGACAGCGTAGCACAAAAGCGATGCAACTTTTCCAAATAAATTGGATAACTTTTGAAGTCCCACTGGTCTAGATCGTGTTCACCGATGTTGAGCTTATTTGGTCCAATGGCCAAGGAGGAGAGAGATAAATTCCGATGACAGCGAAAACGACAACTCAAAATTTTTCAAATTCAATCCAAGATGGCGGACTTCCTGTTGGTTTATGGGCGTGGTCATCATTAGGTTCTTTGTTCATCATCATATGATGAACATGTGTACTGATTGTCATAGCTCTAACTTCACTAGGGTGTGATCTGGCCTAATACAAACTATTTCACCTTTTCTAGGTGGCGCTGTAGACACATTTCTAAACTGACTTATGAAACCTTTAAATACTTGCAATTTTTCACACTTCTGAGGTGTGTGCAAAATTTGGGGAGTTATCGTGCATGTTCAGGGGGTCACATTAGAGGTCAAAGGGCAGACGAAAGAAAAAGAAAGAAAGAGAAAAATTTAGAAACCAAGCAAGAACAATGTAGCGTTTTTCTGACCCCCCTGAACTTGACCTCAAATGAAATCTTTCGACTTGCCCCACGTCACTAGGGGGTCAGAGGTCACATTTGACACAATTTCACTCATGTCAGTGACCCTGAGTGGGCGTGGCCCATAGACTCCTATTCATGCTGAGCAGGAACAAATATGCGGTGTGTGCGTGTGACAAGCACATGCTCGGACACGGCTCGCTACTGTGAGTGGTGTGAGTCGTCCCTGGCGACCGCGTCCCTGGCATATTTGGTCACCTGGCCATCACAGCAGACTCAATAGGCCTTACACTGACGTTGTCCGCAGCGAAGGCCTAATAACTCTGAGAAATGTGAATCTTAACATTACTGAGTCTACAACATTCACTTTCACAAATAACAAATGATTGTTATTTTAGAACATCTGTTTTTTCCTCTTCTGTGCTCAGCCGTATTTGGGAAAATCTTAAAATCTTTGGGAGATGTGGTTTTACTTAGACGTGTAGATGCAGAGCTGAGGATGAATTTAATGTGTTTGAATAATTAAATGAAGTGCTGCTACATACTCTTCATATCTTTACTTGTTTCTCTTTACGTTTCCTCTTTTATCTCATTGTTGTTTGGACATTTTCTATCTGAAAATGAATGAGAACTTTGTGACTTTGTGTTTTTAGAAGTAGACGTACTCATCACCTACAACACAGATGGAAGCTACACAATGGAGGTCAGTAAGAATCTAGTGTGTTATCATTTGAGCTTTCTGTGCTTGAGTTGACGAGGTGCTTGTGCAGGTGTTGAAAGTCTTTTTAAAGTATGAAAGAAAAAATCTCTCATTTCAGAGTTAAAAGTCTTGTAAAATAAGAAATAAATAAGGAAAAATAACACCAAAAGAACGAACTTGATATTATTTCTGTAACCTGTCAATACTGAAGTAATTCTAATGACAGGTTTTTGTGACGTCCATGCACGGTTGTGATTTTTCATTTGTTTTGTCAGTAAAACATAATTTACTTTGAATTATGTTTTCATTCATTCATACATTTATTGAACACAAATATAAAAGTACATAATGTTGTGGTTTTGGGGGAGTAGGGACAGAGGAAAAGTCTGACATTTTTATTTAGAGAAAGAGCATACGTGCAGTGTTGACATGTGTGTTGGGTTAGTGTCACTGTTAGTCCTAGTCAGACCAGGGTCAGTGTTAGTCCTAGTCAGACCAGGGTCAGTGTTAGTCCTAGTCAGACCAGGGTCAGTGTTAGTCCTAGTCAGACCAGGGTCAGTGTTAGTCCTAGTCAGACCAGGGTCAGTGTATTTTCTGGACTATAAGGTGAAGTGAAAAACCTTGAATTTACTGACCGTGAAACTAATATATGGAATAAATCTGTTAGTGTTTAGTGACTGAGAATTTAGACTTTTTATCTGATCATTTAAACTCTTAAAGTTTGATTTATCAGAATCTCTGATTCTGATAAATCAAAAAGTTCTGTTTTGTTCCAACTCAACAATGTTTATAGTTATTGTTAGTGTTTATCTTCACTTAATGCTCCTTATAATCCAGTTCACCTTATAGTGTGAAAATACAGTAAATAAATCATTAAAGTTAACATTGACAGTGATTATTCATGGACACTCAGTACGTACTCCATCAGATGTAGGACACTATGTTTACACATGATCATTTAGAATTACACTAAAAGGAAAGAGGGGTGTTGGCCTAGTGTTGGCCTAGTGTTAGCCCTGGTTTCGCCTAGTGTTCACCTAGTGTTGGTCTAGTATGGGCCTCGTGTTGGCCTAATTTTGGTCTAGTTTTGGTCTAGTGTTGGCCTAATGCTGGAATAGTGTTGGCCTTGTGTTGGTATAGTGATTGTCTAGTGTTGGCCTAGTGTTGATCTGGTGTTGCTCTAGGTTTGGTCTAGTGTTGGCCAGAGACGTATAAAGTACTGGACTAGAGGAGTGGAGTAGAAGTACAAGTACTACATCAAAAAACTGACTTGAGTAAAAGTTGAAGTGTTCTTCAAGCATCATACTCAAGTGAAAGTACTAAAGTATCCAAAGAAAATTGTACTTAAGTATTGCAAGTAGAAGTATGTAAAAAAAATTCTACTCAAGTACTGAAAGTAAAAGTAAAATTTAAAAGTACTGTGTAGGCCTATACTAAATGAAAGCAGTCACAAGTTTTAACACATTTATATATTTAATATAAAAGGCACAACTTCAGCTGAGGCAGCAGTAGTACAAGGACATACCAGTTCACTTACAAGTGTTCATGAAAAAACTAAAACTTTCAAAGGCCAGAGTATTCCAAGAATATGGCCAAGTGACAAACCAAATATTTCTTGTGTAAAAACGGTGTAGCAGCTACACATGTAACATTGCCAAAAGGCCGATTAGAGCGTGCAGTCTTATTATGTAAAAAATGTATCGGAGTAAAAGTATAATTTTTTTTTTAAATGTAGTGCAGTAGAAGTGGAAGTAGGCGAAAAAAATTATACTCCAAAAAAGTACAGATACTGCATTTCACTACTTAAGTACAGTACTTAAGTAGTTGTACTTCATTACTATACATCTCTGGTATTGGCCTCGTGTTGGTATAGTGATTGTCTAGTGTTCACCTAGTGCTGGACTATTGTTGGTCTAGTGTTTGTCTAGTGTTGGCCTATTGTTGGTCATGTGTTGGCCTCGTTTTGGTATAGTGATGATCTAGTGTTTGTCTAGTGTGTGTCTAGTGTTGGTCTAGTGTTGGCCTAGTGTTGCCCCAGTGTTCACCTAGTGCTGGTCTATTGTTGGTCTAGTGTTGGACTAGTGTTGGCTGAGTGTTGGTCTAGTGTTGGTCTTGTGTTGGCCTAGAGTTGGCCTAGTGCTGGTCTAGTGTTTGCCTAGTGTTGTCCTAGTGTTGGTTTAGTGTTGGCCTAGTGCTGTTCTAGTGTTGGCCTAGTGTTGGTCTCATGTTTGTCTAGTCTTGTCCTAGTGATGGTCAGGTGTTGGACTAGTGTTGGCAGAGTGTTGGTCTAGTGTTGGCAGAGTGTTGGTCTAGTGTTGGCCTAGTGCTGGACTAGTGTTTGCTTAGTGTTGGCCTAGTGTTGGTTTAGTGTTTGTCTAGTGTTGGCCTAGTGCTGGTCTGGTGATGGTCTAGTGTTGGCTTAGTGTTGGTCTCGTGTTTGTCTAGTGTTGTCCTAGTGCTGGTCTAGTGTTCACCTAGCGTTGGCCTAGTGTTCACCTAGTGTTCATCTTGTGTTGGCCTAGTGCTGGTCTCGTGTTGGTTTAGTGTTGGTCTAGTGTTGGTCTAGTGCTGGTCTAGTGTTTTTTTAGTGTTCAACTTGTGTTGGCCTCGGGCACCACATTGACCCTGGTGTTGATCCAGACTCATTGACTCATTTCTCTTCTTTCAGATTGGTGGAGAGCTGTACCGTGTGACAGGGGAGGTGGAAGTGGAAGGTGGATCTTCGTTCCTCCACTGTTCCGTTAATGGGGTGAAGTCTTGTCCCAAACTGGTGATTCTGGACAACACTGTGCACCTGTTTTCCACGGTACTGTCCTTTTACTGCTTTTTTATGTCTATACATCACCATGCAGGGTCAGTGTTAGTCCTAGTCAGACCAGGGTCAGTGTTAGTCCTAGTCAGACCAGGGTCAGTGTTAGTCCTAGTCAGACCAGGGTCAGTGTTAGTCCTAGTCAGACCAGGGTCAGTGTTAGTCCTAGTCAGACCAGGGTCAGTGTTAGTCCTAGTCAGACCAGGGTCAGTGTTAGTCCTAGTCAGACCAGGGTCAGTGTTGGTCCTAGTCAGACCAGGGTCAGTGTTAGTCCTAGTCAGACCAGGGTCAGTGTTAGTCCTAGTCAGACCAGGGTCAGTGTTAGTCCTAGTCAGACCAGGGTCAGTGTTAGTCCTAGTCAGACCAGGGTCAGTGTCTGACTAGGACATAAAGTCATTCAGTTTAAGATTGACACTTTTCATATTTGGGTCAACAGTCTGAACCAGGCCAATGTATGCTGCCAACAAAAGTACATATATTTAATTGTTTTACATTTTGTTCCATATTGTTCTTAGGATATGGCTTCAGACTTTGCTCAGCCTTTAAAATTCCACTTTGATTTGACTTCTGGCCTTGATGTAATTCTAACCCAGTGTAGCAGTTGACATGTTCCATCTGTGCTCCACACAGGAACGTCATGTTATTTAGATGGAACTCAGTCACCACAGGATTCATTTATGGAGCTTTAGTGCATTTTATGTGTTTTGGTCATTTATTGGAACATTGTTGACACTTTGTGGCTGTGGCTCAGTTGGTAGAGTGGGTCGTTAGGGTCAAAGGTTAAAGCTGTGGCTCAGTTGGTAGAGTGGCTCGTTAGGGTCAAAGGTTAAAGCTGTGGCTCAGTTGATAGAGTGGCTCGTTAGGGTCAAAGGTTAAAGCTGTGGCTCAGTTGGTAGAGTGGGTCGTTAGGGTCAAAGGTTAAAGCTGTGGCTCAGTTGGTAGAGTGGCTCGTTAGGGTCAAAGGTTAAAGCTGTGGCTCAGTTGGTAGAGTGGGTCGTTAGGGTCAAAGGTTAAAGCTGTGGCTCAGTTGATAGAGTGGGTCGTTAAGGTCAAAGGTTAAAGCTGTGGTTCAGTTGGTAGAGTGGGTCGCCTAATGACAGAGAGGTTGGAGGTTCGCTTCCCGGCTCTGGCTGTCCATGTGTCATTCGGCAAGACACTGAACCGTGACTAGGTCCCAGTAGGACTGACCTTTGACCTTAGAAACCTACTGGTGTGTGAAAGGGTGAATATGAAGAGCTTTTATACCATGAAGGTGGAAAAGAACTATAGAAGTGCAGAACATTTACCATTACTTTTTATGCGGGTTTGTCATGGATGTTTAATTTTACTTTTGAGTAAAAAAAGGGTACTTTTTTCTGAATACGATAAAACTAATCTTCATTTTTTATGTGTATCACAAGCTGCATTTTCATTATACTTGGAAATTCGCAAAATGTAAATATTAATGTTTTAATATTAATTAATGTTAGGGTTACTGTTAGTGTTAGTTGTTAATGTTAGTGTTACTGTTAGTGTTAGTTGTTAATGTTAGTGTTGCTGTTAGTGTTAGTTTTAACGTTAGTGTTACTGTTAGTGTTAGTTGTTAATGTTAGTGTTACTGTTAGTGTTAGTTGTTAATGTTAGTGTTAGTTGTTAATGTTAGTGTTACTGTTAGTGTTAGGTGTTAGTGTTAGTTTTTAATGTTAGTGTTACTGTTAGTGTTAGTTTTAACGTTAGTGTTACTGTTAGTGTTAGTTGTTAATGTTAGTGTTAGTTGTTAATGTTAGTGTTACTCTTAGTGTTAGTTTTAACGTTAGTGTTACTGTTAGTTGTTAATGTTAGTGTTATTGTTAGTGTTAGTTGTTAATGTTAGTGTTACTGTTAGTGTTAGTTTTAACGTTAGTGTTACTGTTAGTGTTAGTTGTTAATCTTAGTGTGTTAGTGTTACTGTTACTGTTAGTTGTTAATGTTAGTGTTAGTGTTAGTTGTTAATGGTAGTGTTAGTGTTAGTTGTTAATGTTAGTGTTACTGTTAGTGTTAGTTGTTAATGTTAGTGTTAGTTGTTAATGTTAGTGTTACTGTTAGTGTTAGTTTTAACGTTAGTGTTACTGTTAGTGTTGTTAATGTTAGTGTTACTGCTAGTGTTAGTTTTAATGTTAGTGTTAGTTTTAATGTTAGTGTTAATGTAAGTGTTAATGTTAATGTTAATGTTAGTGTTAATGTTAGTGTTAGTTGTTAATGTTAGTGTTACTGTTAGTGTTAGTTGTTAATGTTAGTGTTACTGTTAGTGTTAGTTTTAATGTTAGTGTTACTGTTAGTGTTAGTTTTAATGTTAGTGTTAATGTAAGTGTTAATGTTAGTGTTAGTTGTTAATGTTAGTGTTACTGTTAGTGTTAGTTTTAATGTTAGTGTTACTGTTAGTTGTTAATGTTAGTGTGTTAGTGTTACTGTTAGTGTTAGTTGTTAATGTTAGTGTTAGTGTTAGTTGTTAATGTTACTGTTAGTGTTAGTTGTTAATGTTTGTGTTAGTGTTAGTTGTTAATGTTAGTGTTACTGCTAGTATTAGTTTTAATGTTAGTGTTAATGTAAGTGTTAATGTTAATGTCAGTGTTAATGTTAGTGTCAGTGTTAATGTTAGTGTTAATGTTAGTGTTACTGTTAATGTTAATTTTAATGTTAGTGTTACTGTTAGTGTTAGTTGTTAACATTAGTGTTACTGTTAGTGTTAGTTGTTAATGTTAGTGTTACTGTTAGTGTTGTTAATGTTAGTGTTACTGTTAGTGTTAGTTGTTAATGTTAGTGTTAGTTGTTAATGTTAGTTTTAATGTTAGTGTTAGTTTTAATGTTTGTGTTACTGTTAGTGTTAGTTGTTAATGTTAGTGTTACTGCTAGTGTTAGTTTTAATGTTAGTGTTACTCTTAGTGTTAGTTTTAATGTTAGTGTTAATGTTAGTGTTAGTTGTTAATGTTAGTGTTACTGTTAGTTGTTAATGTTAGTGTTACTGTTAGTTGTTAGTGTTAGTTGTTAATGTTAGTGTTACTGCTAGTGTTAGTTTTAATGTTAGTGTTAATGTAAGTGTTACTGTTAGTTTTAATGTTAGTGTTTGTTGTTAATGTTAATGTTAGTGTTAGTGTTAGTTTTAATGTTAGTGTTAATGTAAGTGTTAATGTTAATGTTAGTGTTAGTGTTAGTTGTTAATGTTAGTGTTACTGTTAGTGTTAGTTGTTAATGTTAGTGTTACTGTTAGTGTTAGTTTTAATGTTAGTGTTACTGTTAGTTGTTAATGTTAGTGTGTTAGTGTTACTGTTAGTGTTAGTTGTTAATGTTAGTGTTAGTTGTTAATGTTACTGTTAGTGTTAGTTGTTAATGTTTGTGTTAGTTGTTAATGTTAGTGTTACTGCTAGTGTTAGTTTTAATGTTAGTGTTAATGTAAGTGTTAATGTTAATGTTAGTGTTAATCTTAGTGTTAGTGTTAGTTGTTAATGTTAGTGTTACTGTTAGTGTTAGTTGTTAACATTAGTGTTACTGTTAGTGTTAGTTGTTAATGTTAGTGTTACTGTTAGTGTTGTTAATGTTAGTGTTACTGTTAGTGTTAGTTGTTAATGTTAGTGTTAGTTGTTAATGTTAGTTTTAATGTTAGTGTTAGTTTTAATGTTTGTGTTACTGTTAGTGTTAGTTGTTAATGTTAGTGTTACTGCTAGTGTTAGTTTTAATGTTAGTGTTACTCTTAGTGTTAGTTTTAATGTTAGTGTTAATGTTAGTGTTAGTTGTTAATGTTAGTGATACTGTTAGTTCTTAATGTTAGTGTTAGTGTTAGTTGTTAATGTTAGTGTTACTGCTAGTGTTAGTTTTAATGTTAGTGTTAGTTTTAATGTTAGTGTTAATGTAAGTGTTAATGTTAATGTTAGTGTTAATCTTAGTGTTAGTGTTAGTTGTTAATGTTAGTGTTACTGTTAGTTGTTAATGTTAGTGTTAGTGTTAGTTGTTAATGTTACTGTTAGTTGTTAATGTTTGTGTTAGTGTTAGTTGTTAATGTTAGTGTTACTGCTAGTGTTAGTTTTAATGTTAGTGTTAATGTAAGTGTTAATGTTAATGTCAGTGTTAATGTTAGTGTCAGTGTTAGTGTTAATGTTAGTGTTAGTGTTAATGTTAGTGTTACTGTTAGTGTTAGTTTTAATGTTAGCGTTAATGTAAGTGTTACTGTTAGTGTTAGTTTTAATGTTAGTGTTAGTGTTCGTTGTTAATGTTAATGTTAGTGTTAGTTTTAATGTTAGTGTTACTGTTAGTTGTTAATGTTACTGTTAGTTGTTAATGTTTGTGTTAGTGTTAGTTGTTAATGTTAGTGTTACTGCTAGTGTTAGTTTTAATGTTAGTGTTAATGTAAGTGTTAATGTTAATGTCAGTGTTAATGTTAGTGTCAGTGTTAATGTTAGTGTTAATGTTAGTGTTAGTGTTAATGTTAGTGTTACTGTTAGTGTTAGTTTTAATGTTAGCGTTAATGTAAGTGTTACTGTTAGTGTCAGTGTTAATGTTAGTGTCAGTGTTAATGTTAGTGTTAATGTTAGTGTTAGTGTTAATGTTAGTGTTACTGTTAGTGTTAGTTTTAATGTTAGCGTTAATGTAAGTGTTACTGTTAGTGTTAGTTTTAATGTTAGTGTTAGTGTTCGTTGTTAATGTTAATGTTAGTGTTAGTTTTAATGTTAGTGTTACTGTTAGTTGTTAATGTTACTGTTAGTTGTTAATGTTTGTGTTAGTGTTAGTTGTTAATGTTAGTGTTACTGCTAGTGTTAGTTTTAATGTTAGTGTTAATGTAAGTGTTAATGTTAATGTCAGTGTTAATGTTAGTGTCAGTGTTAATGTTAGTGTTAATGTTAGTGTTAGTGTTAATGTTAGTGTTACTGTTAGTGTTAGTTTTAATGTTAGCGTTAATGTAAGTGTTACTGTTAGTGTTAGTTTTAATGTTAGTGTTAGTGTTCGTTGTTAATGTTAATGTTAGTGTTAGTTGTTAATGTTACTGTTAGTGTTAGTTTTAACGTTAGTGTTACTGTTAGTGTTAGTGTCACTGTTAGTGTTAGTTGTTAATGTTAGTGTTACTGTTAGTTGTTAATGTTAGTGTTAGTGTTAGTTGTTAATGTTAGTGTTACTGCTAGTGTTAGTGTTAATGTTAGTGTTAATGTAAGTGTTACTGTTAGTGTTAGTTGTTAATGTTAGTGTTACTGTTAATGTTAGTTTTAACGTTAGTGTTACTGTTAGTGTTAGTTGTTAATGTTAGTGTTACTGTTAGTGTTAGTTGTTAATGTTAGTGTTACTGTTAGTGTTAGTTGTTAATGTTAGTGTTACTGTTAGTGTTAATTTTAACGTTAGTGTTACTGTTAGTGTTAGTTGTTAACATTAGTGTTACTGTTAGTGTTAGTTGTTAATGTTAGTGTTACTGCTAGTGTTAATGTTAGTGTTAATGTAAGTGTTAATGTTAGTGTTAATGTTAGTGTTAGTTGTTAATGTTAGTGTTACTGTTATTGTTAGTTGTTAATGTTAGTGTTAATGTAAGTGTTAATGTTAATGTTAGTGTTAATGTTAGTGTTAGTTGTTAATGTTAGTGTTACTGTTAGTGTTAGTTTTAATGTTAGTGTTACTGTTAGTTGTTAATGTTAGTGTTAGTGTTAGTTGTTAATGTTAGTGTTACTGCTAGTGTTAGTTTTAATGTTAGTGTTAATGTAAGTGTTACTGTTAGTGTTAGTTTTAATGTTAGTGTTAGTGTTCGTTGTTAATGTTAGTGTTACTGCTAGTGTTAGTTTTAATGTTAGTGTTAATGTAAGTGTTACTGTTAGTGTTAGTTTTAATGTTAGTGTTAGTTTTAATGTTAGTGTTAATGTAAGTGTTAATGTTAATGTTAGTGTTAATGTTAGTGTTAGTTGTTAATGTTAGTGTTACTGTTAGTGTTAGTTGTTAGTGTTACTGTTAGTGTTAGTTTTAATGTTAGTGTTACTGTTAGTGTTAGTTTTAATGTTAGTGTTAATGTAAGTGTTAATGTTAGTGTTAGTTGTTAATGTTAGTGTTACTGTTAGTGTTAGTTTTAATGTTAGTGTTACTGTTAGTTGTTAATGTTAGTGTGTTAGTGTTACTGTTAGTGTTAGTTGTTAATGTTAGTGTTAGTGTTAGTTGTTAATGTTACTGTTAGTGTTAGTTGTTAATGTTTGTGTTAGTGTTAGTTGTTAATGTTAGTGTTACTGCTAGTGTTAGTTTTAATGTTAGTGTTAATGTAAGTGTTAATGTTAATGTCAGTGTTAATGTTAGTGTCAGTGTTAATGTTAGTGTTAATGTTAGTGTTACTGTTAATGTTAATTTTAATGTTAGTGTTACTGTTAGTGTTAGTTGTTAACATTAGTGTTACTGTTAGTGTTAGTTGTTAATGTTAGTGTTACTGTTAGTGTTGTTAATGTTAGTGTTACTGTTAGTGTTAGTTGTTAATGTTAGTGTTAGTTGTTAATGTTAGTGTTACTGTTATTGTTAGTTGTTAATGTTAGTGTTAATGTTAGTGTTAATGTTAATGTTAGTGTTAATGTTAGTGTTAGTTGTTAATGTTAGTGTTACTGTTAGTGTTAGTTTTAATGTTAGTGTTACTGTTAGTTGTTAATGTTAGTGTTAGTTGTTAATGTTAGTGTTACTGCTAGTGTTAGTTTTAATGTTAGTGTTAATGTAAGTGTTACTGTTAGTGTTAGTTTTAATGTTAGTGTTAGTGTTCGTTGTTAATGTTAATGTTAGTGTTAGTTGTTAATGTTACTGTTAGTGTTAGTTTTAACGTTAGTGTTACTGTTAGTGTTAGTTGTTAATGTTAGTGTTACTGTTAATGTTAGTTTTAACGTTAGTGTTACTGTTAGTGTTAGTTGTTAATGTTAGTGTTACTGTTAAGTGTTAGTTGTTAATGTTAGTGTTACTGTTAGTGTTAGTTGTTAATGTTAGTGTTACTGTTAGTGTTAATTTTAACGTTAGTGTTACTGTTAGTGTTAGTTGTTAACATTAGTGTTACTGTTAGTGTTAGTTGTTAATGTTAGTGTTACTGCTAGTGTTAGTTTTAATGTTAGTGTTAATGTAAGTGTTAATGTTAATGTTAGTGTTAATGTTAGTGTTAGTTGTTAATGTTAGTGTTACTGTTAGTGTTAGTTTTAATGTTAGTGTTACTGTTAGTTGTTAATGTTAGTGTGTTAGTGTCACTGTTAGTGTTAGTTGTTAATGTTAGTGTTAGTGTTAGTTGTTAATGTTACTGTTAGTGTTAGTTGTTAATGTTTGTGTTAGTGTTAGTTGTTAATGTTAGTGTTACTGCTAGTGTTAGTTTTAATGTTAGTGTTAATGTAAGTGTTAATGTTAATGTCAGTGTTAATGTTAGTGTCAGTGTTAATGTTAGTGTTAATGTTAGTGTTACTGTTAATGTTAATTTTAATGTTAGTGTTACTGTTAGTGTTAGTTGTTAACATTAGTGTTACTGTTAGTGTTAGTTGTTAATGTTAGTGTTACTGTTAGTGTTGTTAATGTTAGTGTTACTGTTAGTGTTAGTTGTTAATGTTAGTGTTAGTTGTTAATGTTAGTGTTACTGTTATTGTTAGTTGTTAATGTTAGTGTTAATGTAAGTGTTAATGTTAGTGTTAATGTTAGTGTTAGTTGTTAATGTTAGTGTTACTGTTAGTGTTAGTTTTAATGTTAGTGTTACTGTTAGTTGTTAATGTTAGTGTTAGTGTTAGTTGTTAATGTTAGTGTTACTGCTAGTGTTAGTTTTAATGTTAGTGTTAATGTAAGTGTTACTGTTAGTGTTAGTTTTAATGTTAGTGTTAGTGTTCGTTGTTAATGTTAATGTTAGTGTTAGTTGTTAATGTTACTGTTAGTGTTAGTTTTAACGTTAGTGTTACTGTTAGTGTTAGTTGTTAATGTTAGTGTTACTGTTAATGTTAGTTTTAACGTTAGTGTTACTGTTAGTGTTAGTTGTTAATGTTAGTGTTACTGTTAAGTGTTAGTTGTTAATGTTAGTGTTACTGTTAGTGTTAGTTGTTAATGTTAGTGTTACTGTTAGTGTTAATTTTAACGTTAGTGTTACTGTTAGTGTTGTTAACATTAGTGTTACTGTTAGTGTTAGTTGTTAATGTTAGTGTTACTGCTAGTGTTAGTTTTAATGTTAGTGTTAATGTAAGTGTTAATGTTAATGTTAGTGTTAATGTTAGTGTTAGTTGTTAATGTTAGTGTTACTGTTAGTGTTAGTTGTTAATGTTAGTGTTACTGTTGGTGTTAGTTTTAATGTTAGTGTTACTGTTCGTTGTTAATGTTAGTGTTAGTGTTAGTTGTTAATGTTAGTGTTACTGCTAGTGTTAGTTTTAATGTTAGTGTTAATGTAAGTGTTACTGTTAGTGTTAGTTTTAATGTTAGTGTTAGTGTTCGTTGTTAATGTTAATGTTAGTGTTAGTTGTTAATGTTACTGTTAGTGTTAGTTTTAACGTTAGTGTTACTGTTAGTGTTAGTTGTTAATGTTAGTGTTACTGTTAATGTTAGTTTTAACGTTAGTGTTACTGTTAGTGTTAGTTGTTAATGTTAGTGTTACTGTTAGTGTTAGTTGTTAATGTTAGTGTTACTGTTAGTGTTAGTTGTTAATGTTAGTGTTACTGTTAGTGTTAATTTTAACGTTAGTGTTACTGTTAGTGTTAGTTGTTAACATTAGTGTTACTGTTAGTGTTAGTTGTTAATGTTAGTGTTACTGCTAGTGTTAGTTTTAATGTTAGTGTTAATGTAAGTGTTAATGTTAATGTTAGTGTTAATGTTAGTGTTAGTTGTTAATGTTAGTGTTACTGTTAGTGTTAGTTGTTAATGTTAGTGTTACTGTTAGTGTTAGTTTTAATGTTAGTGTTACTGTTAGTGTTAGTTGTTAATGTTAGTGTTAATGTAAGTGTTAATGTTAATGTTAGTGTTAATGTTAGTGTTAGTTTTAATGTTAGTGTTACTTTTAGTTGTTAATGTTACTGTTAGTTGTTAATGTTTGTGTTAGTGTTAGTTGTTAATGTTAGTGTTACTGCTAGTGTTAGTTTTAATGTTAGTGTTAATGTAAGTGTTAATGTTAATGTCAGTGTTAATGTTAGTGTCAGTGTTAATGTTAGTGTTAATGTTAGTGTTAATGTTAGTGTTACTGTTAGTGTTAGTTTTAATGTTAGTGTTACTGTTAGTGTTAGTTGTTAATGTTAGTGTTACTGTTAATGTTAGTTTTAACGTTAGTGTTACTGTTAGTGTTAGTTGTTAATGTTAGTGTTACTGTTAGTGTTAGTTGTTAATGTTAGTGTTACTGTTAGTGTTAATTTTAACGTTAGTGTTACTGTTAGTGTTAGTTGTTAACATTAGTGTTACTGTTAGTGTTAGTTGTTAATGTTAGTGTTACTGCTAGTGTTAATGTAAGTGTTAATGTTAGTGTTAATGTTAGTGTTAGTGTTAGTTGTTAGTGTTAATGTAAGTGTTAATGTTAGTGTTAATGTTAGTGTTAGTGTTAGTTGTTAGTGTTAGTGTTACTGTTATTGTTAGTTGTTAATGTTAGTGTTAATGTAAGTGTTAATGTTAATGTTAGTGTTAATGTTAGTGTTAATGTTAGTGTTAGTTGTTAATGTTAGTGTTACTGTTAGTGTTAGTTTTAATGTTAGTGTTACTGTTAGTTGTTAATGTTACTGTTAGTGTTAGTTGTTAATGTTTGTGTTAGTGTTAGTTGTTAATGTTAGTGTTACTGCTAGTGTTAGTTTTAATGTTAGTGTTAATGTAAGTGTTAATGTTAATGTCAGTGTTAATGTTAGTGTTAATGTTAGTGTTAGTGTTAATGTTAGTGTTACTGTTAGTGTTAGTTTTAATGTTAGTGTTAATGTTAATGTTAATGTTAGTGTTAATGTTAATGTTAGTGTTAGTGTTAATTTTAGTGTTAATGTAAGTGTTAGTGTTAATGTTAGTGTTACTGTTAGTGTTAGTTTTAATGTTAGTGTTAGTGTTACTGTTAGTGTTAGTTGTTAATGTTAGTGTTACTGTTAATGTTAGTTTTAACGTTAGTGTTACTGTTAGTGTTAGTTGTTAATGTTAGTGTTACTGTTAGTGTTAGTTGTTAATGTTAGTGTTACTGTTAGTGTTAATTTTAACGTTAGTGTTACTGTTAGTGTTAGTTGTTAACATTAGTGTTAATGTTAGTGTTACTGCTAGTGTTAGTTTTAATGTTAGTGTTAATGTAAGTGTTAATGTTAATGTCAGTGTTAATGTTAGTGTTAATGTTAGTGTTAGTGTTAATGTTAGTGTTACTGTTAGTGTTAGTTTTAATGTTAGTGTTAATGTTAATGTTAATGTTAGTGTTAATGTTAATGTTAGTGTTAGTGTTAATTTTAGTGTTAGTGTTAATGTTAGTGTAAGGCCCCGTCCCATTTCTCCCCCTTAAAACTTCCACTTGGTTTTAAGTGCCCTAAAAAGTAAATTCCACTCATCAAGGGGAAATAATTCCCCCTGAAAATGGGACACCACTCGCGAAGTGAACGTAACAAACGTGCTCACGTCACACGCTGACAAGTCTACCCCGCTAATTATGAAACCACCCCTCCGCGAGACTGACAGCAGCTGACTACTATTTACACGGAGGACAAATGGCGGTCCCAGCTGTGTTGCCTGTTGTGTTGGCTCTGTTTATTTACCTTCGGGATGCGCAGAGATGAAATGCGGCAAACAGAAGACGCATTCGCCGTCTACTTTGCCTTTCAGTCTTGTCTCTGGTATGTTGATTTATTTAAATATTTTGATGTATTTTTCTTCAATAGTTGGCGATTTATAACATTAACGTTAGCATTACCGCTAGCTTGACAAGGTAACATTACCGGTCATAGCCTCTGTGCCACAATATACTTACAACGAAATTGTTCATCTCCAGTTCCTCCACCTGCGGCCGCCATTTTTGTTGTCAGAAATCAGTCGGCTCGCTGAGCTCGCAGTGCATCATGGGTAATTTCATCTTCCCCTCAAAACGAAGTCCGCAACCAACCTCACTACATTTTGAGGGTTGATTTTAAGGGCAAAATCGCACTCCCACTTGCTCCCCTAGGTAATGGGACACCCTACCCCTACACATAAACGCGCAAAATCTAGGGTTAGGGGAAATTTTAGGGTTAGGGGGAGAAATGGGACAGGGCCTAAGTGTTAGGTGAAGGGTTGTGAAGTGTTTATTAAAGGTAGTTTTAAATATTGTGAAAAGGTCTTTAACGTCTTAAATATAACTTAGAGAAACTCTGTTTGATGATTGACTGCATGTTGAGTTTCTGTAAATGACTTAGACACTCTACTCTACTCTAGTCTACTCTACTCTAGTCTACACTACTCTACTCTATTCTACACTACTCTAGTCTACTCTACTCTACTCTACACTACTCTACTCTAGTCTACTCTACTCTATTCTACACTACTGTACTCTACTCTACACTACTCTACTCTAGTCTACACTACTCTACACTACTCTTCTCTAGTCTACACTACTCTACTCTACTCTAGTCTACACTACTCTACTCTACTCTAGTCTACTCTACTCTACACTACTCTACTCTACACTACACTACTCTACACTACACTACTCTACACTACACTACACTACTCTACACTACACTACACTACACTACACTACTCTACACTACTCTACACTACTCTACTCTACTCTAGTCTACACTACTCTACACTACACTACACTACTCTACTCTACTCTACACTACTCTACACTACACTACTCTACTCTACTCTACTCTAGTCTACACTACTCTACTCTAGTCTACACTACTCTACTCTACTCTACACTACTCTACTCTACATTACTCTACTCTACACTACTCCTACTCTACTCTACTCTACTCTACTCTACTCTACTCTACTCTACTCTACTCTACTCTACTCTACTCTACTCTACTCTACACTACACTACACTACACTACACTACACTACTCTACTCTACTCTACATTTCCTGTCCCTCATCATCTGTTTTTTTTTAAAAGCAGTGACTGGACACAGATGGGACGTCCCACATCAGGGGACATTAAAGCCTGTTGACCTGGTGTGTGTTGACTGTCCCATGTGTTTAACACCTACAGGAGGGAAGCTCCCAGGTGTGTGTTCCTGTACCCAAGTATCTGGCTGCTGTGAGTGGATCTGGGACCCAGGGAGGAGCTGTGGCCCCCATGACTGGAACCATAGAGAAGGTGAGTGGACATGCAACAACACCAACCATCCTAGCTAAAGTAATACTGGTTAGAAAAGGAAAGGTTCATGCAGCACATGCACTACTATATGTTTATAGACAGAACACAGAACACAGACAGACGTCAGCAGGTTCTGACCTCAGAACACTCAGCATATTCCTCCAATGTTACTTTTTTACACTGGCTAACAACGACCTAGAGAAGTCACTTTAACACTCTACTCCCCTTTTCTAAAGAACTCACTGGAACTGTGGACATTATGAGATCCACATGTTTCTTTGGGTTAACGTTCATTTACACTTTACTCAACTTGCTTCAGGTTAAAATTGGGTAAAACAGAAAATGGCTGTTTGTTTTTTCTTATTATTCATTTAAACACAAGAAAGAAAACTGAGAAATCCACTCCATGTGACCAGTGTTTTCTTTATGTTCAGGTGATGGTGAAGGCAGGAGATAAAGTTACTGCTGGAGACGCTCTGATGGTTATGATCGCCATGAAGATGGAGGTAACCCTGTCTCACTAACCCTGTCTCACTAACCCTGTCTCACTAACCCTGTCTCACTAACCCTGTCTCACTAACCCTGTTTCACTAAACCTGTCTCACTAACCCTGTCTCACTAACCCTGTCTCACTTAACCTGTCTGTCTCAGTAACCCTGTCTCACTAAACCTGTCTCACTTAACCTGTCTGTCTCAGTAACCCTGTCTCACTAAACCTGTCTCACTCACCCTGTCTCACTAACCCTGTCTCACTAACCCTGTCTCACTAACCCTGTCTCACTTAACCTGTCTGTCTCAGTAACCCTGTCTCACTAAACCTGTCTCACTCACCCTGTCTCACTAACCCTGTCTCACTAACCCTGTCTCACTAAACCTGTCTCACTAAACCTGTCTCACTAACCCTGTCTCACTAACCCTGTCTCACTAAACCTGTCTCACTAATCCTGTCTCACTTAACCTGTCTGTGTCAGTAACCCTGTCTCACTAAACCTGTCTCACTAACCCTGTCTCACTTAACCTGTCTGTGTCAGTAACCCTGTCTCACTAACCCTGTCTCACTAACCCTGTCTCACTAACCCTGTCTCACTAATCTGTGTCACTAACCCTGTCTCACTTAACCTGTCTGTCTCACTAACCCTGTCTCACTAAACCTGTCTCACTAATCCTGTCTCACTTAACCTGTCTGTGTCAGTAACCCTGTCTCACTAAACCTGTCTCACTAACCCTGTCTCACTTAACCTGTCTGTGTCAGTAACCCTGTCTCACTAACCCTGTCTCACTAACCCTGTCTCACTAAACCTGTCTCACTAACCCTGTCTCACCAAACCTGTCTCACTAACGCTGTCTCACTAACCCTGTCTCACTAACCCTGTCTCACTAAACCTGTCTCACTAACCCTGTCTCACTAAACCTGTCTCACTAACCCTGTCTCACTAAACCTGTCTCACTAACGCTGTCTCACTAACCCTGTCTCACTAAACCTGTCTCCCTAACCCTGTCTTACTAACACTTTCTCACTAACCCTGTCTCACTAAACCTGTCTCACTAATCCTGTCTTACTAACCCTGTCTCACTAAACCTGTCTCACTAACCCTGTCTCATACACAGTCATAAGACAAACTCGACAAAGGCTAAAATATTCCTGTGTTTTTGGTTTGGTTACTTGTGCATAATCACATTATAAAGATCCAAAAGTATACGGCACAAAAATGGGACAGTGCAATTATGTGAATGTTATGTTTTTGGTTTTCAGAAAAATAAAAAATAAGTTATATACAGTGTATCCTCTACTTACCAAATTAATTTGTTCCAAAACCCTAACCCCCCCCCTAACCCCCCAATACTACCCCATAAACCACCAATATTACCCCCTAAACCCTTTAAAATTATAAAAGTATAGACATTTATTATAAATGTGTTTTCAGTTTTATAAACAGTATATTTTATATGTAATGTATTGATGTCAGTGGGTAAATGTGTCTTCACTGATGGAATATTAAACATTAAACCATTCAAATGAACCAGACATGTGGGTGATTTTCACCCCAGACATGTGGGTGATTTTCATCCCAGACATGTGGGTGATTTTCACCCCAGACATGTGGGTGATTTTCACCCCAGACATGTGGGTGATTTTCACCCCAGACATGTGGGTGATTTTCAGCCCAGACATGTGGGTGATTTTCACCCCAGACATGTGGGTGATTTTCACCCCAGACATGTGGGTGATTTTCACCCCAGACATGTGGGTGATTGTTTGTTTTGTCACTTTCCCTTTCAGTGGTGTTTGTTGACAGATGTTTGGTAGGTTTACATCCAGGGACCATTGACCACTTTTCGTGATCTTCCTGTGGTGGGCGGGGCATGTACGTCGTCGGGGCGATGACACAACTCATGGCCATTTTTTGGGGTGTTTCTTTCGGGGGGGATAGTGGGTTTTCGTCATCATGTCTTTTATTGGTGCTGGTGGAGTGATGGCTCCTCCTCCTTTTCGATCATTTGATTATTTTTATTTGTTGATAACGCAGACGCTGCTTCTGTCCGTTCGCACCAGGAGTCACTTTGTTTGGGTGGGCGCTGTGGTGGGGTTTCGGTGAACACACTCGTGGGGACTCGCGGGGCAGCGGTGGCTCTGTGATGAATGAGGGTCAAAGGTCACCAAAAGCATCATGGGTAGCTCCTCATAGCCAATGGGATGATATGTACAGTCATGTACAGAGTATTTATGTCTGGGAGGTGTCAGTTTTTATTCAGAGATGAAAAAATGACAACGGTCTTGTTCATTTGTCTTATTTTTTTATCCATCAGTCAAACCATCTAATAGATCAAACTGTTGTCAAACCCAGTCACAGTGAAAACGTCATTTATTCAACTTTTCCACAGTCGTCTGTTAATAAATAAACATGTGGTAGAAAAAAACCCTAAATAGTCCAGTCCATAGTTAACACACACTGTCATTGTTGTGTTTGTGTAAAGACTACACTGACGTCACACCAGACACAACACCAAAGGGTAGCTCCGCCCACCCACACTGATTAACACCACAGGGTAGCCCCGCCCACCCACACTGATTAACACCACAGTGTAGCCCTGCCCACACACACTGATTAACACCACAGGGTAGCCCCGCCCACCCACACTGATTGGCTCCTTCATTTGGAAGTAAAGCTGAACCTCATGGTTCATGGTTAAATATAAATTTATATCAGTTTTTATTTCATGATTTTGCCTTTTTATCTGATGATTTAAACTTTTATGTCATTATTTTGACTTCACATTATGCTGTTTATAGTGCAGAAAATATGGTACTTATTTTTTTAAAGAATTTTGAAAAGCTTCACATACCCCCTGCAGTACCTACAGGTACCCCCAGGGGGACGCGTACTCCCATTTGAGAAGCACTGGTGTAAAACCTCTGTTACCTCCACTAACCCTGAGCGTTATCTAAACACACTTTATCTTTGAATAACTGAAAGTATTAAAATACTTAGTCTAAACTCTGTCTTCATCTGCTTTTGTTTCCTCAGCACACGATCCGGGCGCCAAAGTCAGGTGTGATCAAGAAGGTTTTGTTCAGCGAAGGCTCTCAGGCCAATCGCCACGCTGCTCTGGTGGAACTGGAGGAAGAGGAGGAAGAGGAGGAAGAGGAGCAGCAGTAAAAACATGTAAATGTAAAAACATAAAGACAGGACCAGGACCAGTTACCATGACGACCAGAGGGAAAGTCAGTCTGTTGAGTTCGAACTGAAAACACATCTGTTCACACTTTTATTAGAAATAACAAAACTGTCATCTGTGTTTTCTGACAAATGATTCCTTTTCTTTAATCACATGAAACAAGGTTGTGTTGAATTAATTTGGATTAATCACAATCAAATCATTTTACTTCCATCGACTGTTCTGTCCCAGGGTTTGTTTGGTTTGTTTGTACTCGAATTTCTCACAAAATACACAAAATATAATAAACACCAAAAATATAAAGAAAAAATGATAAAGTTTGCTCAAATTCACCCCAAAATATAAGTGAACACAAAAAAGCAGTGAAAAATCCAAACCCTGTTGAAAAAGTCTTCAAACACAGACACTGATGTTCCACTAAACATGAAGAATAAAGAGGAACCATGTAAAATGACTCTGATTTATTCAATATGAACTTACATCACTTTTATATCATAATTTTGACTTTTTATTTCATTATTTTGACTCTTCCACGTACCCCCAGGGGGACGCATACCCCCATTTGAACACCACTGTTTTAACATACAGGTGAAAAAGCTCCAAAAATGTGATAAAATATAACATGCACTTAACAAGTTTATTCAACACCTACAATTTCAACAAAACTATAAAGAAGTGTTTATTTAAAAGTGTTACATTTTTAATCAGATTAATGATGATGGATTCGTTTCAATCATTAATGTATTAATTTTGACAGAAATGGTTATTACTGTTACTTTACTTCTATGTGGCTTTGGTGAATCCTGGACTCTGATTGGCCAGTGATGACCCATAGAGAGCTGAAGTCCCGCCTCTTTCCAATGCTAGTCCATGAACCAGGGCCCCAAAATTTGGAAATTGTTCCTGAAAAAGTGTCAAAGGTCACCATACTTTTTATTACAGCCTGGAATCCCAGCTTTTCAATGATGTATGATGGTCATGTGACCAGAGCTGCTGTTTGGATCTAACAGCAAAATAATGTGTAGAAATCCAGCAGAACATTGACATAGTTACAAATATATTAATTCTATTATGTTTGGTTTCATTTTAAAGGGGACACTCTTTTGGGAACATTTGGGATAAAAACAGCCCAACCCTAAAGTTCTTCAAACCTTTAGTCACACACAGTTTCCTGCCATTTCCACTTAAATCACTTATTGTATTTGAATCAGAGAAACCAACTCCAAACACTGAAATACTGACATGACTCTAAGGGTTCACTATCGACTCCAGTTAAATTCTGCTTCAGTTTCTGAAAGTTAATAAAAGTTCATGTGTCATAGACGGAGCAGCTGATCACATGATCACAGACATTGATCATGTGATCACTTACTGATCAATGTCTCATTATTGATTTAAATTGCTCCATGTATCTGTTTTTGTTTTTCATTTATTTTCCAGATGATTCTATTATTTACAGTTTTTGGGTAAACACAGTTGTATTTATTAGTTTTTAAAAATCTAACCTGTTACTTTTATTTGATATGTTTGGTTTAGGATTTTCTGTTGAAGTCATTTAATAATAATAATAATAGTAATAATAATAATAATAATAATAATAATAATAATAATAATAATAGTAGTAATACCTCAAACGTATGTAATGGGTTTTTTTTAGACTCAAACACACTTTGATTTTGATTTCCTCTCAGACTGACCTTTGACCTTCTAAATGTGGGTTTGTTTTCTGTGTTTCTGTCAGAGGTTTAATGTGGGTCAAAGAGGGTTTTTAATGTTTTAATGGACAAATGTGTGTGTTAATTTACCCTGAGTTTAAAACACACACTGTAACACACAGTCAACAATAACAATAACACACAGTCAACAATAACACACAGTCAACAATAACAATAACACACAGTCAACAATAACACACAGTCAACAATAACACACAGTCAACACATTCGACTAATGGGGCCGCTTTCATACACGTTTGATTTTTGTAAAATGATGAAACTGGAAAAGAGAGAAAATGAAATAAATGATTGTGATGAATCCTAAAAGTGTTGTCTTTCCTGTGGGGGGGGTTCTAAAGTTAATATGAATATACCCAGTGCAGGTGCTGGTTCAGGGCATCATGGGACAGAAAGTGTTTGTTTTTTAGGAGCTTTAGTTTGAAGAACTGATGGTTGTAAAACAACAGCAGGTTTGTGACAGAAGGTGTTGGAGGTCCAGGTCCAGGTCCAGGTTGGAGTCATTTAACTGAAGGACATTCAGGCAGAGACACTGATGTTATGAACACACTTCTGGATCCAGAAGGGTCACTCAGAACCACAGCTGCGTACATCTGCAGAAAAATGAAAGTGGACCAAAATGGACCCCAGAACAGAACCTTGAGGAACACCAAAGGATTTGCCCTGTAGACCCACTGCCCCAGTAGACCCACTGCCCCTGTAGACCCACCTGTAGAACCACTGCCCCTGTAGACCCACCTGTAGACCCACTGCTCCTGTAGACCACTGCCCCTGTAGACCCACTGCCCCTGTAGACCCACCTATAGACCCACTGCCCTGTAGACCCACCTGTAGACCACTACCCCTGTAGACCCACTGCCCCTGTAGACCCAACTGTAAACCCACTGCCCCTGTAGACCCACCTGTAGACCCACTGCTCCTGTAGACCCACTGCCCCTGTAGACCCACCTATAGACCCACTGCCCTGTAGACCCACCTGTAGACCCACTACCCCTGTAGACCCATCTGTAGACCCACTGCCCCTGTAGACCCACCCGTAGACCCACTGCCCCTGTAGACCCACCTGTAGACCCCGTGCCCTGTAGACTCACCTGTAGACCCACTGCCCCTGTAGACCCCCTGTAGACCCACTGCCCCTATAGACCCACCTGTAGACCCCCTGCCCTGTAGATTCACCTGTAGATCCACTGCCCCTGTAGACCCCCTGTAGACCCACTGCCCCTGTAGACCCACCTGTAGACCCCCTGCCCTGTAGACTCACCTGTAGATCCACTGCCCCTGTAGACCCCCTGTAGACCCACTGCCCCTGTAGACCCACCTGTAGACCCACTGCCCCTGTAGACCCACCTGTAGACCCCCTGCCCTGTAGACCCACCTGTAGACCCACTGCCCCTGTAGACCCCCCGCCCCTGTAGACCCACCTGTAGACCCACTGCCCCTGTAGACCCCCCGCCCCTGTAGACCCACCTGTAGACCCCCTGCCCTGTAGACCCCCTGCCCCTGTAGACTGACAGTTTACTGAAGGCGGGTAATAACAATGGTGTGATCTACAGTGGACAGGTCCAGTGACACCAGAACCACTGAGAGTTTTTTTATCGAGGGCTGCAAGGATGTCGTTATAGACCCTTAATAATTCAGGTCCAGTTCTGTCTGGACCTGAAACCAGACTGGAAATTGTCAACAATGGCATGTGACTGGAGCTGAGACCGAACAAAACACCTGTGACAGAAAAGACAAATGCGGTATTGGACAGAAGTCCAACAGTCTCAGTGGGGACAGTGTCCAACACCAGACAAGACTTTTTCTAGTATCTACTATTTTTTCCTGTTTTGCCAAAATACATAAAACAGTTTTAATAACACAGTGTCCTAAACACCGTCCTGTCCAACATTCCAGTAGATCACCTCCTGGGGACATTTTTACCAGAAGAATCATATATTTGATTCAACCCATTCTTCATAATTCCTCATGTTCAGTGTTGACGTTATATGAGACACATCTGGACATTGTTTTTGTAAATATCAGTCTTAAGGTTTGTTTTTTTCCTGAAGCCAAGTCGTCTGTGACGTGTCACAGGTTCATCACAGACAGTTGTGTTCATCCCCGAAAAAGAGAAGACAAGAAAACAAGCCTTTGATTGGTCCATTCATCCTCTCATTGGTCCATTCATCCTCTCATTGGTTCATTCATCCTCTCATTGGTCCATTCATCCTCTCATTGGTCCATTCATCCTCTCATTGGTCCATTCATCCTCTCATTGGTCCATTCATCCTCTCATTGGTTCATTCATCCTCTCATTGGTCCATTCATCCTCTGATTGGTTCATTCATCCTCTGATTGGTCCATTCATCCTCTCATTGGTCCAATCATCCTCTAATTGGTCCATTCATCCTCTCATTGGTTCATTCATCCTCTCATTGGTCCATTCATCCTCTCATTGGTTCGTTCATCCTCTCATTGGTCCATTCATCCTCTGATTGGTTCATTCATCCTCTGATTGGTCCATTCATCCTCTCATTGGTTCATTCATCCTCTCATTGGTTCATTCATCCTCTGATTGGTCCATTCATCCTCTCATTGGTCCATTCATCCTCTCATTGGTTCATTCATCCTCTGATTGGTCCATTCATCCTCTCATTGGTCCATTCATCATCTGATTGGTCCATTCATCCTGTCATTTGTCCATTCATCCTCTGATTGGTCCATTCATCCTCTCATTGGTTCATTCATCCTCTCATTGGTCCATTCATCCTCTCATTGGTCCATTCATCCTCTCATTGGTCCATTCATCCTCTCATTGGCTCATTCATCCTCTCATTGGTCCATTCATCCTCTGATTGGTCCATTCATCCTCTGATTGGTTCATTCATCCTCTGATTGGTCCATTCATCCTCTCATTGGTCCAATCATCCTCTCATTGGTTCATTCATCCTCTGATTGGTCCATTCATCCTCTCATTGGTCCAATCATCATCTGATTGGTCCATTCATCCTGTCATTTGTCCATTCATCCTCTGATTGGTCCATTCATCCTCTGATTGGTCCATTCATCCTCTGATTGGTCCATTCATCCTCTCATTGGTTCATTCATCCTCTCATTGGTCCATTCATCCTCTCATTGGTCCATTCATCCTCTCATTGGTCCATTCATCCTCTCATTGGTCCATTCATCCTCTCATTGGTCCATTCATCCTCTGATTGGTCCATTCATCCTCTCATTGGTCCATTCATCCTCTGATTGGTTCATTCATCCTCTCATTGGTCCATTCATCCTCTCATTGGTTCATTCATCCTCTCATTGGTCCATTCATCCTCTCATTGGTCCATTCATCCTCTCATTGGTCCATTCATCCTCTGATTGGTCCATTCATCCTCTGATTGGTTCATTCATCCTCTCATTGGTTCATTCATCCTCTGATTGGTCCATTCATCCTCTGATTGGTCCATTCGTCCTCTGATTGGTCCATACGTCCTCTGATTGGTCCATTCATCCTCTGATTGGTCCATTCATCCTCTCATTGTTCCATTCATCCTCTGATTGGTCCATTCATCCTCTCATTGGTCCATTCATCCTCTCATTTGTCCATTCATCCTGTCATTGGTCCATTCGTCCTCTCATTGGTCCATTCATCCTCTCATTGGTCCATTCATCCTCTCATTGATTCATTCATCCTCTCATTGGTCCATTCATCCTCTCATTGGTCCATTCATACTCTGATTGGTCCATTCATCCTCTCATTGGTCCATTCATCCTCTCATTGGTCCATTCATCCTCTGATTGGTCCATTCATCCTCTGATTGGTCCATTCATCCTCTCATTGGTCCATTCATCCTCTGATTGGTTCATTCATCCTCTGATTGGTTCATTCATCCTCTCATTGGTCCATTCATCCTCTCATTGGTCCATTCATTCTCTGATTGGTCCATTCATCCTCTCATTGGTCCATTTATCCTCTAATTGGTCCATTCATCCTCTGATTGGTCCATTCATCCTCTGATTGGTCCATTCATCCTCTCATTGGTCCATTCATCCTCTCATTGGCCCATTCATCCTCTCATTGGTCCATTCATCCTCTGATTGGTCCATTCATCCTCTCATTGGTTCATTCATCCTCTCATTGGTCCATTCATCTTCTCATTGGTCCATTTATCCTCTGATTGGTCCATTCATCCTCTGATTGGTCCATTCATCCTCTGATTGGTCCATTCATCCTCTCATTGGTCCATTCATCCTCTGATTGGTCCATTCATCCTCTCATTAGTCCATTCATCCTCTGATTGGTCCATTCATCCTCTGATTGGTCCATTCATCCATCTGATTGGCCCATTCATCCTCTCATTGGTCCATTCATCCTCTCATTTTGTTCATTCATCCTCTCATTAGTTCATTCATCCTCTCATTTGTCCATTCATCCTCTGATTGGTCCATTCATCCTCTCATTGGTCCATTCATCCTCGCATTGGTCCATTCATCCTCGCATTGGTTCATTCATCCTCTCATTGGTCCATTCAGTCACATACTCACCATGTTTTCCTGCACTGGCATCAATTATAAACACAGTGGTTCCTCTATGAAAATCATTTGTTCCAGAAGTGTTTTAAAACCGATAAAACATGTTACATTTAAGATTGTTCCAAGGCCCCCATTACTACCCCCTAAACCTCCAATAATACCCCCTAAACCTCCAATAATACCCCCTAAACCCCCAATAATACCCCCTAAACCCCCAATACTACTTTGATAGATCATATAATATAGAAAATGACTTTTCTATTATAGATACGGATGTGCGGGTAAATGACTTTGTGGGCGGCTGTGGCTCAGTTGGTAGAGTGGGTCAGTTGGTAGAGTGGGTCGCCCAATGACCGAGAGGTTGGCGGTTCGCGTCCCAGCTCTGGCTGTCAACATGTTGAAGTGTCCTTGGGCAAGACACTGAACCCTGACTTAGGCCCCCAATAGGACTGACCTTTGACCTCAGAAACCTACTGGTGTATGTGTGTGAATGGGTGAATGAAAAGCTAATGTAAAGAGCTTTGAACCATGAAGGTGGAAAAGAACTATATAAGTGCAGAACATTTACCATTTATTATAGATACAGATGTGCGGGTAAATGACTTTTCTATTATAGATACAGACGTGCGGGTAAATGACTTTTCTATTATAGATACAGACGTGCGGGTAAATGACTTTTCTATTATAGATACAGACGTGTGGGTAAATGACTTTTCTATTATAGATACAGATGTGTGGGTAAATGACTTTTCTATTATAGATACAGATGTGAGGGTAAATGACTTTTCTATTATAGATACAGATGTGAGGGTAAATGACTTTTCTATTATAGATACAGATGTGTGGGTAAATTACTTTTCTATTATAGATACAGATGTGTGGGTAAATGACTTTTCTATTATAGATACAGATGTGAGGGTAAATGACTTTTCTATTATAGATACAGATGTGACAGTAAATTACTTTTCTATCATAGATACAGATGTGCGGGTAAATTAATTTTCTATTATAGATACAGACGTGCGGGTAAATGACTTTTCTATTATAGATACAGATGTGAGGGTAAATGACTTTTCTATTATAGATACAGAACACACATACAACAACCACAGAAGAAGAACACACATACGAAAACCACAGAAAAACACACATACAACAACCACAGAAGAAGAACACACATACGACAACCACAGAAGAACAACACACATACGACAACCACCACAGAAGAACACACATACGACAACCATAGAAGAAGAACACACATACGACAACCACAGAAGAACAACACACATACGACAACCACCGAAGAAGATCACACATACGACAACCACAGAAGAACACAAATACGACAACCACAGAAGAAGAACATACATACAACAACCACCACAGAAGAAGAACACACATACAACCACCACAGAAGAAGAAGACACATACAACAACCACCACAGAAGAAGAACACACATACAACAACCACAGAAGAAGAACACACATACAACAACCACAGAAGAAGAACACACATACAACCACCACAGAAGAACACACATACAACAACCACAAAAGAAGAACACACATACGACAACCACAGAAGAAGAACACACATACGACAACCACAGAAGAACATGCATACAACAACCACAGAAGAAGAACACGCATACAACAACCACCACAGAAGAAGAACACACATACAACAACCACAGAAGAAGAACACACATACAACCACCACAGAAGAACACACATACAACAACCACAAAAGAAGAACACACATACGACAACCACAGAAGAAGAACACACATACGACAACCACAGAAGAACATGCATACAACAACCACAGAAGAAGAACACACATACAACAACCACCACAGAAGAAGAACACACATACGACAACCACAGAAAAAGAACACACATACAACAACCACAGAAGAAGAACACACATACGACAACCACCACAGAAGAAGAACACACATACGACAACCACAGAAGAAGAAGACACATACAACAACCACCACAGAAGAACACACATACAACAACCACAAAAGAAGAACACACATACGACAACCACAGAAAAAGAACACACATACAACAACCACAGAAGAAGAACACACATACGACAACCACCACAAAAGAAGAACACACATACGACAACCACAGAAGAAGAACACACATACGACAACCACAGAAGAACATGCATACAACAACCACAGAAGAAGAACACACATACAACAACCACCACAGAAGAAGAACACACATACGACAACCATAAAGAGCATCAGTATTTTGGACAGTTGACTGGATATGTCCACTGTCTTCACACCTGGACACATTCTATATGTTCATGTACTGTTATATATACAGGGAACTGAAACATAATATAAACAGAAAAAAATGTAGATGGAACCATGTGCATGTATATGCTGTACTGGTAAATTACACTAGTTTTTATTTTATTTCATTTCTGTACAAGTGCTTTGGCAATGAAAATGTTTGTTTTCATTTACAATAAAGCTCTTTAAATTGAATTGAATTAAAAATTGAGAGAGAAAGAGAAAGAAAGAGAGAGAGAGGGAAAGAGAGAGAGAGAGTGTGTGTGTGTGTGTGTGTGGAGGCAGACAGGTAGGGGGCGTTAAGGGGCCGCTGGAGAGTTTGGCAGAGCCCTGTGTGTGTTTGGGTGCACGCGCGCGCGCGCTGGTAGGGGAAGCAGCTCGTGGCAGAGCAGAGATGTAGCGCAGTTCTGTGGGACTCAGATGTAGCTCGCTGGGACTGTGGTGCCCACCGTCTGTCACTTTTCCCGGGGATCATTTTCAGACAGTACCGTGAAATGGAAAAGTGTGGATCTTATTTTTCTACAGTCGCATAGTGTAAAAGAGCTGCGTAATGCGACCAGAAGAGTTGCCTTTAGGGGGAAATATTTATGCTCTGGGACGGTTTTGTTGGAGTAGCTAGTTGCTAGCACTGGGCTAGCAACTGCGCTGGCTACTTCAAACGTATTTTGCAAGGATGCTACGGTGGATACGACAGCAGCTGGTAAAACTACTGTATTAACTACCTCATTTTGTTTTTAGCTCAAAACACAACCCAATGACTCTAACACTTCGTGCACCAACTTTATGTGGCTGTAATTTATCAAGCTAACGTCGCAAGTTAGCTGTTGCCGATGTGTCCAAACAGTGTTGTCGGTCTGGCAGTGATGACAGCCAGGTGTAGTTAACATGTTAGCCGCCTTCCTAGTTAGCTACAGTTGTTTGGGTAGAAATGAGTCAACTATAACCCGGTGAAAACGGAAACAGAAATAGCGACCTAGTTAAAGCAGAAAATGAAGTTGTTTCGGTACAAGTTTGTGGGTGTTTTGTCCATATCTTAATTGTTTATACCTTTAATAAAAGTATATGGAACTAACGCTAGCTAGCCGGCTAACAGTGACAAACTTTGACACCACATCCAACTCTCCTCAAACTGAATTAAGTTAATTTTTTACTCATCTCTGCCTTTGCCTAAGTTATTTATTCTGAGTTGTTTTAGTCATGGTGATTCATTAATTTAGAGAAGGAAACGGAAGGTTCCAGCAGGTCTGGTAGTGTGTCATTAAACACAACTTTATTCTGACTTTAACAATGTTTGGTTCAGAGGTGTTCATAGTACTTCAGTAAAAGTACATTACTTATGTGAAAAAATACTCTGATAGAAGTAGAAGTACTGATTCAAGTCCTTTACTGAAGTAAAAGTAATGAGTTTATTCTGAGAATGTAAAGAGTATAAAGTACACATATTTCTGTAAATGTAAAGAGTACAAAGTACAAATATTTCTACAAATGTAAAGAATTGTGCAAAGTGCAACAATAATCAATACAACAATAATCAATACAGCAATAATAATAATAACAATGACATGTCCGAAAAGGAGTAGGATGAAGCATACGCTTATTTAATCCTACCCCTTCTTCACTTCCCCAATAACCTTAATTCATCTTATAGTAATATAGTGCATAGTACAAAAATTATGATAATAATAAAAATAATAACAATACCACTAATCAATAACTGAAGTACTAAACATATACATATATACAAAAAACAAAACAAAAAAACAAAAACAAATGAGCAGAAAGGAAAGTAGGTAACAAATAGGGTTTTTTTGTTTTGTTTTTTCTTCCTTTTTTTCTTTTTCCCTATTCTAATTAGTCTGCATTTTGGTCTTATTTTTTTGTTTTATTTTTTTAATTCATTCACTTATTTTATTCATTCATTCATTCAGAGTAGATACAGATATTTCAGTAAATGTAAAGAGAATACAGTACAAATATTAGAACCAAAAATATACTCCAGTAAAGTACAGATTGGTGTCACAGTGCAGTTAGCGCTCTTCCTCCACATCATCAGACCCAGGTTCTGTTCCCGGACCATCCAGATCTTTCTGTGCAGTTTACATGTTTTTCTCCTCGTGTCTGGTTTCCTCCGCTTTCCCTCATCAAACATACAAACATATGGACATACAGACATACAGACATACATACATACAGACATACATACATACATACATACATACAGACATACATACAGACATACATACATACATACATACATACAGACATACATACATACATACATACATACAGACATACAAACATACATACATACAGACATACAAACATACAGACAGACATACATACAGACACAGACATACATACAGACACAGACATACAAACATACAGACATACATACAGACATACAGACACAGACATACAGACAGACATACATACAGACATACAGACATACATACATACGGACATACGGACATACGGACATACATACAAACATACGGACATACAGACATACGGACATACGGACATACAGACATACAGACATACGGACATACAGACATACGGACATACAGACATACGGACATACATACATACGGACATACGGACATACATACATACAGACATACAAACATATGGACATACAGACACCCAGTTGTCAGTCTCACAGGTTTGCACCCATTCAACACACATTTCACATAAGTCACTCTATAGCACCCCCTGCATATTTATACAAAAGTGTGCGTTTCTGGCTGAATATTGTTTCCTGCCCATGGTACGATGTCGTCACGTCGGCTGTCGTCGATAGTCATGTGTGGAGGCGAAAACATTTGAGATATGCCTGCAGTTTGAATTTCTGTAATTTACTGCGCACACACACACACGCACACACACTGCACATACACACACACACACACATACACACGCATGCGCACACACACATACACACGCATGCACACACATGCACACACGCACACACATACACACGCATACACACACATGCACACACACACGCACACACACACGCACACACACACATACACACGCATACACACGCATACACACGCATACACACGCATGCACACACGCACACACACATGCACATGCATACACACGCATGCACACGCATGCGCGCACGCATGCGCACACACATACACACGCATGCACACACATGCACACACATACACACGCATACACACGCATACACACGCATACACACGCATACACACGCATACACACGCATACACACGCATACACACGCATACACACACACATGCACACACACATACACACGCACGCACACACGCATGCGCACACGCATACACACGCATACACACACATATACACGCATGCACACGCATGCACACGCATGCACACGCATGCACACGCATGCACACGCATGCACACGCATGCGCACACACACACGGGCACACACACACACATACACACGCATTTAACGCATGCACGCACATACACACGCATGCACACACAAACACACATACACACGCATACACACGCATGCACATGCACACACACACATACACACGCATGCGCACACATACACACGTGAAACGGTTCGGGTAGGCCACGGGACGGTATGTACCTCGGTACTTGGGTCACGGTCTCGGTACATGCTTTTAAAAACAATTTTTTAAAAAAAGACTGCTTTTTAAACCCTTAAATTATAATTTATTTATTTTGTGAACAGCAGCAAAAGATACATGTCAAATTCTAACGGAGGAATGAAATGCCAAATGTTATTGATTGACCTCTTGAATTAATTATGAATAATATCTATCTAATGCGAGGCTTTCTGTTTTAGCCAGAGCACGTTCAAGATCGTTGCGTGCTGTTTCGTACAGGCTAGGGATGACCGTGTTGCTGATATAAGTTGCTTGGTACATCATAACTTGGGTCGAGCGTTTTAACTAAATGTCTAAACCCCACATCCTCAACTACAGATAACGGCTGTAAATCTTTCGCAATAAACATTCCTACGGCAGCGGTTATTTTTTTGTACTTGTCTGTAGATGGCCGATAGGTCTGGGCAAATGCGTCCTGGATGGACTGCTGATTTTTCCCTCCCACACATACACACGCATGCACACACGCACGCACGCACACACACTCATACACACGCATGCGCACACACACACATGCATGCGCACGCACACACATGCACACACACACGCGCGCACGCACACACACACACATGCACACACACACACGCGCGCACACACACGGTATTGCACATGAGTGACTCAGCAGAGATTATAATCAAGTGAGATGTCTCACTATGTTGGAAAAAAACGCATCTGGTGATAAGTCGACCATAGAATTCATTGTCGATTATTTCTATTATTGATTTTTCTCGCCAATGTCAACTAATTGTTGCACCCCTCCTTCAGAGCGATGATGGTAACTCCTGTTTTTGGCACTTGACTGTCAATGTTGTGCATATCTTGGAAAAAGTTTTTAAAACATTAAATGGAGTAATTGACCAACTTTTGCTCCTTACTGTTTCCAATGATTTTGATTTGGGTGGAGTACACTTTAAAGGTGATGTCACTTCATTATTGGACCCGCTGATACCTGTTAAATACTTCAGTTGGGTTTAGGTAGTTCCAATCTGCCACTGTTTGATGATTCTATATACTGTATATACTGTGGAGTTTATCAACTCTGTCAGAGTGACACTGCTGTGACTTAAGTGAAAAGTTGAGCATGTGACCAACATAGTTGTGTTTGAATGTGTGTAAATAGATTAGTAAGAGTATGTTCAGTGTCACCCTGTGTGACACTGAACTAACTCTGACTAATCTCAAACCAGCCAGGGAGTTTAATCAATGATAGAGTGAAGGAATGCTACTTGGAGCCCGATGAAGGATCAAACCCAGAATAAAGTTTTTTGTTGCAGACAGAGGCGTTTTTAGGGATGAAACTAACGACTATTTCAATAGTTGACTAGTCACTGACTATTGAAATGCTTAGTTGACCAATTGGATAATTATTAATTATTCCTTTATCGTGAAGTTGATTTAATTATGTGGAAAATAATAAACACAAGATGAGTAGAATGAAAAATACATGTTTTTTTGGACACACTGTAGATTTGGACAAAAATTAAAGTAGTAGTAGCACTCTGAGAACGCACACCTCCGCCAAGGCAGACCTCCCCCTTCAAATAGAGGTCCACCAAGGAGGTTCTGTTTTTGACCGTCTGTCTGTTAGCAAGATAACTTGTAAATTATGGACGGATCTCGATGAAGGTGATGGTGATGATGGTAGTGTCACAACGCACAAATGATCAGATGTTGGTCATGTTCCGGAAGAGATTCTGGGTCACTTTGAAATTTTACGTTGCGGTAAATGGGGAATACATTTCAAAGTAATCCAGAATCCAGAATCTCTTCTGGATCACCACCAAAATCTAATCATTTTTTTCCTTTTGACACATTTTCATCAAGATCCGCCAATAACTTTTTGAGTTATCTTGCTGACAGACAGACAGACAGACACACTCTGCCATAAACATAACCTCCTTGGTGGAGGTAATAAAAACTAGTTAGACACAGTACTGGGTGTTCACATCTGCCTCGTATGCAGGAAGGGCTCCATGGGGCAGAGCATCAAACAGGTCTTAAATGTCACACCTGGACTGACCCGGGCTCGATTCAAGTCATAAAAATTATCCCTGAACCCGCCGACTCTTGCTGGGTCCTGTCAAATTCCGTCAAATATTCCCAGCTCTAGTCCATGGTGCCTCTGTTCTTCAGAGCGCCTGCATTTAATTTAAAATAAGTTTGTTAGGTGCACTCTGACATCACACTCTAACTCTCTTTTATATCGAACATACATTTATAAAATGTACAATGTATGTCATAAAAACTGTAGCAACTATACTGAGGCCAGTCACACTCTTTTTTTTCAACTGCCCGATGTGCTTTCTTTGGTGCATCATTGGTGCATCAGCGAGGTACCGCCATGACACACAACGTCTGCTTTTCAAACCTGTCCAGTAAACGTTCTATTCATGTATTCAGGAACTTTATAACTACCGTCATTTCTCCATGTTACCGCTCACACACACGCTTTTGTGCATGAGCGACTCTCAACAGAGATTACAAACGAGTGAGATGTTTCACTCTGTTGGAAAAAACATGACTGGCGACAATAGTCAACAAGAGAATTTATTGTTGATGATTTCTATAATCACTTTTTTGACAACATTGACTAATCGTTGCAGCCCTAGGCGTGTTCAATTCCTTTAGAGCAGGGCTGTCAAACTCAATTTAGTTCAGTTTCACATTCAGCTAATTTTGATCTCAATTGGGCTGAACGAGTAAAATAATTACTTAATACATGAATAATGTCAACTCCAAAAATGTCTATTTATTTAAGAGTGAAAAAAAGTCAAATTAAACAATGAAAAACTTTACTTTCAATGTGAATAACATGAAAGAAATGAAAGAATAAGGCTAATTTTAATGATATACTGCTTCCATTTATCATTTGCACATGTTCATTATAACCCACAGATCATAGTGGATCAAATATAAATACACTAAATATTTAATATCAGTCACATTACCAGTAGTGGATATGGCGCCGCGTGAGTGGCGTCCTTTCCAGCATCTCCCGTCCGTGTTTACGTTTTTTTCTTGTTTTCCTAGTTTGTTTTCATCTTTCCTACTTTTTTGTGTGTCCTTGTACCCCAAAACCATGGGGAGGAGATGGGCATCCTCATTTTTGCTCCTCTCCGTTATTTTCTTTTTTTATGACCACTGTGACCGGAAACTGCTCGCACCCGTGACTGTATTGTTTACATTCGGCCCACTGTTAGCTTTGCGGGCTAACAGTGGGCCGCTGCCCGGAGAGAAACCAAACATCCCCCGCGAGCTGAAGAAGAGAAAACAGGGGTGTCGGGCTGGGAAGGAGTGTCGCAGAAGGAGAAGACGCTACAGACACGTCCTCCTGTCCATCATTATGGGGAATGTAAGATCTCTCCCCAACAAGATGGATGAGCTAGCGACGCTGACCCGACATCAGAGGGAGTACCGTGAGGCCAGCCTGCTGCTATTCATGGAGTCATGGCTTACAGAGCAAACTCCGGACATGCACGCCGAGTTGGATGGCTTCCAACTTATCCGAACGGACAGGACGTCGGAGAGTGGTAAGCGGAAAGGAGGGGGGCTGGCTGTGTTTGTAAATCATAGATGGTGTAACCCAGGTCACATCACTATCAAGGAGAAACTTTGCAGCCGGGACATTGAGCTGCTAGCCGTTGGCCTCAGGCCGCTCTATCTCCCGATGGAATTTTCTCACGTCGTTGTGGTGACTGTGTATGTTCCCCCGTTGGCTAATGGGGATACAGCGAGTGATGCCCTGCTGTCTGCTGTGAACAGGCTGCAAACACAGAGCCCCAACGACCTGAGCCTGAAGCTGGGCAGTGGAAAACTTCCTGCCTGGTCCCGGTGCCCAAGACCCCCCACCCGACGGAGCTCAACAGCTATAGGCCGGTAGCGCTGACGTCTCACCTGATGAAGACGCTGGAGAGAATCGTCCTCGCCTACCTGCGACAGCTGGTGAGCTCATCGTTGGACCCGCTGCAGTTTGCCTACCAGCCTGGCATCGGTGTGGAGGACGCCATCATCGACCTCCTCCACTCGTCGCTGTCGCACTTGGAGAAAGCTGGGAGCACTGTGAGGATCATGTTTTTTGATTTCTCCAGTGCCTTTAACAATAAAATATCAACTATTAGAGAGAAAATAGACACATTTCTCCCAAATATTAGATCAGAAAAAGTAGCGCTTTCAAACCTAGGCCTTTTTAAAAATCCCTCTGTAACACTAAATAATTTCACCACTGTAGACCAAACTGATGTCATTTCTATTATCATGTCTTCCAAATCAGCCACCTGCCTCTTAGATCCAATCCCAACAAAACTCTTTAAAGAGATTCTGCCCCTAATTATTGGCACTGTCCTAAATATAATTAACACTTCATTAATTACTGGATATGTGCCACAGTCATTTAAATATGCTGTTATTAAACCAATTCTGAAAAAGCCTACCCTAGATCCTGACATTTTAGCCAATTATAGGCCTATATCCAATTTGCCCTTCCTGTCAAAGGTTTTAGAACGAGTAATAGTTAAACAGCTGTGCCAATTCCTGCAGGATAATAGTTTATTTGAACAGTTTCAGTCTGGCTTTCGTGCCCATCATAGCACTGAAACGGCGTTAGTTAAAGTTACTAATGACTTATTATTAGCCGCTGACATCGGACTAATATCGGTCCTGGTGTTATTAGACCTTAGTGCAGCCTTTGACACCATCGACCACAGTATCTTAGTACACAGATTAGAATATGATATAGGTATTAGAGGAGCAGCCCTCTGCTGGTTTAAATCATATTTATCTAATCGCTACCAATTTGTTCACATCAACAAACAATCATCGCAGTCCTCCAGAGTTAATTATGGCGTTCCTCAAGGGTCAGTCCTTGGGCCTATTTTGTTTACACTATATATGCTCCCTTTAGGTAACATCATTACAAATCATGGCATTAATTTTCATTGTTACGCGGATGACACACAGCTATATTTATCGATTAAACCTGACCAGACCAGGCAAATAGATAAACTAAGTACTTGTGTACAAGACATAAAAATTTGGATGAGTGCCAATTATCTTTTACTGAACCCTGAAAAAACTGAAGTCGTTATAATTGGTCCTAAAGATGCGAGAGACTCCCTAACTAACCAGATAGTTACTCTGGACAACTTAAGTGTAACACCCAGTGCCACAGTTAAAAATTTAGGAGTTTTATTTGATCCAGATCTTTCATTCAAAATGCATATCAAACAAACTTGCAGAACAGCCTTCTTTCACCTGCGCAACATAGCCAAAATTAGGAATATTCTGTCTAAAACGACTGCAGAAAAATTAATTCATGCATTTGTTACATCACGATTAGATTATTGTAACTCCTTATTTGTAGCATGTCCTAAATATTCCCTAAAAAGCTTGCAACTGGTTCAAAATGCAGCAGCAAGATTATTAACAGGATCAAATAGAAGAGAACACATCACGCCTGTGCTCCAAACCCTTCACTGGCTTCCAGTTGAGTCTAGAATTAAATTTAAAATCCTCCTCCTTACATATAAAACCATTAATGGTATGGGCCCCTCTTATCTTAAAGATGATCTGGTTCCGTACCAACCCAATAGAACCCTTCGTTCTCAGAATGCAGGTTTACTGAAAGTTCCTAGGGTTTCTAAAAGTACAGTAGGAGCTAGAGCCTTTAGTTATCAGGCCCCTGTCTTATGGAATCAGCTTCCCTTTAATATTAAAGATGCCGAAACAGTCTCTACATTTAAAATTAGGCTTAAAACATTCCTGTTTGAGAAAGCCTATGGTCAGGTTAGTTAAAAATTATGTGACTCATATATCATGTATACATGATGTATGAGTCACAGTTCAGTCTAGGCTGCCCTAGGAGTTAGAATGCTGGGGGAAGTACAGACACTGAGTTCTTTCTTCTCTTTCTCTTCCTCACATCTGTTTCTGTAATTTTTATAACATATCTTTCTTACCAAGTCTGTTCATGACTAGTCACCTGGTGTCCCCTTTCCCCCCTCCCCCCCTGGGGGGAGTGGTGGCTCTCCTGACAGTGCCTGCACGGGAGCCATGGACGACAGGATCTGGAGTATCTCGCCTGTGCTGACCTGTGACCCCGGACCACCGCCCCTGCCTGTCTGGACCAGCCCCCCTTCCTGCATTTATACATGGACGTTCATCTATAGCCTGTCCGTCCATGGGAGTGGATCTCTCCTTCAATGTGGTTCTCCTCAAGATTTCTTCTTTTTCCCACTGGGTTTGGAAGTTTTTTCTTGCCGAGAAGGAGGGTCTAAGGACAGGGGATGCCTGGGACTTTTCATGTATTTCTGTAGTTGATTATGTTTTTGTAAAGCCCTCTGAGACGACGTTGTTGTGATTTAGGGCTTTATAAATAAAATTGAATTGAATTAAATTGAATTTAACACCATCCAGCCCATCCTGCTGGGGAACAAACTGCAGCACGCTGGAGTTGACCACCACCTCACCTCTTGGATCACAGACTACCTCACAAACCGGCCACAGTATGTGAGGACACGGAGCTGTGAGTCAGACACGCTTCTCTGCAGCACTGGGGCGCCGCAGGGGACTGTTCGGGCTCCGTTCCTTTTCACCCTCTACAGCTCGGACTTTAATTACATCTCTCCATACTGCCATCTTCAGAGGTTCTCTGATGACTCTGTGTTCATTGGCCTCATCACGGATGGTGATGATCGGGAGTACAGGGGACTGACAGAGGACTTTGTGGACTGGTGCCTGCAGAACCACCTCCAGATCAACCCAGAGAAAACCAAGGAGCTGGTTGTGGATTTCTGCAGGAAACGGCACTCTCCACCTGCACCAATGAACATCCAGGGTACGGACATAGAGAAGGTGACCTCCTACAAGTACCTTGGTGTTCACCTGAACAATTAACTGGACTGGTCAAACAACACAGATGCATTGATCAGGAAGGGGCAGAGCCGGCTCTTTCTACTCAGAAGACTGAGGTCTTTTGGAGTTCAGGGGTCACTCCTTAAGACCTTCTATGACTCTGTGGTGGCCTTAGCCATCCACTACGGCATAGTCTGCTGGTCAGGCAGCATCTCAGCCTGGGACAGAGAGAGATACGGCTATAATGGACCGACCCTCCCACCCTCTCCAGACCATTCTGACAGCACTGTGCAGCTCCTTCAGCCAGAGACTATTACACCCGCTCTGCAAGAAGGGGTGGTACCGCCGCTCATTCCTGCCGACTGCTGTCAGGCTATTCAACAAACACTTTTAACAAACTGTGGTCTCTGGACTCCCTGGAAGCACTTTAAACAGAAATTCACAGTCACTTTTGAAATTATATTATGTATATTTTGTATATTTATATCTGTATATACAGCGTGTTTAGTTTATTTGTTTATATGTGTGTAGGCCAGTTTTTTCTGCTGCTGTGAACTGTAAATTTCTCCACTGTGAGACGAATAAAGGTTTATCTTATCTTATTGTTATTGACTGTTCTTGAAACACTTCAGGTTCTTCAAACTTGTTCAAGATTATTGAAATATTTTGGGAAATTAAACTGTTAGTGTAAATATGTGAAAATATTTACATTTACAAAGATAAAAAATGGAGTAGTGACAGTATGTGACTGGTTCTGACCCACTTCACATTGAATTGGTCTGAATGTGGAATCTGAACTAAAATGATTATTAATATCTGACTATCTAGTTTTGTATTTCACAAATTCATCCCAGGGGTAGAACAGGACCCTTTGGCGGGCCGGATTTGGCCCCCAGGCCTTATGTTTGACACCTGAGCTTTAGAGAATAGATGAAAAAGCTGCCAACAATTCACCCACACCATTGCTTATGTTTCTATAAAGTTTATATTTGTTGTAAATACACCACTACAGGACATGACGCAGTTGGTAGAGTCAGTTGTCCAATGGCCGAAGGGTTGTCGCAGTGTCCTTGGACAAAGACACTGAACCGTCTACTGGTATATGAATGAGTGAATGTGAGGAACTGAAAAGTGCTTTGGGCACCAACTGGTGAATAAAATGAACTATATAAGTACAGTCCATTTACCATTTACACCCTATAAGTGTAAACTAAGAGGGTCACCCTAAACTAAGAGGGTCACTCTAAGATCTGCAGAAATGACCATGGTATCAACCCATAGTGATGAACATTAATTTACATGTTTCTATGGTTGTTAACATTCATTTACATGTTTCTATGGTTGTTAACATTAATTTACATGTTTCTATGGTTGTTAACATTAATTTACATGTTTCTATGGTTGTTAACATTCATTTACATGTTTCTGTGGTTGTTATTCATTTAAACACGAAGGAAAACACTATCTGTTTTTTTTTTTACTTTAAATAGTTGTTACATATAAAGTTTAAATAATTGTTATGTATATTATAAAGTTTAAATAATTGTTATATATATTATAAAGTTTAAATAATTGTTATATATATTATAAAGTTTAAATAATTGTTATATATATTATAAAGTTTAAATAATTGTTATATATATTATAAAGTTTAAATAATTGTTATATATGTTATAAAGTTTAAATAATTGTTATATATATTATAAAGTTTAAATAATTGTTATATATATTATAAAGTTTAAATAATTTTTATATATATTATAAAGTTTAAATAATTTTTATGTATATTATAAAGTTTAAATAATTGTTTCATATATTATAAAGTTTAAATAGTTGTTTCATATATTATAAAGTTTAAATAATTGTTATATATATTATGAAGTTTAATAGTTGTTTCATATATTAAAAAGTTTAAATAATTGTAATATATATTATAAAGTTTAAATAATTGTAATATATATTATAAAGTTTAAATAATTGTTATATATATTATAAAGTTTAAATAATTGTTATATATATTATAAAGTTTAAATAGTTGTTTCATATATTATAAAGTTTAAATAATTGTTATATATATTATAAAGTTTAAATAGTTGTTTCATATATTGTAAAACGAGTGAGTTTAGAAGATGACAAATCAAACTAACGTGTCTCCTTCCGTTCTTTTTCTGTTCCTTCTTTCTTATTCCAGGGCTTTGATCCTCCCCATCAAAGTGAAACTAGGACGGTTTATGTAGCAAATCGTTTCCCCCAGCATGGCCACTACATACCACAGCGCTTCGCTGACAACAGAATCATCTCATCCAAGGTATGATGTGACAGACCAGTACAGTAACTACAGACCAGTACAGTCACGACAGACCAGTACAGTCACGACAGACCAGTACAGTCGCTACAGACCAGTACAGTCACGACAGACCAGTACAGTCGCTACAGACCAGTACAGTCACGACAGACCAGTACAGTCGCTACAGACCAGTACAGTAACGACAGACCAGTACAGTCACGACGGACCAGTACAGTCACGACGGACCAGTACAGTCGCGACAGACCAGTACAGTAACGACAGCCCAGTACAGTTGCTACAGACCAGTACAGTAACGACAGACCAGTACAGTCGCTACAGACCAGTACAGTCACGACAGATCAGTACAGTCGCTACAGACCAGTACAGTCACGACAGACCAGTACAGTCGCTACAGACCAGCACAGTCACGACAGACCAGTACAGTCGCGACAGACCAGTACAGTAACGACAGACCAGTACAGTCGCGACGGACCAGTACAGTCACTACGGACCAGTACAGTCGCGACGGACCAGTACAGTCGCGACGGACCAGTACAGTCGCGACGGACCAGTACAGTCTAGACGGACCAGTACAGTCGCGACGGACCAGTACAATCGCGACGGACCAGTACAATCGCGACGGACCAGTACAATCGCGACGGACCAGTACAGTCGCGACGGACCCGTACAGTCGCGACGGACCCGTACAATCGCGACGGACCAGTACAGTCGCGACGGACCCGTACAGTCGCGACGGACCAGTACAGTCACTACGGACCAGTACAGTCGCGACAGACCACTACAGTCGCGACGGACCAGTACAGTCGCGACGGACCAGTACAGTCGCGACGGACCAGTACAGTCACGACGGACCAGTACAGTAGGGCTGTTGGAACGAATTTCACTAGTCGAATATAATTCGAATATTAAAAAAAACAATGGAATTCGAACGCAGTAATTACTAGTCGAATGTTTTTTCCCCCTCAAGACAACGTAATGACGTAATTTTTGCCGTTCTTTTATTCGTTTTTGTCACATGAGTCTGAGTCTGACTGAATCCAAATCTCACGTTGAGTTATCGAGTTACTTCATTGCTTGAACGTTATCATAGCGTTGCCTAGGCAACAGCTATCAGAATTTGATCATGGCGAGCGAGGAGAATACACGGGCGGAGATTACCACTCCTGAGCACAACAGAAGTGTGGGATGGAAATACTTTGGCTTTCCCTCAGAAAAGGGAAAAAGAACAAGCAAGGACACGGTAATATGTAAGCTGTGCCAGACTCGATTGAAGTATCACACTACAACCAGCAACATGCGGGCACACCTGTTAATCGTACACCCTGGCAAATTAGCCGAGGCGGAGCTAACTTCGGATAGCGCTAGGCCTGCTGAACCTCAGCCCAAGCAGGCGCGCATCACCTCGTTCATGCCTGCCTCCTCTTCACGGGGCTTATCAGCGGAACGTCTTTATTATTTAGCCTACTTATAACAAACATCTCTTGACTTCTGGTATAGAATGTTTACTGATTACATCGGAACGCCCTCTACTGGCCAAAAGTATAATAACCCCATGCCCTACATGTAAACCTATAGTAATGCATAAATAGGCTATATTTAACATAAAAATTCGAATATTATTCGAATTAAAAAAAAAAAAGGAATGAAATTCGAATGGGATTGAAGAGGAAAGTTGACAGCCCTACAGTACAGTAACGACAGACCAGTACAGTAACGACAGACCAGTACAGTCGCTACAGACCAGTACAGTCACGACAGACCAGTACAGTAACGACAGACCAGTACAGTCGCGACAGACCAGTACAGTCGCTACAGACCAGTACAGTCGCGACAGACCAGTACAGTCGCGACAGACCAGTACAGTCGCGACAGACCAGTACAGTCGCGACAGACCAGTACAGTCACGACAGACCAGTACAGTCGCTACAGACCAGTACAGTCGCTACAGACCAGTACAGTCGCGACAGACCAGTACAGTCGCGACAGACCAGTACAGTCGCGACAGACCAGTACAGTCGCGACAGACCAGTACAGTCGCGACAGACCAGTACAGTCACGACGGACCAGTACAGTCGCGACAGACCAGTACAGTCGCTACAGACCAGTACAGTCACGACAGACCAGTACAGTCACGACGGACCAGTACAGTAACGACAGACCAGTACAGTAACGACAGACCAGTACAGTCGCTACAGACCAGTACAGTCGCGACAGACCAGTACAGTCGCTACAGACCAGTACAGTAACGACAGACCAGTACAGTCGCGACAGACCAGTACAGTCGCTACAGACCAGTACAGTCGCGACAGACCAGTACAGTCGCGACAGACCAGTACAGTCGCGACAGACCAGTACAGTCGCGACAGACCAGTACAGTCGCTACAGACCAGTACAGTCGCTACAGACCAGTACAGTCGCTACAGACCAGTACAGTCACGACAGACCAGTACAGTCACGACGGACCAGTACAGTCGCGACGGACCAGTACAGTCGCGACGGACCAGTACAATAACGACAGACCAGTACAGTAACGACAGACCAGTACAGTCGCTACAGACCAGTACAGTAGCTACAGACCAGTACAGTAACGACAGACCAGTACAGTCGCTACAGACCAGTACAGTCACGACAGACCAGTACAGTCGCTACAGACCAGTACAGTCACGACAGACCAGTACAGTCGCTACAGACCAGTACAGTCACGACAGACCAGTACAGTCGCTACAGACCAGTACAGTCGCTACAGACCAGTACAGTAACGACAGACCAGTACAGTCACGACGGACCAGTACAGTCACGACGGACCAGTACAGTCACGACGGACCAGTACAGTCGCGACAGACCAGTACAGTAACGACAGACCAGTACAGTCGCTACAGACCAGTACAGTCACGACAGATCAGTACAGTCGCTACAGACCAGTACAGTCACGACGGACCAGTACAGTCGTGACGGACCAGTACAGTCGCTACAGACCAGTACAGTAACGACACACGAGTACAGTCGCTACAGACCAGTACAGCAACTACAGACCAGTACAGTCGCTACAGACCAGTACAGTCACTACAGACCAGTAAAGTCACTACAGACCAGTTCACTGTCTGTAGTACATTATTGTACATTTACATTTGATTTCACTGAAAGTGGTGTGACTGTTTTTTTCCTGAAGTAGAAAACAGTTCTGTGATGTCACCACTGTTTATGTCTTCACAGATTAGGCATTTTGAGCTACTTCACAACTTAGAACATTTTAGTACCAGGCTGAACAGTTAACAGTAACCAATGTCCAAATAGTACGTGAACCAGGGCCCCAAAATTTGGAAATTGTTCCTGAAAAGGTCACCATACCTTTTATTAGTTACAAATATATATTGAACATATTGAAATATTAATTCTATTATGTTTGGTATCATTTTAGAAGGGGCCACTCTGAGCTTTCATTTAAAGTCTTTTAGGAACATTTTGGATAAGTACAGCCAACCCTAAAGTTCTTCAAACCTTTAGTCACACACATTTTCCTGCCATTTCCAACTAAATCAATTATTGTATTTTAATCCTGTGGCACCAGGGAGCATCAGAGAAACCAAATCCAAACAGCATTTTTAGATATTAGAAGGAATATATATATATACCGTAAATTCCGGATTATAAGCCGCTACTTTTTTCCCAAACTTTCAACCTTGCGGCTTTTTCAGTGATGCGGCCAATTTATGTAATTTTCCTAACGGCTGCCAGAGGTGCTCGAGTAGAAAAGGGAAGATTTAGACCGGTGGAATATATGCGTTGAGGAAGACTGAATGAAAAAGGAGGGGCGGAACAAACGCGGGGTGACAGGTTTCAGTGGGAGCGGTAAAGGTGACGGACAGGTGTACAGGGGGTAAAAAGTTGCTTAAAGAAAAACCCGCGGCGGTGTGTGAGAGAAGACAGAGGCTCGACCAGACCCTGTGGATTATTTTTGCACGTTGGCACGGAGGAGTTTGACCTGAACTCTCGGCGAAAGGTTAAAGTTATCGCTGACTCTGCGATAGATGAGGCGAGGCGGCGACCAGCCACCTGTTTGTGGACGCGGCGTACAATAGTGGATATATTTTTCCCTCCCTTACCTTTGGAAATATACACTTTTTTTTCCTTGGATTACTTTCAACGGGACCCGGACTCTGCAGGCCTGCATCAAACCTTAAGTATCATTTTCCGTTCATTTTGCCAGCTGTGATTTTTGGACTGTGGACTTTAACCCTTGTGTGGTCCTTCAGGTCAAAGAGACCCGGTGGTTCACAAATGTACCTTTTTATACGTACTGTAGGATGTCATTGCTTACTACTGAAAACAGTAATATATCCTTGGGGGGGTGGGGTGATGAGTCTATGGAACTGAACTTTGGAATCTGGGTAGGATTGTAGGACACAGCCAGTGTGCCTTTTACGAAGGACCGCACAAGGGTTAATGAAGGACATTTAGTTTCATTCGCGGGACTTGAAGTCGGGTTTGGGTTAATTTTGTGTTTGTGTTACATGTTTTAATGTGGGCACATGCGGCTTATATACAGGTGCGGCTTGTGTATGTACAAAATCGGTTTTCCTCTTAGAATGAGGTGGGTGCGGCTAATAATCAGGTGCGCTCTATAGTCCGGAAATTACGGTATATATATATATATATATATATATATACTTCCAGACTTCCAGATCCAGACTGACAAGATGGTGATGGCCAATCAGCCTGAGATCGTGGTGGTGGATAAACATGAGAAGACAGTGGTGGTGATAGATGTAGCAGTCCCCAGTGATAGCAACATCAGAAAGAACATGAGAAGCTTGAGAAATACCAAGGGCTGAAAGAGGAGTTAGAGAAAATGTGGAGTGTGAAGGCAACGGTGGTACCAGTAGTGATCGGAGCATTAGGGGCAGTGACCCCCAAGCTGGGAGAATGGCTCCAGCAGATACCAGGAACAACCTCAGAGATCTCTGTACAAAAGAGCGCATTGCTAGGAACAGCTAAGATCCTGCGCAGAACCCTCAGGCTCCCAGGCCTCTGGTAGAGGACCCGAGCCTGAAGGAGACACCGCCCACGTGGGGCGAGAGGAACATTTATATATATATATATATATATATATATATATACAGTGAGAGTAAAAAGTATTTGATCCCTTGCTGATTTTGTTGGTTTGCCCACTAATAAAGACATGATCATTCTATACTTTTAATGGTAGATGTATTCTAACATGAAGAGACAGAATATCAAAACGAAAATCAAGAAAATAACTTGAAGGAATATATATGAATTTATTTGTATTTCATTGAGGGAAATAAGTATTTGATCCTCTAGTATGCATTAGGAGTTCTGGCTTTCACAGACCAGTTACACACTCCCAATCAACTTGTTACCTGAATTGAAGACACCTGTTCTAAATAATCACCTGTATAAAAGACACCTGTTCACAGAATCAGACAATCAGACAAATTCCAAACTCTCCAGCATGGGTAAGACTAAAGAACTCTCTCAGGACCTCAGAGACAGGATTGTTGACCTGCACAAATCTGGAATGGGCTACAAAAACATTAGCAAGATGCTGGGTATTAAAGTAACAACCATTGGTGCAATTGTGAGAAAATTTAAGGAGTATAACATGACCATCAATAGACCTCGGTCTGGTGCTCCACAGAAGATTTCACCTCGTGGGGTGGCAATGATCATGAGGACAGTGAGAAATCGGCCTGCAACCACACAGCGGGAGTTAGTGAATGACCTCAAGGCAGCTGGGACCACAGTCACCAGGAAAACAATTGGCAACACTTTGCGCCGCAATGGATTAAAATCCTGCAGTGCCCGAAAGGTACCCCTGCTTAAGAAGGCACATGTGGTGGCTCGCCTAAAGTATGCCAATGATCACCTCAAAGATGCACAAAGTGATTGGGAGAAGGTTCTGTGGTCAGACGAGACCAAAATTGAACTATTTGGCTTAAACTCTACTCGTCATGTGTGGAGGAAGAAAAATGCTGCCTATGATCCCAGGAACACTGTGCCCACCGTCAAGCATGGTGGTGGAAACATTATGTTTTGGGGGTGTTTCTCTGCCAAAGGCACAGGGCTACTTCACCGCATCAGTGGGAAGATGGATGGAGCCATGTACCGAGCAGTCCTGAGGGACAACCTCCTCCCCTCTGCTAGGAAGCTGAAAATGGGCCGTGGCTGGGTCTTCCAACATGACAACGACCCGAAGCATACAGCAAAGGCAACAAAGGACTGGCTCAAGAAGAACCATATTAAGGTCATGGAGTGGCCCAGCCAGTCTCCGGACCTCAATCCAATCGAAAATCTATGGAGAGAGCTGAAGGTCCAAGTTGCCAAGCGACAGCCCACCAACGTTAATGATTTAGAGAGGATCTGCAAAGAAGAGTGGGCCAAAATTCCCCCTGATATGTGTGCTCACCTTGTGGTTAACTACAACAAGCGTTTGACCGCTGTGCTTGCAAACAAAGGCTTTGCCACCAAGTATTAAGTGCTTTCGGATAGAGGGATCAAATACTTATTTCCCTCAATGAAAAACAAATGAATTAAAATAAATTCTTTGAAGTTATTTTCTGGATTTTCATTTTGATAATCTGTCTCTTCATGTTAGAATACATCTACCATTAAAAGTATAGAATGATCATGTCTTTATTAGTGGGCAAACCAACAAAATCAGCAAGGGATCAAATACTTTTTACTCTCACTGTATATAAACACACACTCTACATATATATATATATATATATATATATATATATATATATATATATATATATATATATATATATATATATATATACACACACTCTTGTGTGCTGACATGACTGGTGGCAGTACGTGTGTGTCCATGTATTCTTGTAGTGTAGTCTATTAGAGGTAAGATCTTTAGCCCGATCCTGACCCGGCCCTAAAATGTCAATCATTACATTTGGGTCCAGTCGGGCTCGGGCTTCTCTCTCGCTGCCTTTTTTTTTTTCCTCTGCTGTAATATATGAAGTGGACGAAGCCATGTATTGTCAGTCTCCCTCTGTATTTTATTCTGTGGTCCCAACAATAACACAGTTAACAACAGTTTAAAGTTACAGTGCCACCTACAGATCAAACACACTTGTGATATTCCACTACATCTGTGGAATTAAGTGAGTGAACATTAACATACATGTTCTGCGGTCTATGACCTAAACTGTTAGCTAAACTCAATCAGTTAATCAGGGCTATCTTGTAGGTCCATTTCTTGTACATACTTAAAGAAAGGATCCCACATCTTATTAAATGTCCCCAAGTAATGGGGATTTTTTCTAATTTTGCGAAATTGAGGACATCTTTAATCCACATGTATGTGTGTGTGGTAATATCAGAGGCCTGGTAAGCAGGGTAAGTCTGTAAAGAAGACAGAGGTGTTTACACCAAACAATGCTGTTAAAACATCAGGTTCAATAGAGTTTGATCTGTGTAATCTTTGATTGTAAAATATCGTCCCAGTGTGATTAGAGAATGTGTTTGAACACAGCATGTGTCTACTGTGTTCAAACATGGACCAGGTTAGTGGTAGCATTAGTGTGTTTGAACAGTCACACCAGTGTCAGAGCATGGATGGAATGAATGTTAATGAACTGGTGTGATATCATTATTAGTCATTTTATTCTAGTTCCACTGAGGATGGTTTAAACAGTGGGACTAATAAAGGAATATCTTAACACTCGCTTTTTTCTCTTTCAGTACACAATTTGGAATTTTGTCCCCAAGAATCTCTTTGAACAGTTCAGAAGGATCGCCAACTTCTATTTTCTCATTATCTTCCTTGTACAGGTAAAAAAAAACATTCACCAATGTACATGCACGTTATTGTGCACGTTACTGTATTCTGTAGGTTTACCTCAGTCTGTGTGTGTGCGTGACTCATGGACTTCTTGGATCACTGTTAGTCCTAGTCAGACCAGGGTCAGTGTTAGTCCTAGTCAGACCAGGGTCAGTGTTAGTCCTAGTCAGACCAGGGTCAGTGTTAGTCCTAGTCAGACCAGGGTCAGTGTTAGTCCTAGTCAGACCAGGGTCAGTGTTAGTCGTAGTCAGACCAGGGTCAGTGTTAGTCGTAGTCAGACCAGGGTCAGCGTTAGTCCTAGTCAGACCAGGGTCAGTGTTAGTCCTAGTCAGACCAGGGTCAGTGTTAGTCCTAGTCAGACCAGGGTCAGTGTTAGTCCTAGTCAGACCAGGCCTGCATGGTGTCATGTTGTTAAAGTGATTATCCAGAGTAAAAGTCAGTTTAGTTAATGTTTTAGATGATTGGAGTAAATACATATAGTTAACATAAAAATTACACCATTTGGATAAAGACTGAGAAATTTCCATTTTGTTGTTTTGATCTAAACTGTGTTAACATGGAAGTGATTAGAACATGTGTTTTTCACTGACACCAAACTCTATTTTTAGACAAACTCTTCTAAAGTTTAGAACAACACCATCAACATTGTTTTTTAAAAACAATAAAATGTTAGTTGAAACTTTACTTTTTCATACAGCTGCATTTATATTTATAATCAAATCCTGGACTATGTTTTTAAAAAGAGTGAAACGCAGCAGTGAACTTCCAGAGTGTCTAACTGTCCATTGGACAATGGACTATTATGGTCTTTGTCCTCAGACGTCTTCTGAACCAGAGGTAAATGGTAAATGTTCTGCATTTATGTAGTTCTGTTCCACCTTCATGGTTCAAAGTACTTTACAGTAGCTTCACATTCACCCATTCATACACCAGTAGGTTTCTAAAGTCAAAGGTCAGTCCTACTGGGGCCTAAGTCAGGGTTCAGTGTCTTGCCCAAGGACACTTCGACATGTGGACAGCCAGAGCTGGGACGCGAACCGCCAACCTCTCTGTCATTGGGCGACCCACTCTACCAACTGAGCCACTCTACCAACTGAGCCACTCTACCAACTGAGCCACTCTGCCAACTGACCCGCTCTACCAACTGAGCCACTCTACCAACTGACCCGCTCTACCAACTGAGCCACAGCCGCCCATGTGGTCCATGCGTGTAGATCAGTAACTGTGGACACACTATCTGAGGACATGAAGACCTGAGGACACTTGTCTTTAGGGACCCTCTACTTACTACCACCGAAGTGTGATGTTGTTTAAACTTTAGGAGTTAGGATAATCCTTTTAAAGGTAGATGGATTATTGATATAGATATATATTATAGATAGTATATTTAGTTAAATGCTGCACAGGTAGTACTGGGTTAACTTACCCATCTGTGTTTGTGTATGTGGTGAACTTGACCTTAAGGGGAAGTTGTTTTCTGTTTCCTGTTTGAACATCAGCTACTGCTTCTGTTTGTCACTTTAATTTCCTTTATGAACTACGTACAGTTTGTTGTAATCTGTGTAATGCCCTCCTCTGTGTTTGTTTTTTAGTTAATGATAGACACTCCCACTTCCCCAGTCACCAGCGGTCTTCCTCTCTTCTTCGTGATCACAGTAACTGCCATTAAACAGGTGAGAGCATGACTCCATTACTTCCTGTTTTTTTTTTTTGCTAAATGCAGAAGTAATATCTATTTAGTCATGACATGTAGGTTAACAATAGGTCCTCTAATGTGGACATGGATATCTATGCCAGGGTGTTACTGTCATTGGTTAATGCTACTGGTCAAATAAAAGTCAATAAATAAATGGATGAGTTTTAATTGTTAGTAAAAATCAACGGAAAGTGTTATGGATGGATTTGGATGACAGTGTTTACCCCCCCATTAAGATATTATTATTATTATTATTATTATTATTATTATTATTATTATTATTATTATTATTATTATTATTATTATTATTATTATTGTGCAGTGTTTCCTCTAGTATTATTTTCTTCAGTGGGGGCAGGAACGCAGAGGAGTCATTGGCAGGAGCGCCCAGGAGTCATGGTGGTTTAAACAAATGACACTTCACTGTGGACTTTATTTAAACAACTGATTTATTAGACTTTTAAAAACTAAATGACATAATGAAAATAATTAAAAAAAACAATTGAAACTACATTTTACTACTACTAATAAATAGTTCTGTGGTAAAGTTTACACTGAACGTGAGAGCAGCAGACATTTCTTGGGTTTTTGTAGAAACATTCTAAGGTTCTTTGGTAATTTAATTTACCTATTGATACTGAACACCATCTAGAACATTCCTATAGTGAACACCATCTAGAACATTCCTATAGTGAACACCATCTAGAACATTCCTATAGTGAACACCATCTAGAACATTCCTAAAGTGAACACCATCTAGAACAGTGGTCAGGGGGTGGTGGTGGTGGTGGGGGGGGTTATTGCCACACAATCTCCAGAGGCGTGGCCTCTGCTAATCACCTGTCACCATAAATCCATATTTCAGATACAACTCTTGGGATTGTCTGTTAAAGGTTTGTTTTTCTTAGAAGTTCTCGACTCTTCAGTCGATCTTTTCAAAAGAAGCTTTTCCAAAGACATTTGTTTTGTTCTTATTTTGCTAACACGTAGGTTACATTTTGGGGTGTTCAAGTGACAGAGATGTAACTGAGAGAATCTGGTCATTTTCCAAAATAAAAGCTTGTTTTTCATTCACATGGTCTGACCTTTGACCCCTAACATTCAGACATCAGATGGGTCAACACCTATAACCCTGGCCCTTGACCCCTGACCCTAACTTTTGGTGGACATCTTCTGTTTCTGACTGACTTAACCTGACCTTTGACCCCTGACCCTAACCTTTGGTGGACGTCTTCAGTTTCTGACTGCCTTAACCTGACCTTTGACCCCTGACCCTAACCTTTGGTGGACGTCTTCAGTTTCTGACTGACTTAACCCTGACCTTTGACCCATGACCCTAACCTTTGGTGGAGGTCTTCTGTTTCTGACTGACTTAACCCTGACCTTTGACCCCTGACCCTGACCTTTGGTGGAGGTCTTCTGTTGCTGACTGCCTTGTTGTTGCCTGTTTCACAGGGTTATGAGGACTGGCTGAGACACAAGGCAGACAATGAAGTTAATGGGGCTCCAGTGTTTGTGGTTCGCAGTGGAAGTCTGGTCCAGACAAGATCCAAGAACATCAGGGTAAGATGAATAAATATAACACACCTGCATGCTCAAAAGAAAGATGAATGAAGTTTAGGAAATGTTCTTGATCAAATGTAAAGGTAGTCTTTCACAGCTCAGAGCCAACAGGCTGTTAAACCCTTCTGCTGGTGATGCTTGTATAGAAGTAGACTGTATAGAAAGACACACGTCCAGTCTAAGCCAGTGGTAGAAATAAAAGAGGCTAATACTACCCCCTGACTACCCCTAAACCCCCAATACTACCCCCTAAACCCCCTTACTACCCCTTACTACCCCTAAACCCCCAATACTACCCCCTAAACCCCCAATACTACCCCCTAAACCCCCAATACTACCCCCTAAACCCCCAATACTACTGCCTAAACCCCCAATACTACCCCCTAAACCCCCAATACTACCACTAAACCCCCTTACTACCCCTAAACCCCCTTACTACCCCTAAACCCCCCTTAGTACCCCCTAAACCCCCCTTACTACCACCTAAACCCCCAATACTACCCCATAAACCACCAATACTACCCCCTAAACCCCCAATACTACCCCTTAAACCCTTTAAAATGATAAAAGTATAGACATTTAGTATAAATGTGTTTTCAGTTTTATAAACAGTATATTTTATATGTAATGTATTGATGTCAGTGGGTAAATGTGTCTTCACTGATGGAATATTAAACCATTCAAATGAACCAGACATGTGGGTGATTTTCATCCCAGACATGTGGGTGATTTTCACCCCAGACATGTGGGTGATTTTCATCCCAGACATGTGGGTGATTCTCATCCCAGACATGTGGGTGATTTTCACCCCAGACATGTGGGTGATTTTCATCCCAGACATGTGGGTGATTTTCATCCCAGACATGTGGGTGATTTTCATCCCAGACATGTGGGTGATTTTCACCCCAGACATGTGGGTGATTTTCATCCCAGACATGTGGGTGATTTTCATCCCAGACATGTGGGTGATTTTCATCCCAGACATGTGGGTGATTGTTTGTTTTGTCACTTTCCCTTTCAGTGGTGTTTGTTGACAGATGTTTGGTAGGTTTACATCCACGGACCATTGACCACTTTTCGTGATCTTCCTGCGGTGGGCGGGGCATGTACGTCGTCGGGGCGATGACACAACTCATGGCCATTTTTTGGGGTGTTTCTTTCGGGGGGATAGTGGGTTTTCGTCATCATGTCTTTTGTTGGTGCTGGTGGAGTGATGGCTCCTCCTCCTTTTCGATCATTTGATTATTTTTATTTGTTGATAACGCAGACGCTGCTTCTGTCCGTTCGCACCAGGAGTCACTTTGTTTGGGTGGGCGCTGTGGTGGGGTTTTGGTGGACACACTCGTGGGGGCAGCGGTGGCCAGAGTCCTGCACGGTTCTGATTTTGACAAACCGCAACCGCCCGTACCCGTCATGTTCAAACCCGTATCCGACCCGTTTTCTGACGAAAAAAAAAAAAAATCCGCACCCGAACCGACCCGCTATAAATGAACCCGATAACCGACCCGAACCCGGAAGAAAATGTCAGTTTAAATACAAAAGTATTGCCACGAATATACTGAACAGTGACATAGCCGAGGCAGAGCCAAATAAAAATGTTGTTAAACAGTAGCAGACAAATAATAAATTCAAAAACTATTTTTTATCCGTGAGCTCGCTCGTGCACACACACACACACACACACACACACACACGCTTGAAAAACACATCAAGAAGGAAGCCGACAGGAGGCAGCTATACAAGTCCAAACTAAAGAACAGTTTTTAGCCTATGAACCGCAAATTAGACCCGCGATCAGCCACGTCTGACCCAAACCGAACCCGTATCCGACACAGCACAACATTTTTCACCCGTTTCGTGAAAATCTGCGGTTCACCCACGGGTCACCCGCGGGTACCCGAACCCGTGCAGGACTCTGGCGGTGGCTCTGTGATGAATGAGGGTCAAATGTCACCAAAAGCATCATGGGTAGCTCCTCATAGCCAATGGGATGATACGTACAGTCATGTACAGAGTATTTATGTCTGGGAGGTGTCAGTTTTTATTCAGAGATGAACTTGTATTCGTAACTTGTGTTAATGGTGAACGGTCTGTGGTCAGTAGAAGGATGATTTGATAACCACTACAGGATTAATGCACCTCTGAGTAAAAGTATTTAACACTCTTCTGTTGTTCCCTGTTCATGGTGTTTGTGTTTTTTACAGAATAATAATATTATGATGCTATACAACACAGGTGTCAAATATAAGGTCTGGGGGCTAATCTGGCCCCTCAAAGGATCCATTCTGGCCCACAGGAAGTAGAATGAAGATATTAGATATAGATATAAGAATGAAGATATTAATGGTGGAAAAATAATTTTAATTCAGGTTCTACAGTCAGAATAGTTGGATCTTATTTGGGTCAGAGCAGTAAAATATGATCATAATAACCTATAAATAATGAAAATTGCACATTTTATTCTAAAGGAAAAAATAAGTCAAATTACCTAAAATATTTATATGAACAAACCATTTTTTTTTCTACAAAAATCTGAATAAATACCTGAACAAATATGAACCACCTGAAATATCTGAAGAGAAGTCAGTGTCATTTTATCAGTATTCTTCCTGTTACTAAATGTTGCGTATTCATAAAATGATAAAAATGTCACTTGTTTTTCTTCAGACGTGTCTGTTGTTAATATTATTCCCATTTTGAGGGAAACGTTATCATAATGTAATTTGACTCTTGTCTTTTGCTGGTCTGGTCCTTTTCAGATCGTATTGGACTGAATGTGGAACTGAACTAAAATGACTTTGATGCTCCTGCTGTACAATAAGACGTTTAAGCATAAGAATTTGTTATCATTGGCACCCAATAATTTTCCATTTCCATTCTTTTGAGATTGTCTTGTACAAGTAGACTTAGCCATCCTTTAACATGTTTAACATCGTCCTGTTCTCTAACCCGAACCTCTGATGGGGTTTCTTCTCTGCTTGTAAATGAGTAAAACTCCAAACACTCGACTGCATGCAGATGATAAGAAATGAAACTGTCTGGAACTGCTCCTGTGATGACATGGATTCTCTTACATATTTTTTTTTCAATAGTAAGTGAACCTGTCAAACCTGTTCATTGTGTTATTGTTTATTCAGTCACAGCCCTAAGACGTGAGCTGCTGTATTTGATTTAAAATGTCAAAAGCTGCACCACATTCCTGAGTGTCTGTGGAAGTTGGTAAAGTAAATACCAGCGGACATACGTCACAATGCTGGAACTGAGACAATGTCATGCCCTCCACTTATAAAAGACATAAACAATGTCATTCAAGCACAATATTCTGTTCATTCACAGATTTAACTGCATTGATATTATTACAATGAGCTTCACGAAATCCAAACACTACAATAGGTTGATTTCACATGACGTCACATTGGTGTATGTTACCGTCCATCATTAAAGCAGTGATTCAGTCACAGCAGTATTTGTAACTTTAGCCTCAAGTTCGTTATATGGTTAAAAATTATGGAATTTAAAGTTTATTGATGAAATCCCAGTAAAATGTTTCCTGAACACTTCTAACTATGAGTGTTTGTTAAATTCCTAGCGTAAGTTCTTCAAATCATGTCTTTTAGGAAGAACAACAACTGACTCTGACAGTAATTAAGTCTAAAACTAAGAAAAATCGACTCCAAACACGACTTTCCTTGGCGCTGGCGTTCCCCGTCACGTTTGGTACCGTTGGAAAGATGGGGATTCCCTCTAGACAACCCTTAAATAGAAATCTACAGAATTATAGATTTGAACCAATGGGAGGCCTCAGAACAAAGCCTTCTGCACTAAACTAAAGCCCTTGTTGCTATGGTGATGTTGAAAAACTGCCTCTGATTGGTTGAATTAGTGTCACACAAACATTTTTAATAAATATAAATATAAAATCTGAATTTATTAAATTTGACCAAAGTGACTGGTTTTGTGCTGGAGGGTCACATATAGTCAGGGCGCAATTTTCAGATGGAGGGCAGGAAGTAGTTTGGTGAAAATGTGTCTGTTTTGTGTAGTTTACGGCTGCGACAATCATTCTAACCCAGAGAAGGAAAAGTGATTTTTTTAGAGTACCAAAGATTGTTATTCACAATGGTGAGGAATGGAAAAAACTCACAGAAAAATGCTGTAAAAAGTGGATTTTAAAACTGCGTGTGTGGTCGGGAGGATCAGTCTGCTAATGCTAATTCCTGTGTCTGCAGCGTCGCTTCGTGTGTTCCAAAGCTAACTTTTTTAGTGGATGTGTTATATATCATTACGTTGATGTTAAATGTTCATTTACACTGTTGTATTATGGTTTAATTAGACACATCAACATGCACTAGCATGTTTGGTTACATTAGCACTAGCAGGTTTGGTTACATTAGCGCTAGCATGTTTGGTTACATTAGCACTTGCATGTTTGGTTACATTAGCGGCGAGCAGTGACAAATGTAAACAAATTAGTGAAACCACCCACTGGAAAAAAAAGTTATATGGCTACAAACAGTTCTAGTGTTTCATCTGCTGATGGTGTAGTAGTATGTTAGTGTTAGGGTGGTGTAGTAGGATGTTAGTGTTAGGGTGGTGTAGTATGATGTTCGTGTTAGGGTGGTGTAGTAGGATGTTAGTGTTAGGGTGGTGTAGTAGGATGTTAGTGTTAGGGTGGTGTAGGAGGATGTTAGTGTTAGGGTGGTGTAGTAGGATGTTAGTGTTAGGGTGGTGTAGTAGGATGATAGTGTTAGGATGATGTAGTAGGATGATAGTGTTAGGGTGGTGTAGTAGGGTGTTAGTGTTAGGATGGTGTAGTAGGATGATAGTGTTAGGGTGGTGTAGTAGGATGTTAGTGTTAGGGTGGTGTAGTAGGATGTTAGTGTTAGGATGGTGTAGTAGGATGATAGTGTTAGGGTGGTGTAGTAGGATGATAGTGTTAGGGTGGTGTAGTAGGATGATAGTGTTAGGGTGGTGTATTAGGATGTTAGTGTTAGGGTGGTGTAGTAGGATGATAGTGTTAGGGTGGTGTAGTAGGATGTTAGTGTTAGGGTGGTGTAGTAGGATGTTAGTGTTGGGTGGTGTAGTAGGATGTTAGTGTTAGGGTGGTGTAGTAGGATGATAGTGTTAGGGTGGTGTAGTAGGATGTTAGTGTTAGGATGGTGTAGTAGGATGTTAGTGTTAGGGTGGTGTAGTAGGATGTTAGTGTTAGGGTGGTGTAGTAGGATGTTAGTATTGGGTGGTGTAGTAGGATGTTAGTTTTAGGGTGGTGTAGTAGGATGTTAGTGTTAGGATGGTGTAGTAGGATGTAAGTGTTAGGGTGGTGTAGTAGGATGTAAGTGTTAGGGTGGTGTAGTAGGATGTTAGTGTTAGGATGGTGTAGTAGGATGTTAGTGTTAGGATGGTGTAGTAGGATGTTAGTGTTAGGATGGTGTAGTAGGATGTTAGTTTTAGGGTGGTGTAGTAGAATGTTAGTGTTGGGTGGTGTAGTAGGATGTTAGTTTTAGGGTGGCGTAGTAGGATGTTAGTTTTAGGGTGGTGTAGTAGGATGTTAGTTTTAGGGTGGTGTAGTAGGATGTAAGTGTTAGGATGGTGTAGTAGGATGTAAGTGTTAGGGTGGTGTAGTAGGATGTTAGTGTTAGGATGGTGTAGTAGGATGTTAGTGTTAGGATGGTGTAGTAGGATGTTAGTGTTAGGATGGTGTGGTAGGATGTTAGTTTTAGGGTGGTGTAGTAGGATGTAAGTGTTAGGATGGTGTAGTAGGATGTAAGTGTTAGGGTGGTGTAGTAGGATGTTAGTTTTAGGGTGGTGTAGTAGGATGTTAGTGTTAGGATGGTGTAGTAGGATGTTAGTGTTAGGATGGTGTAGTAGGATGTAAGTGTTAGGGTGGTGTAGTAGGATGTTAGTTTTAGGGTGGTGTAGTAGAATGTTAGTGTTGGGTGGTGTAGTAGGATGTTAGTTTTAGGGTGGCGTAGTAGGATGTTAGTTTTAGGGTGGTGTAGTAGGATGTTAGTGTTGGGTGGTGTAGTAGGATGTTAGTTTTAGGATGGTGTAGTAGGATGTTAGTGTTGGGTGGTGTAGTAGGATGTTAGTTTTAGGGTGGTGTAGTAGGATGTTAGTGTTGGGTGGTGTAGTAGGATGTTAGTTTTAGGATGGTGTAGTAGGATGTTAGTGTTGGGTGGTGTAGTAGGATGTTAGTTTTAGGGTGGTGTAGTAAGGTGCTGGGACGTCCAGAGCAGGTACAGAGCAACAATCCAACTGATCTGAGCAATAGTTGACAGACTGGAGGGACAATACAATATACTTTATTTTCCCACTTGGGGACATTTGTCTTGGACTCGGCATGGACAAAGTTTACTTGTTGAAAATGAACAGGCTCACTACTGATGGCAAATTGTCCAGAGTCCAGACTGGGGTGTTGACGCATGCATCCCAGGCGTACATATGTAACTTGTGGTTGGGTGTGGCTGTACCTAACATACAGTGACAGACTGTTAATATCTAACATACAGTGACAGACTGTTAATATCTAACATACAGTGACAGACTGTTAATATCTAACATACAGTGACAGACTGTTAATATCTAACATACAGTGACAGACTGTTAATATCTAAGTGTTTTTGGAACTCATTGGTTTTACAGATTTGTCAGTGTTTGGTCATAGTACCTGGACAAACGACATTACTTAAACAGAAATTATCATGAGTACTTGCACAAAACCAATTAAAAGTAACCTAAAAGGCATAATTAAAACTGTAAATAAAAACCTAACAACAAAAAAGAGAAAAAATGTGCTAATTTCAGTCCAGTGACTTAGGATGATAAATCTTTCCATATCTGTATATTTGAACCTGTTTTCATCTGTCTGATACATAAAGGAAAACTACTGGCATTTTAGATTTGTTGAAAATATCATCTACTTTAATAAACTACAGAAATTGTCAAAAGCTAATCCAACCGTCCGTCTGTCTGTCTGTCATTCCGTCTGCCTGTCTCCCTGTCTGTCTCTGTCTGCCTGCCTGTCTGTCTGCCTGTCTGTCTGTCATAACCAGGTGGGAGACATAGTTCGTGTGGCTAAAGATGAGACGTTCCCAGCTGACCTGGTGTTGCTGTCATCAGAACGTGCAGATGGAACGTGTCATATCACCACAGCCAGTCTGGATGGAGAGACCAACCTGAAGGTGGTTAATATATACAAATGTCCAAACACTCACTGGATCATCTGTACAGTTGTGGTTGTGTCTGCGACTGTTATATGCCTGAACATTCAGGTGTCAGTTTGTAAAATTACTACAAGTTAAAATATATAATGCCATTGTCGTCGTCCACAATTCACTAGCATTTCATCTCCTCCCTCATTTCTCAACAGATTTAAATTTTTTTGATTCATTACATAGATCTAAACACTGGACACAAAACCGATTAGTTTTTAAAAAATTGCCTTTTTAAACAATTTTATAATTTAGTTTATTTTTCAAGTCTGTCATTAAATCAATCTATATTTTAAAATCACTACTATAATCTATAATCACTTCTATAATCACTACTATAATCTATAATCACTACTATAATCTATAATCACTACTATAATCTATAATCACTCATATAATCTATAATCACTACCATAATCACTCCTATAATCACGACTATAATCTATAATCACTACTATAATCACTCCTATAATCTAGAACCACTACTATAATCACGACTATAATCACTACTATAATTTATAATCATGACTATAATCTATAATCACTACTATAATCACTCCTATAATCTAGAACCACTACTATAATCACGACTATAATCACTACTATAATTCATAATCATGACTATAATCTATAATCACTACTGTAATCTATAATCACTCCTATAATCACTACTATAATCTATAATCACTACTGTAATCTATAATCACTACTATCATCTATAATCACTACTATCATCTATAATCACTACTATAATCACAACTATAATCTATAATCACTACTGTAATCTATAATCACTACTATCATCTATAATCGCTACTATCATCTATAATCACTACTATCATCTATAATCACTACTATCATCTATAATCACTACTATCATCTATAATCACTACTATAATCTATAATCACTACTATAATCACTACTATAATATATAATCACTCCTATAATCTATAATCACTACCATAATCACTCCTATAATCACGACTATAATCTATAATCACTACTATAATCACTCCTATAATCTAGAACCACTACTATAATCACGACTATAATCACGACTATAATTCATAATCATGACTATAATCTATAATCACTACTGTAATCTATAATCACTCCTATAATCACTACTATAATCTATAATCACTACTGTAATCTATAATCACTACTATCATCTATAATCACTACTATCATCTATAATCACTACTATCATCTATAATCACTACTATAATCACAACTATAATCTATAATCACTACTGTAATCTATAATCACTACTATCATCTATAATCGCTACTATCATCTATAATCACTACTATCATCTATAATCACTACTATCATCTATAATCACTACTATCATCTATAATCACTACTATCATCTATAATCACTACTATCATCTATAATCAATTGTTCAACAGATGTCATTTCTCATTCATTCACTGAGTTCAGTTTCAATCCAGATCAATGAAAGTCATTGATCCATTTTAAGTTTATCTTGGTATCATTGAACATCTTTAACCACAGTAATATGTCATTAGGGTTAGGGTTCAAAGGTCAGCGCTTTGGGGGCTTCCTATACCATTCAACTGTTTTGATCATCTATTGAAGACTATCTCTTATTGATAACAGACATCACAGCTGTGAGGACCTGATGAATATAGGCTAGAGGTCAGGGGTCAGGGCCCTGATGAACACAGGCTAGAGGGTTAGGGTCAGGGTCATGGTTAGGGTCAGGGTTAGGGTCAGGGTCATGGTTAGGGTCAGGGTTAGGGTCAGGGTCATGGTTAGGGTCAGGGTCAGGGTTAGGGTCATGCCTGTGTGCAGGTTAGGCCATCTTTATAAAACACTGTCAAACCAGTCGTAGTACAAATACACAACTTGTTGTCTCACTGCACATGTTTGTTCTGTGGTTCTTTGTCTTTTTTGTGTGATAAATCCATTTAGCTTCATGGACAACCTTCTCTTCCAGTACTAATTTAATATGGTTTTGTTCTGTGTGTGTTTTAGACCCACTACTCTGTGGCAGAGACATCAGTATGTCAGTCAGTTTCCCAACTGGAGGCTCTGCAGGCGGTGGTGGAATGTCAACAACCTGAAGCAGATCTTTACAGGTTTAGAAGTCCACTAAAAACACTGCAGGACCAACAGGACCAGCACATATTTGTCTGGCTGGGAGGAAAAATCCATTCCCATATGTATCTGGATTTTTGGTTTGGTGATATTTAAATCAATGTTTTTCTTTAAAAATCCAATTTTTCCACATATTGAAATGATTTATTTTAAGCGGGGTGGAAAAAACATTAGCACTTGTAAAGACCATAGACTGTATGAGTCAGTCAGATGTATAATATGTGTCGTAGAATACACAGAAACCACCTCAGTGAAGGCACACAGATGTCAGCTAGCTTATTATGCTATTAGCTTCAACAACACACCAGCATTAAACAGCATTAACTTATGCTCAGATAAACAATACTATGATAATATCTATTCAACTGTTGTTATTAATGTGACCTTGTGTCATTTACACACAGTAATAAACACGGAGGATATGAACTAGAGTCGCAAACAGAGGGTGAGACAGTGATATCGGGACCCTTAGCAAGAACACAGCAGCTAATTCTAAATACGGAGGTGGTGCATTCAGGACAGTCGTAGCACCTCTGGTGCATTCAACAGTGTAGGGTATCTGAAAACTTAGAGAAAATTAGTTGTTCCTGAATAAATATAGTTAAACAATCAACAACAATTAAAGTGTGTGGTGTTTGTAACAGAAGGAAGAACAGAGCTGCACATGTGGACAGATATATTATAAATACAGATAAAATGTATTTTATATTGTACATTAGTTTCTCTTTTACATTCAGTCCAGGCTTTACAATGACAGTTTAAGTTAACCCTTTTAACCCTCTTTTATCCCCTTTAACCCTCTTTAATCTTCTTTAACCCCCTTTAACCCTCTTTAACCCTCTAGCCCTCTTTAACCGTCTTTAACCTCTTAAACCCTCTTTACCTAGCCTAGGATCTAGTCTGTCCCCAGTGGCCGCAAATGGTATTTGCTACGAGGAGACAGACAAGACAGCCTCAGATCTGAAAATCCAAAATGGACCGGACCAATCAAATCGCGAGGGGCGGGATTGGAGCCCGCCCTGCCTCATGACGACATAAATACGACACGTAATGTTGTAGTCGCAGAGACGTAGCAGCTAGCAAGCAGCTAGCACACATTGCCGTAACACCAGTTGCTAGCTGCTAGACAACATGGCTCATCACCAGGAACCAGGAACTTTGGCAGCAACGCTAGGTGATTTAAAATTACAGTTTTCCCTGCGAGAGGAGCAGAAAATGGCACTTAAGCTGTTTTTGGAAAAAAGGGACGTTGTCGGAGTTTTGCCCACCGGGTATGGCAAAAGTTTGATTTATCAGCTGGCTCCGCTAGTGGGACGACGCATGGGTCTGCACAACCCGCTGGTGATCGTTGTGTCACCCCTTTTAGCCCTAATGGATGACCAGTTGCAAGAGGCAGAAAAACTGGGAATACGAGCAGCACAACTCGGCAAAGGCGACCCGGAGGAGATCCGAAGCGGCCGGTGCCAAATAGTGTACGGGAGTCCTAGCTAAGCTGCTGCACTCGTTTTGAGACTACATTCTGGTGTGTTCTTCCGGTGACGCTGTCTACGAAATCCATGTTCATCGCTCTGATTGGTTGGCTCTGACTGGTTACCCATCCAATGGCGTGGCGTTGTGTAAAGAGAAAACTTGACAGACAGCGGTTATCCCGCCCACAAATTCGCCTAGACTTTCTAGACTTTCCCCCGTAGCAAATACCATTTGCGGCCACTGGGGACAGTCTAGATCCTAGGCTACTCCTTACCCCCTTTAACCCTCTTTAACCCCTCTAACCCCTTTAACCCTCTTTAACCCCCTTTAACCCTCTTTCACCCTCTCTAACCCCTTTTATACCCTTTAACCCTTTTTAACCCCTGTAACCCACTTTAACCCTTTAAGGCACTTTAACCCTCTTTAACACTACCATTGTCACTGTCCAGAAACAATAGCAATATTCCTAAAATTTTGACAAAGTATATTTGCGCTTTTAACGTGTTTCCATTGATGGTTGTTCTAGGCAGGAGCGTCGTAACTTTTATAAAATATCATCCCAAGAAGATTTTACTGCTGTCACCTTCGGAGCTTCAGATTGACCATCAACCTGATAGTATTAGAGTAAATGAATTGGCTAATACTCTGGTCAGTAAAAGTCCCTGCCGAACTCTTTAAAGGCACTAACCTGTCAAACAAACCAGCTGGTTAACATCATAAGGGTCTGTACAGGTGGTCCCTAGTTCTTGAATACAACAGCATCTTCTGGTGCCCCTGAACACATCATCAGTGATGTTACCTGAGATCATCAGATGTTTCGGGTCTTTCAAATATCATACAGCCTACTCAAGCGACCCAGCCACGGGTGATCAGTCCGAGCTTGTGTTCAGGCGGCGCCTGCTTTTTCCCATGGTTTTCCTCTTCGAATCCAGAGCCATCTCGAGGCTTTCTCCAATGCTTTGGTAATGTTCTTGATGGTTCTGCTCCTTGCTGTTCCTGTGATGCCCAGGGCACTCGTGGCTTTGTGGAGTGAGTGCCCCACATATCCGCTACTGCCAACTTTGATGGGCATACACCTTGCCTTCCAGCCCTGCGCGCAACAGTCAGTGACCAGGCTCCCGTACTTGTTCCTCTTTCTCTCATTGGCTTCCCCCAAGCGGTCCTCCCATGGCACTGTCAGCTCCATGATTATGATGCTCTTCATACTCTCTGACACCAGAAGGATATCTGGTCTCAAAGCAGAGTGGACGATGTGCTGGGAGAATCTCAACTGATGCCCCAGGTCTATGGAGAGCTGCCAGTCTTGGGCTGTTACCAGGATCCAAGCTGGAGGCTTTTTATGGCCTGCCACTGACTGGTCTCCTGCTTTTACAAAAGCAATTGCGCAGGTGGAGTTGTGCCCTCGGCCAGAGCCACTGATCCTTTTGCTGATGGCTTCTGCAATTGGCTTCAGAACCTGATTGTAGCGCCAGGTGTAACGGCCCTCGCTGAGTGCTTTTGGGAAGCAGCTGAGAATTTGTTCTAGCATGCCTCTTGCTGAATACAGTTGGCAGTTTGTCGTCTTGGCTTTCCCCCAAGTGAAGAGGTTTCCTGGACTTGGGAGGATATCATAAACTACCCGGATCAGGAAGCTGATGCGGTGTGGCTCGGACTAGTCCGTCCAGGTGACTTTACGGTCCATGGCATCCTCCCATCTGGTCCAGGCCCCCTGCTGCCCCAGACCCGCCACTCTGCTTGTTCTCCCTTCCTCCACTGCACTCCTGACCTCCGCTTCTCCTTCCCCTTGCACTCCCTGTACCAGAGTGGTGTTGAAAATATCCCCGGGCCTGCTCTTCTGTGAGCCACCACTCCAACCAGATCTCTGTGGCGCAGTTGTACTTCCACGTCCAGCACAGCTGACTTGGTACTCTACTTCCTTCCCGTCTCCACCACTACGCCTGCCTGGTCCTGTGAGTCTCTGTACATAAGTACCTCATGTGTTCGTGTGACCTTGAACTCATCTTCCAAAGACTTCAGGGATAAACTGGAGCTTTGTGGTGTTCCCATAGAGGGCGATGTTGCTGAGGCTTCTAGGTAACCCCAACCATCTCCTGAAACAGGTACTGACCTTCCTTTCCACGGTCTCCACCATGGAGATTGGGACCTCGTATATAAGTAGTGGCCAAAGTATCCTTGGCAATATACCGTGCTGGTAGATCCATGCTTTGAACTTGCCCGGGAGGCCAGATCTGTCCACTACTCTAAGCCAGCTGGCATAGAGCAGACCTGATTGGGTCCGTGGTCCCCTGCACTCTGGCTCTGTAGACTTGTCAATCATGTTCATTGCCAGCGCAAGCAAGGACACCAAGACAGTACAGTCTGCGATTATCCCCACTTCCAACCTGTGCCACTCTGATGTAGTGTTTCCCGCCATTACTCTCATCCTGAACTGATCATAGTAATCTAGGATCAGACCTGCGGTGCGGTGTGGCACATGATGCCTGGCCATGGTGGTCTTGACCAATTTATGTGGGATGGAGCCATAAGCATTGGCTAGGTCTACCCACAACACAGTGAGGTCTCGTTTGTTCTCCCTGGCTTCCTGAATGAGTTAGGTCACCACTCCAGTGTGCTCTAGACAACCCGGCACTTCTGAGATCCCTCCCTTTTGCACCAAGGTATCAATGTAGTTGTTACTGGAGAGGAAGAATGCCCTTGGTGTCAAATTCCTTGATAGGAGGCGGTGGTTCTAGCAAGATATCATACTCACCCAGCTGTTCCAGTCTGCATGGGTCGCTATAGGTGTTATCGATATACCAGTCTATCGCCTCCTTGGAGCATCTGAGCATCCCATCCCGTTTCTGCCCCAGCAGCTGCTTTGTGAAGCCAAAATGGTTGGCTATGAATCCAGCACACTTCCAGGATCTCTCTTTCCAAAACCTTCAGTGCCACTCAGCCCTATGCAAGGTTAACGGCCTTCTCCTCACGATTACCCGCAACCCTGCCAGGGGGGGCACTGGTCCTCACTCGCTTCCTCGTACTGTTTCCTAAGGGCCTTCAGTTCCTGTCGGATTTTGTGGATCTCCGCAGCCTTTCGGTTCATGGTATATGGTGTCCAAGCTGGTCTCTTCTCCTCTTCATCAAAGCTCTCCTTGGCCAGACTGATGATGATAGTCATCATAGCCTGCAGCCTGTGGTCCACATCTCCCTTCACGGAAGTTTCAAGCACTTTGTCGACATCCTTGTCAAACTGCTCCCACTACAATGTCAGGTCATAATATATATATTTTTTTCAAAATTCAGGTGTTTCCATTACCAGTTTTTATAGCAATATTTGCATTTTGTGAATTTCCAAGGGTAATGAAAATGCAGCGATAGATAGCATAGATAGTATTTCGCCCTCTGCTGGAGACAGACAGTATTTTTTTCCACCTGATTTAAAATAAATCATTCAATATGGGACATTTTTATTAATTTTGGAAAGAAAAATCATGCAACGAAAAATTCTGATACATATGTGATATGATACATTTCTCCCACCTCTAGCTGAAACTCACTGTGTATTATGTGATTACTGAGTGTTAATTTTGACAGTTCTACAGTAATATTAGGAGCCGTTTTTCCTCCCATGTCTTTGTGCCTACAGCTGAAATGCCTTTTTTTGTTTTCCAGGTTCGTTGGTCGGATTACAGTGACTCAGAATGGGGAGGAGATAGTCAGGTGAGACTGATTTACCCAGCCGCAGAAACTAGTCATTAAATGACTACTGTAGACAAACTGAAACAGCCAAAAACACCCCTACAAATGTTTACAGTGAGAAAGACGTTGGTTGTAACTGGCATCAATTGACAAAATGTTTTATTTTATTTTATTATTTTATTTTTCACAGTAACTTAATAATATTTGAAAATCATTAAGCGTTTCTTTGCAAAGGATGAAGTTTTGATCTGTTTTCATTAAATGTTCAGTTACTATGTCACCCAAAAGACTAGAAACTATTACTTGGTTGTATTCACAGAAGATTACTGAGCCTCATTAAACACTTAACGGGTATTTGCAATTTGTATAAAGGTACATGTGTACCTTGTTGTCTTTGTTTGTAGTTACAGTGTGTGTCTGCTTTTATCTCAGGCCACTGGGTCCAGAGAATTTACTGCTGCGGGGAGCCAGGTTGAAAAATACCAAAGAAATATTTGGTGAGTCAACAATACGAAGTGGAATTAAAAGAAAGAAACATCCTGCCCTGTGTTTCAGAAACTGTTTGTCACAATAACATCAATAGTTTCATTTACTTTAAAAAGCTAAAAATACTGACTATATATACTATAAATGAGTCTGTGGATGTATAAGATAATAAATCAATTAAATTAACCATAACACCTTCTTATTAAACTCAGATTTCCACAACCACCACACATGTCAAAGTCATTATTTAAGGATAATTAATGTAAAATCAAATCAACTCCAGTTTAATATCATGTTCAGGAGCCACGATGTTTGGAATAACTGGAATAAATCATTGAAATCATGTTCCTCCTTTACTATTCTCAAAGGTCAAACTAAAGCTGCTTTTATGAATACAATTTCTGATAAAATTCACAAAAATGCAATAAAAGACAAAAAAAACCCTATAAAACATGCTAAAATCCACAAAAACTCACAAAAAAGTGAGGAAAAAATTTAAACGTATTCAAAAACTCTCTCTCTCTTTCTTCTATATGACCATATATGACATAAACAAACTACAAATGAGTCTGTGGATGTATAATGTTAAATGTTCTTCACTTCTATAGTTGTTCCACCTTCATGGTTCAAAGCTCTTTACATTAGCCTCACATTCACCCATTCACACACACTCATACACCAGTAGGTTTATAAGGTTCTGTCAGTCCTACTGGGAGACTAAGATGAATCTCATTCTACCTCTCACTCCTTCACCTCAGTTTTACTCGTCCACATGTCGGGGTAGGGGTCAGGGTAGGGGTGTGTCAGTTCAGGTTAAGGCAGAAGGGGAGGGTCTTTGTACTCCTTCAAAACACAGATTTTCCAGAAGCAGACTCCAAACGGAGGGGTACAAGAAATTTCCCAGAATACAATGTGAATCATTTTTTAAAAGTGACACCTACGAAAGAAGTACATAAATGTAGAATTTTCACCATAATTAATTGTTTTTCAGTTGTGATAACTGTTGTATTTTATAAAGTTTGACATTGTCACACTGTGTAATGGTTATTCTCTTCATAAAATGTAAAGGTGGAGTAATCGGTGGATGCGTAGTACTTCTCCTATTTGACACAGATATTAGTAAAACTATGGTCATATCCAGGCCACAGGGCCTTTTGCCAGATGCAAGTTCACCATTGGGGATTTGTCCATCCTTCATATGACAAACATGGTCGATCCATGACAACCTGTGCTTCCTGAGCATGGTGTACATGGTGGGACGCCCACCACACTGGAGAACTGCAGTTTTCACTGCCATATAGGAGGGTGCTGATGATGCAAACATTGTATACTGCAATCTTGGGACCAATCCCATTTCTATTTTGAACCCCTACCCCTTGCCCCTTCAAATGGAGGGGTAAGTCGTAGGGCTAGAAAGGCAACCCCTACGAAATGGGACAACGCTCCAACACTCGCGTACGTCATCAGTTCACGCCGCCAGTTATGACGTAACCGAACGCGACAATTGTTAGGTGAAGACGTCTTCTACGTTTGGGACACTGCTGGACAATGCTACGGTATGTAGAATGACAAATTAATATAAATAAGGAGTGAGCTGTGACGCTCCAGACCAGTAGCCTCCGTGTGTGTTTAAAGTGTTTTTAACTGTACATTTGTGATATCGTGTTTGAGTAGTTTAAATTATTGATCGATTAATTGCAGTTCTGTCATAGCCTGGCTAATCCCGTTGTAAACAATTGGCTAACGTGTAGCTTTTTGCTAACATGTAGCTTTTTGCTACTCTCCTCCTTCCGTGAACATGTAGTTGATAGGTTTTTTTAAACTGGGTTCAAAGTTGATATGATTAAATACATGCAGTGGATTGTCTGTGTTATTAATGTGTTGGTTTGGGTGTGTGAAAGCCTGATATTTTAGACAAATGAGCTAATATCCTTCCTTTTTTGTTCTTTCCAGGTGTGTCATCCTTTAAACTACTGTCAGCTGCACCACTACATGTCTGTTCTAAGCTTGTGTTGAGACGAGGCCCTGGTGTCTCTGTACAGATGTGGAATGGACTTGCACCAGCCACTTTGTTTTTTATGCTGCAACATTGAAACCTTGTTTATTATTTGTGTTAAATGACTGTTGGTCATGTTTTGTTTGTTTATTAAAGTGAAATAAACTTCACCAGATCAATATCTGTTTCAGATGTTGTTAATATGAAGTTAGTGTGAATCATGCTCATGAACTTTTTCCTTTTACTTTTTTTACTAGTGCAAATAATATACAATACAAATGAACATATAACAGAAGGCATCAATAAAAAAAAAACCCAATAAAATCTACATTTTGTCTAACAATTTCGTGAACAAAGTTAGAAAGAGCTGTGTTTTCTCCTGTGTCTCCTGGTGGAGCTTCTCCTCTTTCAGCCTCTCCTGAACCAGTAAGTCCATAAGTGCATTGGACTTCCTCCTCTTTGCCGGTGGGAATGAGGATGGGGAAGGGGATGGTGCGGTGGTCCATGGCTCAGTAGAAGTACTGGGCTCCACAGTGTTCTGATAGACATGACAAAGTGTTTCACAATTAGGTATTAATGGCTCTGTGTACAATACATGTTAGTAACAATACTTTTTTTTTTTTTTACAAATCCTACTACATATTAACATTCTTAAAGACCAATATATAAGATGAATAAATAACATATGTGTGTATGCTTACCATAGCAGTAGAGATGTGTTCCTCCTCTGCACCTACATCCACCAACAGCAGAGGATCCACTGATGCTCCAGCGTCCAACACCTCATACATTTCCTCCCCAGCATCTGTCCCTCACCCACAGCTTTTATGAGCATCCATATCATCTGGAAATGACATGTTGGAAAACAGCAAAAATGTCCAAATACAGAGGTCTACTTTATAATAAATGTTAAATGACTTTAGAAAGGTTAAATATGAGGCAGGGATCATTTGGATCTACCACAAAAGTAGCACTGTGTCTTTATGGGTGAAGTTGGAACAAATCAAATATCCCTCTAATGTCAATTCAATCCCATTTAAGTTGAGTTGACTTTTATGCTTTAGCATTTGCTTTGACCTCTGTGGAATCACTGGTTTGTATTGAGTGACCAGACTGGAGGCAGCTGTCTGAGCCACAGAGCACAAACAACCTCCCTGATTGACCCCAGTGGACTTAACACTAATAATATAAACAAACCACTATGAGGAACATTACACTTCAAAATACTCACTGCTACTGTTGTTTGGTCCATGCTTTTCATTTCACAAACCGTGCCTCGTTGTCAGCGTGAAAATCTGATCAGCTGTTTGGTTTGAGCTGGAGTGTGTGAAACACACGGTCATATTTGTGATAACAGTAAGAGGAATAACGCACACAAAACAGCGTCTCTGTGGTTACAACAACAACTACATAGTTTGTAAATACTCGGGTTTCGACAACTGTATTGTTTTACTTTCACAATAATGACTTCAGCCTTTAACTCATTGTTCGATTACTACTCCACGTTAAACTAGTAATTTTCCATGTACGTTTTATGTAGAAAAATACCACTACACATTGTGACAATGTCAAACTTTACACAACACATCAGTTATTACACCTTAACAACAGTTATAAAGTGTTATTACAGAAAAAAATACTCACATTCATGTGCTTCCTTCGGAGATGTTGCCGCCATTTTTAAAATGATTGGCGTTGTGTTGTGGTAAATATCTCCTACCCCTCCAAACAAAGTGCGCTCCTCCGAACCCCTACGTTTGAAGGGTTGAAAAGTCATAGCCCTTACCCCTTCCCCTCCACGTTAAGAGAATTGGTACAGCCCTTCCCCTCCACGTGAACGCGCAAAATGGAGGGGTAGGGGTAAGGCGTAGGGCCAAGGGGTGAATTGGGATTCAGCCTTGGTCAGTCAATTTAGGGTTCTCCCAGATGCAGTTGTTCAGCCAACCCAGTGTTGTTGTGGCTTTGCCAATCTGTTTGCTGATTTCAGTGTCCAGGGACAGGTTGTTGGTGATGGTAAAGCTGAGGTAGGTGAACTGGTTGACTGCTTCCAGCACATATGTTTTCTTGAGGCTGATAGTTAGTCCAAAGGCCTGGCAGGCTTGGGAGAATCCGTCCTTCAGGCACTGAAGGTCTTGTTCAGAATGTGAAGTGACTGCGGCATCATTTGCAAAAAGCATGTCTCTGATGGTGATCTTACAAATCTTGGTTTTTGCTCTGAGTCTTGTGATGTACAGGTTACCGTCTGATCGTATATGCATGTACACACCTTGAGGAGCCAAAGGCATGTTTCAGGAGGAGGGAAATAAATATGCCTACGAGTGTTGTTGCAATGACGCAGCCTTGTTTCATGTTGCTCTTGATGTCAAAGGCATCGGATATACGGTCGTCCTTATTGGATGGTTGTCGTCATATCATCGCGGAAGGATTTGATCATGCTGTGTAGCTTAGTGGGGCAGCCAATCTTCTTAACCCTTGTGCGGTCCTTCGTAAAAGGCACACTGGCTGTGTCCTACAATCTGGTCTTAAAAACCCAGATTCCAAAGTTCAGTTCCATAGACTCATTACCCCACCCCCCAAGGATATATTACTGTTTTCAGTAGTAAGCAATGGCATCCTACAGTACGTATAAAAAGGTAAATTTGTGAGCCACCGGGTCTCTTTGACCCGAAGGACCGCACAAGGGTTAAGGATGTTGAATAGCCTGTCACTGCTTACCAGATTGAATGATTTGGTTAAGGCTATGAAGGCGATGTAGAGGGATTTCTGTTGTTCACTGCACTTCTCCTGGAGTTGGCGAAGGGAGAAGATCATATGCACTGTCAAGCATTGAGCACAGAATCCACATTGGGACTCAGGGTAAATTCGTTTTGTACGCGGCGATAATTTTGGCATCTTTCATGCCTTGTGGGATGGTGTCCTCCTGCCAGCACTGGTGGAGGGTATCAAGTAGCGGTTGTAGGAGGGTGGACTTGCAGTGCTTGATGAGGTCTGAGGGGATGCCATCAGTCCTAGGGGCTTTGCCACCGGCTAAGTTGTCGATTGCCTTGTTGAGTTCTACGCCCGTGGGTTCGCTATCCAGCTCTTCCATAATTTGTAGAGGTGGCAATGATGAATAGTGTTCCACCCATCTCTCCACCTGTTTGCTCTTGTTGGTGAGAAGTTCTCCATTGCTAAATGATGTCGTCTTGAGTCAGTCCTAGAGCTTTCTTGATGCCCTCATACATATCTCTGATGTTTCCCGTTTCTGCTGCAGTCTGGATGTTTTGACTGAGCTCCTGACAGTGTTCATTGGCACACTTCCTTCCTGTCTGTTGTGCCTTGCTCTGAGCTGCTCTAAGTGCTTGGAGGGTATTTTTTCCTGGGGAGCATTTATAGTGAGCAAGGGCAGCTTGTTTTGCTTTGATGATGGGGGTCATCTTTTGCCTCTGGAGACAAAGTCAGTGTTGGAGCGTAGGCACTTATAAGGGTGATGGGTCCATCGGTGGTGTGGAGATGGAGAGCCAGCAGTCTTTCCCAGCCCTTGTCCCCCAATTCCACCATTTCCAGTTGTTACTGACAGCGAAGACTACTCCGTGCTCTCTACGATGCTGTGTGCTCTTTCCTTGCCAGAAGAAGGTATAGTGTAAGTATAGTATACTTATACGATTGCACTTGTTCAATGACATGTCCCTTGATAGTAACAGGCTCTGGTGTTTTAGCATTCTTTCTAAAATCAATTGCCATGTCTTTGGTCTTTGTTAAATTGAGATGTAGGTAAGAGTCCTCACACCACTTCACAAAGCTGTCGACCACCGGGCCGTGGTTCCGCTCACTTCCCTGGAGCAGGCTGACAATCACAGAGTCATCGGCATACTTTAAAATTAGGCAATTTTTTATTTTTTTTTTGTTGTGGTCTGCTTGTCCATTGTTACCTAATCGCCATGCATCCAATGAGGAAGACAGACCGTGGCGGGACAGCACCTTATTGGCCCAGCAGTAACTGTCCAGGAAGATGTGAAGATCTCTCCCACCGTCGGAAGCAGCCCCTGGCACCATACTCTTAAGCCAATCAAGTATTGTGGCTCATAAAAGGTAGACTACTGTTCCTGTGTTTGTTCAATGCTGTGATGCGAAGCTGGCCTCTCCAGGACTTAGGCCAGGGCAAAGGTATATGGGGCCCAGCTGCTGCCCAGTTAGCAGGAACCCCCTCTCCATGGCAGTGATGGATCCAAAGGAACGGCAGGGCCAATACAGTTTGGGATCAGCGGCGTCGCAGGAGTTGCCAGAGTGGGATTATGTTTTGACCACATTATGTTTTTCCACCTGTGGAACTCCAGCTCCAGATTTTACCTCAAGCCTTTTCTTGAAAGAGATCTCGCCACAAGGCAGTGAAGGGTTTTTACAGAGTTTTCCTTCTCTGCATGAGGCAGGTGGCACAGGGTTACATGGTACCTGAGGCAGGTATGACCTGACCTGAGATCAGTATGGTTTTCATATTAAAAGAAAATATCTTTAAAGGTGAAAATATAATGTCTCTGTTGTGTAAAAAGATTTTAAAAAACTAAGGTCTGTAAGAAATTGTTTTACAACATTACAATAAAAAAAAATGTATTGCATAAACAGTTGAAGCTGACATCAGTGTATTCATTTTTGGTTTTGTAACAACTGGCGTAGCGAACCAATGACGTAGGTGAGTGTCGCAGGGGTGTCCCAATTCATAGGGGTTGATTTTCAAGACCTATGCCTTATAGCTCCATTTGAAGGGGTAGGGCTAAGGGGATTCAGACTAAGTCAGAGTTCAGTGTCTTTGTCCAAGGACATTTGGACATGTGGACAGCCAGAGCTCGGCCACGAACCGCCGACCCTCTGGTCATTGAAGGACCTGTTCTACCAATTGAACCACAGCCGCCCCACCCCCTAGGACCACGGTTCTCAAACTGGGGTCCGCGGACCCCTAGGGGGACGTGGCGCATGTCCAGGGGGTACGCGAAATTATTCACGGTTTTGTTTTTTGTTTTTTTTTGCTGTTTTATTTTGAAATGCGGAAGTTTTATTTTGTAGCGAGCGGGCAGAAGTAACAGCGCTGTTTGACGCCAGCTTGACTAAATTGAGACGGAGCGAGTCACAGGCTATTTTTAGCCACCCTGCAGCGAACATGGATCGATTTTTCAGTCCGGAAAGTTCCTCAAGAAGTGGTAAAGGAAATGACAATGAAAATGACAATGACAAAAACAAATGCCCTAACCCTAAAAGGAGAAAGTACATTGATAGTTATATTGAGTTTGGCTTCATTGAGAACAATGATGGGAGACCAAAATTCCACCAAAAGTCTCTGTCTGTCACACACACGGTTTTGTGTGTCTTTTGTTCCGTTTATTATTTTAAAATTATTTAAAATTGTTGTTTCTGAAGTGCTCATTTATATTATAATACCTGAAAATTTCGCTGGTTTGCACAAAAGCACTATTAAAAAAGGTTATCATTGTTTCATAATAATCATTGTTGAAGTGGTTTTTTATCATTTTCAGTATCGCGAGGATGAGGGGAGACATGGAAAAATTTCACCCCTCCAAGGGGGACCTGGGCCAAAAACGTTTGAGAACCCCTGCCCTAGGATAATAAATAAATGTCCGTGTCTACCTGAAGTTCTTATTAAACTCAGATTTGCACAACCACCACACACGCCAATGTCATCATTTAAGGACAATTAATGTCAAATCCAACAAACCACAGTTTACTATCATGTCCAGGAGCCACCATGTTTGGAATAACTGGAATAAATCATTGAAATCATGTTCCTCCTTTACTACTTTCAAAGGTCAAAGGTCAAACAAAAGCTGCTTTTATAAATAACTTGTAATTTTCCTAAGTTTTTAGTTTCTTTTTATTATTTGTCCTTAAAGTTTTATTGAAGTCATTTCGTTGTGTAATTCTAGTAATGGGCATTTCTTTTGTATTTGTGTTGTATTGACTTTTTTAAGTTACTCTTTGCATTTGATTCATTTTGAGTGTTAATTAAGTTGATGAAGGGAGAGCCTATAGAAGTAGATTAAGCTTTTTGCTTCTGTCTTTTTTTTTTTTTTACTGCTTGTGCATTTGTTCCTTTTATAGTGTGTATCGTAAACTAAAGTAAAACACAATGCTGCAAGTGAGATATAGGCTGGTTTGGTAAAGAAATATAATGTCTGAAAAAGTGTTGCCGCCTTTAAAACCCTCCTAATGACTGAGGGGAAAGATGCTAGGCAGCTACATGTTTACAAAAACAATACGTGTACTGAAGGTGTCATGGTCTGGACATCACAGCTCATTAATGTTTGGCTCAGGTCACAATAGTGTCCATGGATTTGGTTGAGCGAACTTCAAAGTGTGTTATGTGACACCCAGAATACTGTGATTTATGGGCTAATGTTTGCAGGTGTGGCAGTTTACACAGGGATGGAATCCAAGATGGCCCTGAACTACAAATGCAAGTCCCAGAAACGCTCGGCAGTGGAAAAGTGAGCACTACTGTAGACTGAACCATACCTTTGGAAGTCACCACAGGACAACCAATGGTTTTTTTCCCATTATCATGCATATTAACTGATTTTCTAAGTCAGTGGTTGTCAAACTTTTTTCACTGATGTTCCCCCTCAGAAACATTTTTAGTTCAGTACCCTCCGACATGGACAAAACATTTTTACAAGAAAAAGAGGAACAGTGTAAAATCAGTGTCTGATTTTTTAAATACAAACTTATATCACTTTTTATCTCACAAATTTGTCTTTTTATCCCAGAATTTTGACTTATCTCACAATTTTGACTTTTTATCTCATGATTTTGACTTCTTCTTTCTTGATTTTGACTTAACTTAATGTGCCTTATAGTACAGAAAATGCGGTACTTTTTTCTTTTTTTTTTTAAATTGGAAAAACTTCATGTACCCCCTGCAGTACCTCCATATACCCCCAGGGACACGCATTTGAGAACCACTGGTCAACATCATGTGTTCTTATTTTTGTTCCTTAATGCCTTCATTAATATAATGACATCTTAACAGTGTGATTTGACCAGCTCTAAAAGTAAAGTGTCATGAGATAACCTGTATTTGATGATTTGCTAATATATACACTGTTTTCTGCACTGGACTATAAGGCACATTAAGTCAAGTCAAAAAGATAAAAAGTCTAACTTCCCAGTCACTAAGCACAACCAGAGTTGATCCATATATATAAGGCCCACTGTGGAGAAAATTAAAGTCTTTTAAATGCCTGTTATAGTTCAGAAAATAAAATGTGTTTTATTTCTTTATTAAATTTTATATAGCATTTGTTTTCCCAGGTTTTTGTTCCTCACATGTGGACACCTGACATCTCTAATCTGTCAGTAACACAATAGTACTTCTTTGTGAGGTTTAGAAATCATGAACATATTTTCCTCTTGTATCAGGTCGATGAATACTTTTCTCATCATCTACCTGGGCATCTTACTGTTGGAGGCTGTTCTGAGTACTATCCTCAAGTATGCCTGGCAGGCTGAGGAAAAATGGGACGAACCTTTCTACAACCAGAAGACCGAACAAGAAAGGAACAGCAGTCCGGTTAGTCTGGCTTCATCTTAAGTCTCTGAATTCTATTGATTTGCTTTTGTAAGTCGCACAGATAAGACAAGGGAGATTTTAATCTTCAGTTGTCGTGCGTCTCTTCCTCGTTGTAACCGGTACTTTCTTACACTTTGATCTCCACACATAATTACACTTTTCCCACAGGGACATACGTTACTGGAGGAGGGTTGGGTGACATGTAAAGAGGAGTCCTTCCATGCATACGTAATCTCAGAGGGCTGCGGGGGGTAATAGAGGAGGTGTCTTTCACTGGGCTAATCTGCTGGCCTATCAGTGCACCTGCCAAAGCTCATCAGTGCACCTGCCAAAGCTCATCAGCGCACCTGCCAAAGCTCATCAGTCAGACTGAACACTTGCTCTGTGTATAGACACACTTTTATACTCAGCCTTTGTCCCAGAAGAGTGAGAGGAATACCTGCAACAGTTGACTGGCCGTCCTGTCAGGAGGAGAATATTTTAGATGTTTGTTCTTGTATCCAAGTAAACATAATGGTCTTTTATGTCACTACAGCCAGTATGATCAGTGTTTCCTATCAATAATGTATGCGCTGGCAGCATCATGATCTGAAAATCAATTGCAATACAGTGGTACCTACTGTATAGTTACAAAATTAATTTGTTCCATAAGTGGTTTCGAACCATGAATTTTTAGAGTTGCATTTTACATGTAAGTGGTTCCAAGGTCCCTAATAGTACCCCCTTAAACCCTTTAAAAATAATTTACCAATTTTGCTTGAAATATGGGTTAAACGAAAAGAAAATCTAGATGTAGATTTTAGATGTCATTTATTGGTCTCAGTGGGTAAATGTTAACCAGACTGACTGCACATGTACGGATGCTTCTAACGTCTGCTCACATCTTCCATTTGCTAAAGCTGCATTAGCTTCTCTTTGTTAAGGCGGGGCTGTCAATCAAAACCATTGGCTCTGATTGGAGAAACCAGGTGTTTGTCATTTTGAATGACGTACGACTTTAACCAATCAGATTAAAGCAGCATGTAGCGTAGATGACAGTAGACGCTCTTATTATACCTGGTTGGTAGGAGAGTCATCAATACATTATTTAAAACTGTTACTCCCCCCTCGAAGCCTCCACCGAGCTGGCCAATCAGAGAACAGCAAGATTGTCCAGAAGGCAAAACTGAGCATTTCAAGCAGGGGCAAACCTATGAGCTTGGATCTGGACTGAACCAGAGGTGGGACAAAGTCATTGCTGGGCAAGTCCCAAGTAAGTCTAAGTCTTTTGCACTCAAGTCCGAGTGAAGTCCCAAGTCAACACCATCCAAGTGCCGAGTCAAGTCCGAAGTCAAAGCTCACAAGTCTCGAGTCGAGTCAAAGTCCCAGCATTTTAGCTTCGAGTCATTTCGAGTCCCCTATAACGAAATAACATTTCTACAAATCATACATGTCTGTAAGGTCTGTATTCATTTAACCTTTTTTATGCAAAGCGTCAAAAGCATTGGAAAATAAGGATCCAGGTGTGAAAAACAACATTCCCAAAAATCCCATGGCTGTATTAGCTCAAAGGAGTGTTCCTACTTCATACTGAAGAAAAGGTCAAAATACTTGACAGTGATTTGAGTTTTTATTTCTTAATAAGTCTGCATATTAATATATGTAAAAATTCTGTAATTCAATATTATTTTAACTGCAATTGTATCCGTCAATATGGGGTGTTTGTGTACATTAATGAACAACAACAAAAACTTGAACTTAAAATGATTTTAGCTCATGGCAGAAAAACAACAGACTGGCAAAACTGTAAAGGGTCTGAATACTTGACATGTAACTGAACTGAACAGTAATGCATCCATAGACACTAGTGTGTGTGTGTGTGAGAGAGAGAGAGAGAGAGAGAGAGAGAGATGCATGCACGGTGACAGAGGGAGAGACAGTAAAAAAAGAGAATGTGTGTGTTTATGTGCGCAATGTGGACAGATGAAAAGGTAGTGAGAGGCCATGTAAAATTAGGAGGCGATGTGGGCAAGAAATTGCTTGTATTTCAATAGTGTATTGCACTATAACAAGTGTACTCTATTTGCCTCATATTGTATAAAAGTTAACCTTAAATTAGAGAGGGGTCCTTTTAGCAAGTTTTTTAACATAAACAAAATTGTCATTCCCTATGATCACTTTTGAAACTGGGCCAACATGCCAATACAGGGAGGGGTGTGTGTGTGTGAGAGAGAGAGAGAGAGAGAGAGAGAGAGAGAGAGAGAGAGAGAGAGAGAGAGAGATGTGCGTGGACAGCTGATGGTCGGAGAAAGCTACACACAGTGCGTGTGTCCATGTCCTGAGGAGAGGTGGTGCTGGGTGGAGGACCTATAGCGCATTGCATTTGCAAAAAATCAAATCGGCCAAAAGTTTGTCAGTCATTTGTGCACGATGAGGACGTAGGATGATGCCACCATGACTGAAAACTCGTTCCACTGGAGCACTGGTTGGACGTTGTAGAAACTCCGTCTGTAATCTTTGACCCGCACGTCTTGCATATTGCGATCTGTTTTTTGTTGACAACTTCGTAATTTTTATAGCCAAAGGAAATTATCTTCGGCATCATTTTGCACGCCGGCACGTAGTTGTCATTGATGCTTGTTTCAGATTTGCGGTGGATGCGGTGGAATGAAAAGCAACACTGTGATTGGCTGTCGTGCAAGCAGCGCGCACATGCTCTTTGCATTCACACATCATTTTGCAGAATAACAAGTAAATTGAGCGCGGCATTTATTAACATACTTTAATATTCTCATGGGACGTAGCAAGTCATCGCAAGTCAAAGGGCCAAAGTCCAAGTGAAGTCACAAGTTAATGACGTTGAAGTCCAAGTCGAGTTGCAAGTGTTTGTACATTTTGTCGAGTCAAGTCTAAAGTCGTCAAATTGACGACTCGAGTCCAAGTCACATAACTCGAGTCCACACCTCTGGACTGAACGCTGCTATGAGATAACTGGAGTTTTTAGAACAGCTGAAGACTAACCCTAACGGGACCCCTAACCCCTTTAACCATGTAGCTTAGGACTTAAAGTGTGCTCCTAACGTGTAGTACAAAATGAACAGTAATGAAAATGAAATTAACAATACAAATGACATTTTGCCAAATGCATGTGTGAGCGTTCCCATGTATAAGAGGTCCAACTGCACCTGTGGAACCACCAGGACAGCAGCTCCACTGACACATACATGGACTCCAATAGTGAAATATAATGACTGAATAAAGTTAAGAACATGTTTTTATTATCTTACAAACAATAAACAGGGTGCAAACATGTTTTTCATATCATGTATTAAGTTCTTCTTTGTCATTATAAAACTGCTCTCATCTACATCCTGCAGATCTTAAAGTTCATCTCAGATTTTTTGGCGTTTCTGGTCCTCTATAACTTCATCATCCCCATCTCGCTCTATGTCACTGTGGAGATGCAAAAGTTTTTGGGCTCCTTTTTCATTGGCTGGGATTTGGACCTATACCACGAAGAGAGCGACCAGAGAGCACAGGTGAACACGTCTGACCTGAACGAAGAGCTGGGACAGGTATGGAATAACACTATAACACTATATATATATATATATATATATATATATATATATATATATATATATATATATATACACAGTGACATGTTGTTCTAACATGTTGACCTTCACTCCCAGAGTGACAGTCTACACTGAATGAATGTGACACCTCACCTTCATAGATCACACTGGTGTCACTGACTGCACAACCATGACACACAAACTCTGTGACACTTTAAACTGATTGTATTTTTATGATCTACTCCATTTCATCTTCCACTTCCTCATTTTCTCTATCACTCTCTCAACTCTCCAACCTCCGTCTTCTTTGAAGCACAAACCTACAAATGTCTTTTCTTGGCAAATACAGTTTCTGCACCGACTGTGACAGAAATACATTGACCACAGTCTGAAATGGAACACATATGATAAACAAGACTGTGATCCACTGACCCATGAAAACACACCTATATATACGACGCCTTTGTAAATGCAAAATATGATTTATGTGAAAAGCTAAGTATAAATTGAAAACATTCCAAAAGTATTCTTGCCAAGTTCAAGGAATTGTGTATGGTTTGAGTGCTTTGCAGTGCGGCGGGTGACACAGTCATCTGGCCGTTTGTGGAAGTGGGTGATGTTAATGGCCAGGCCAGGCCAGGCCAGGCCAGGCAGAGAGAGACTACAGAGCTATATTCTATAATGTTGGTCTGTCTCACTCTGCCTGTCGTTCCCACTGAAATAGCCTACAGTACATACATCATACACTCTCAATGGTCATTCCATGACTGCCAGTTACAAAGTTAAAACCTCGTCGGGTGCGAGATCTCGTAACGTTAACGCGCGAGTATGAAACTTTCACATTCCAAACAAACGAAACTGTCACGTTCACTGTCGCGGCCTCGGATTTGGAGTACCTGAACAACTGCGCTGTGAAGATTTTTTTTTTTTTTGCTGTGCTGACTGCAACGTGTGCTGAGGTAAGTCCAGAAACATTTTTGTTGGTTTTATGTCATAACTGAGTGCGATAGATTGCATATCTGCCGACCTTTACGCATTTTGACACCAAACTACGCTGCTACGATTAATCACTTCAAAATACGCATAACGTTTTTTATTTTATTTTTTTATTTATTTATTTAATCCGTCAAAAATGACATTTCTGTTCCGTCAAATCTATCCACTGACCGAATTTTTTTTTCAAGCTTTATTTTGGTCGAAAACCACCACAAAACCCTTTCCTTTTTCTGGTTTTTATTTATTTGGACCTGAAGAAGACCTATTTAGGTCGAAACGTCGTCCACTTTTTTATTTTTATTTGACTTTCACGGGAGTTTTCCGCCCGGCTTCGGCAGAGATTTTCGTGTTAGCTAGCTTCTTTTTCTTTTCTTTTTGTCTCTCTTTTCTTTGTTAAAATTAAAATACGCACACTCACACACACAACACGGGACACACAGACACATACATATATAAAATAAAATGCAGAATTTTATGGACGGAGAGGGCTGGACGGTGGTCCGCAGGGGACGACGGCCAGGTCGCTTCGCGCCCGGGGAGTGGGAAGCGGGACGCCGCGGTGGGGATGATTTTCTCCGGGGGACGGAAAGTGCATTTGGGGCTCCGGGGTTTCACAACGCCGGGGTCCGCAACCACTATAACCCCAACCTTGAGCCAGTGCCACCCCGGAGGATTATCCCCACCGGTCGCCCCCAACCCCTCATCCGGACTTATGCACAGGCGGTGCGGGGCACACGGGGAGGATTTCGCCGTGCGCCCGGGCTGCAGCGGGGGGAGATGCGGGGTCCAAAAAACATGGCGGACTACATTAAACCTACGGCCCGGTTTAAACAAATTACACATACTTTTCATGATTTAATTAGAGCTGTTCACCACGGGGCCAATGTGAGGGCTTCTGAGGATGAAAAAAGACCTAGAACAATCAATGAATTTATGTTCAGTTTCTGTGCAGTTTTGTTCATAGTTTGAGTAATGAAAGTAATTCTCTCAAAATTGCAAAAATAAAAAGTGCATGATTTATTAACTGAAATATTGTCTTTTGTTTGGTAGCACCTGCGGGGGGTGGTGGTGGTGGTGGGGGGGTGGTGGGGGGGTTTGCTGGGGGTTGGGGCGGGGCAACGATTAGTTTGTCACCTTTTTTAACCCTCATGAGTTTGCAGGTATGATTATAAACACACCTATATATACGACTGACAGGTAACGTTACTTCATAAACACAACTATATATACGACTGACAGGTAACGTTACTTCATAAACACAACTATATATACGACTGACAGCCAACGTTACATTATAAACACACCTATATATATACGACTGACAGTCAATGAGTTAATAATGTTGGTTATTTTGGACTCTGTCGTGATACTGTGTTTTTATTTTTTCAGGTGGAATATGTCTTTACTGATAAGACAGGTACTTTAACAGAAAATGAAATGCAGTTTCGTGAGTGCTCCATTAATGGAACCAAATACCGGGAGGTTAACGGCAAATTGGTACCAGAGGGAGTGACTGGGGATTCACCCAACGGTTCAACACCTCCCTTGGTAACATGACTATAAACATTGCAGTCATTTTAATATAGAAGATATATACACATGGGTTAAACTGTACACATTATGTACAAGATACACGAGGGCATGTGTACTTTTATGCACAGCACGGTCAAAAGTTTCCATCTTTGTTTAAAGGACTCATTCTATGCTTATTTATTAATATTAACTTTATTAAAGGACTCATTCTATGCTTATTTATTAATATTAACTTTATTAAAGGACTCATTCTATGCTTATTTATTAATATTAACTTTATTAAAGGACTCATTCTATGCTTATTTATTAATATTAACTTTATTAAAGGACTCATTCTATGCTTATTTATTAATATTAACTTTATTAAAGGACTCATTCTATGCTTACTTATTAATATTAACTTTTTTTAGCCCAAACAAACCAGCTGGAACACTTTTTCATTGTCAACAGCCCCGCCCACCTCCCACTGCACCGCCTCCTCACTGTGACAGTACCGTACTGAACTGTACCGTTCTGAACTGTACCGTTCTGAAATGTACCATACTGAACTGTACCGTTCTGAACTGTACCGTTCTGAACTGTACCGTTCTGAACTGAACTGTTCTGAACTGTACCATACTGAAATGTACCGTTCTGAACTGTACTGTTCTGAAATGTACCATACTGAAATGTACCATACTGAACTGTACCATACTGAACTGTACCGTTCACTGTACCGGTTCCACTCTGGACTGATAAAATATATGCATCAGTTGGCATTATTTATCAATGTGTCTCTTGTCAAAGCTAATGGTGGTTCAACAAACTCTTTTGTGTAGGCTTTTTTTTAGCCTGGCTACATATTTGAGGGTTTTTGTGAGATAGTTTTCTGTAATTAAAATGACAGGACAAATGTCAGCATTGACATCTTATTTATTGATGAGTTGTCAAAATGACACATTTGACTGGAAAGTGTAGTGATGGAAATCTATCACTGTCGTCTCTCTTCCATCCAGATTGCTGAGGAGTTGTTATTTCTCACGGCAGTGTCGTTGTGCCACACGGTTCAGATAAGCTATGACCAACCAGATTGTCCGGTTGGAGCAGCAGACCCTTTTTCCCACGTAAACGGTTTCTCCACTAGTCACATGGAATACTACGCCTCTTCACCTGACGAGAAAGCTTTGGTAGAGGCTGCAAAGAGGTAAGGCTAGTTTGAAGTCAAACTTCAGAGGTAAAAACTGATAGAAGTTTGGATTTAATAAATCAGACAGTGATTTCACACTCTCACTCTTTTTTCTTCCAAAAATATTTAGACCATGTCAGGGGTACTGGCCTAAAAATATGTTTGTAAGGAGGAACATCACTGAAAAAGTTTGACTACCACTGCACTAGCACTTTGAAGAGAGAAAGGATAATGTTAGGTGAAATATAGATATAATAGATATAATAGAATAATACACACACACACACACACATTCATGTGTATACATTTACACTACATAAAGAGAAAAGATCCCCAGTCAGTGTCAGTACATTTCAGTCTGTCATAGTAATGAATGTGTATTAATGAGGTGTGAATGTCAAAGGTTCATAAGTTTAACAGTAACACCCATGCTTCACAAAGGAAGTGAATATCTGACTGTTTGAAGCTTCAGACAGAACATGATGTACAGTAGACTTCCTCCACCTGAGCTAAAAGAGCTAAACACTACACTGACTTGTTGTTTCTTTCAAATGTCTTCAGTCTAGAACTGAAATATCGGGGTGCATCCTGTGACAAACAACAACCAAGACTAAAAATACAGATTTTACACAAATGATGGTTGAATTTGTATCACATATCTAGACAGTTTTTCCACCTTCTCAGAAAAAAATCCAGTTGTAATGTTGAAGAAAAAGTTATACTTTCCATTTTCAGTATGTCAAAGATTATGTCAAACCACTGTTTGGTTATTCTACTACTGGTTATAGTCTACTGGTTATAGTCTACTGGTTATAGTCTACTGGTTATAGTCTACTGGTTATAGTCTACTGGTTATAGTCTACTGGTTATAGTCTACTGGTTATAGTCTACTGGTTATGGTCTACTGGTTATGGTCTACTGGTTATAGTCTACTGGTTATGGTCCACTGGTTATGGTCCACTGGTTATAGTCCACTGGTTATGGTCCACTGGTTATGGTCCACTGGTTATGGTCTACTGGTTATGGTCTACTGGTTATGGTCTACTGGTTATGGTCCACTGGTTATGGTCCACTGGTTATGGTCCACTGGTTATGGTCCACTGGTTATGGTCCACTGGTTATGGTCCACTGGTTATGGTCTACTGGTTATGGTCTACTGGTTATGGTCTACTGGTTATGGTCTACTGGTTATGGTCTACTGGTTATGGTCCACTGGTTATGGTCCACTGGTTATGGTCTACTGGTTATGGTCCACTGGTTATGGTCCACTGGTTATGGTCTACTGGTTATGGTCCACTGGTTATGGTCTACTGGTTATGGTCCACTGGTTATGGTCCACTGGTTATGGTCCACTGGTTATGGTCCACTGGTTATAGTCTACTGGTTATAGTCTACTGGTTATAGTCTACTGGTTATAGTCTACTGGTTATAGTCTACTGGTTATAGTCTACTGGTTATAGTCTACTGGTTATAGTCCACTGGTTATGGTCCACTGGTTATGGTCTACTGGTTATGGTCTACTGGTTATGGTCCACTGGTTATGGTCCACTGGTTATGGTCTACTGGTTATGGTCTACTGGTTATGGTCTACTGGTTATGGTCTACTGGTTATGGTCCACTGGTTATGGTCCACTGGTTATGGTCCACTGGTTATGGTCTACTGGTTATGGTCTACTGGTTATGGTCTACTGGTTATGGTCCACTGGTTATGGTCCACTGGTTATGGTCTACTGGTTATGGTCTACTGGTTATGGTCTACTGGTTATGGTCTACTGGTTATGGTCTACTGGTTATGGTCTACTGGTTATGGTCTACTGGTTATGGTCCACTGGTTATGGTCCACTGGTTATGGTCTACTGGTTATAGTCTACTGGTTATGGTCTACTGGTTATGGTCTACTGGTTATGGTCTACTGGTTATGGTCTACTGGTTATGGTCTACTGGTTATGGTCCACTGGTTATAGTCTACTGGTTATGGTCTTTCTAGAGGCAGCGCTCAACATCTGATGCAAATATTGGACATTCTTGGAGACATTATCAAACTGTGAAACACCAAAATATAAGAGAACAAAATCAAAACCGATGTTTGTTGGGAATACCCTTTGCAAAATGTTCTGGAGCTCCAGTGTGAGTGTGTTGTTTTTCAGTGGACATTCTGACTTCTCCAGTAAACCCAAAAACAGCAGTGAAGATGTTATAAAAACACTCTAAAATAAGACATAAAAAACCATAATAAAATGTAGTAAAAAGAGTCATAATACCAATTAAAAAAAGCCTGACAACAAGGATCATTTATAAATATATATAAATGTACTCTACTTACGAAATTAATTCATTCCAGAAGTGTTTTTGTACCGTGATATTTTTTTGTAAATAGTCGCATTTTACATGTAAAACGTCTAATTCGTTCCAAGGCCCACAGTACTACCCCTCAAACCCTTTAAAAATTATTAAAAATTTACTGATTTTGTATGAAAGATGTTTTAAAAGAAAAAGTAAATTTAGATTTTAGCCCGTCCAGGCTAACACCGGCTTTTGTTAGCGTAGATACAAACACCGCCACCTCGGGTTTTACCTGTGAGAAAATGGGTTCTGTGGGATTCTGCCCGTCCAGGCTAATGTGGGTGTCTGGGACAGAAGAGTTGATCCAGGTCTGGGTGAGAATGAGGATGCATCACTCTGGTGGATCATGTTCGGTGTTTAAATCCAGCTTCAGGTAGTCCACTTTGTTTTCCAGTGAGCGTACATTGGCGAGCAGGAAGTGGCAGTCGGTTAGCTGTAAATCCACCGCGACAGCCGCACTTCTGCCTGCTCCCATGCTGGCTCTGACGTATCCGAAGGCGGCTTCTGTGGGGAGAACTCTGCTGTAGGATGCTGGAGCAGACCCAGGTCGTGTTCTCGCGGTCCGGTCCGCATCCTCGCAAAGTAGGCCGTGTCTCCAGGCTTGCTGAGTCCAAGTTTATGACAAATTGTCCTTAAGCTGATGATAGTCTGTGGGTCATATACTCTTCTGCTCCATTGGGCTGAAGTGTTGATACTAACAGCGCTGGTCTAAGTGGAGAAATGACCGTTAAAGTGTGTGTGTTACCATGGAGACACAGCAGTCGCTCTGTGATGAATGAGGGTCAAAGAGTAACAAAAAGCATCATGGGTAGTTCCTTCATAGCCAATGGGATGATACGTATGTAACATATTTACGTACATAACGTAGTTGCATATAGGAATGTACTGTGTTTTTGTCTGGGAGGTTTCAGTTTCCTTTTGTAAATAGAATTTTCTTTCGTATTCAGAGACGAAAAATTAAGGTAAAGGTTGTTTGTTGCTTTGATTTTTCATTAGCAGTGGCTTTCATATGTAGAGGTATGACTGTATAATATATTAATGAAATGCAAACGTGCCTTGTGCAAGAATAAAAACTAGCAGTGATTAGTGTTTAAAAGTATGATGGCAGTTGGATAAAAACTATCCCATAGCCTCACTGTTCTGCAGGGGAGGCTACGGTACTTTCTGCCTGATGGCAAGAGGGAGAACAGTCCACGAGAGGGGTGAGTGGGATCCCTGATGATGCATGCTGCTCTTGACAGGCAACGTTGCTTTGCCAGTTCCTCAATCGGTGACAGTGTGACCCCAATGATTTTTTTCTTCTCTCCTTACCACTGGTGTCTTCCTGTCTGAGGCACTGCTGTTCTCATACCACTGAGATGCTGCTGGTTAGCACACTCAATGGTGCCTCTGTAGAAGGTGGTGAGGATGGATGGACTGAGGTGTACTTTCTTTAGCCTCTGCAGGAAGCGCTGGTGAGCCTTTTTTACAGTGGAGGAGATGTGCAGCGACCAGGAGAGGTCATCAGCTACGTGGGCTCCCAGGAACTTGTGTGGGACACTTTCTACAGCAGTGTCCTTAATGTAGAGTGGGGTGTGCATGGGCCGTTTCCTCCTAAAGTCGATCACTAGTTCTTTGTTTTTTTCCACCTTCAGGAACAAGTTGTTACTGCTGCTCCAGTCTGCAAAAAGTTCCACCTCCTCCCTTCTCATCGTCATCCTGGATGAGACCCACTATTGTTGTGTCATCTGCATACTTAATGATGTGGTTTGTCTTGTACTTAGCACAACAGTCATGGGTCATGAGTGTGAATGATAGGGGACTGAGAACACACCCCTGCGGAGAGCCTGTGCTGAGAGTGATTGTGTTTGACCTATTTCTCCCTCCCCTTACAAATTGAGGCCTGTTCGTTAAAAAGTTCAGCATCCAATTTTTTTATTTTTCAGTCAAAGTGGGTCCAGTTTGTTGTTCAGATGCTGTGGGATCGTGGTATTAAACGCTGAGCTTAAGTCCACAAACATCATCAAAACCATTGTGTGTTTCTTTTCAAGGTGTTCCAGGGAGAGGTGGAGTGTAGTGGATAAGGCATCGTCACTGGAGCGGTTTGGGCAAAATGAAGTGGGTCGAGTGAGGGGGATAGGATGGAGGTGATGCAACTTTTGACCAGCCTTTTGAAACACTTCATGATTATTGATGTTAGTGCTCCTGGATGATAGTCATTTAATGTTGGTACTGTGGATTTTTTTGGGACTGGGATGATTGCTGAGGCTTCGTAGTAGGAAGGCACAACAGCTGTTGAAAATGTTGTTGAAGATGTTGAAAATGTCTGTAAGGACTGGTGTCAGCTGTTTTGCACATTCCTTGAGCACACAGCCTGGTATCTGATCTGGACCAGCCACCTTCCTTGGGTTGATCTTCCTTAGGGTTCGGTGGACCTCAGCTCTGTCCAGACACACCGCCTGTTCCTTCTGATGCAGAATGGCCTTCATTGCAGGCGTGTTGTTGATGCTTCAAACTGTCCAAAGTGATTATTGAGCTGGTCCAGGAAGGTGATGTTCTCATCAGAGGGTTGGGGAATGATCTTACAGTCCATATCAGACTTTATTCCATGCCACAGTCTCCTGCTGTCCCTGTGGTCCTGAAAGTGGTCTTGAATTTTAAGACCAACAGCCCTTTTAGCCAGTCTCACTGCTTTATTCAGCACGGCTCTTACTGTTCTCAGAGCAGCTACTTCTCCAGATTTAAAAGCAGCATCTCTTTGTTTCAGCGGGGCTCGCACCTCCATTGTCATCCATGGTATTTTGGTTTCCCCTTGCTATGCTGCGTTTTGTTTCACAGACATCTTCCCTGCATTTCTGGACGGAGCCCGAAACACACTCCTCAATATCAACCCCCTGGTCTGTGGTGGTCTCTCTGAACATGGACCAGTCAGTACATTCAAAGCAGCCCTGTAGTGTTGTCATAGCTTCCTCTGGCCATACCTTCAGCCATTTTGAAGAGGGCCTTGTCCTGGTGAGTGGCTCTGTATGCTGGTGTCAGCATGACAGAGATGTGGTCTGATGAGCCTCGATGGGGGCGAGGGGCTACTTTGAAGTTTTTGTATGTGTGATCCAGTATGTTATTACAAACTCCACATGCTGGTAAAAATGAGGAAGAGCCTTCTTCATATTGACCCAGTTGAAGTCTGCAGCAACAATGAAATCCCTCAGGATAGGTGCTTTGTAGATTGTTGATGTGGTGATAAAGGCTATCGAGTGCAGCTTTTGTATCTGCATCCGGAGGAATGTAAACAGTAATTATGGACACACCTATGAGTTCACCTAGTGTTGGCCTAGTGTTCACCTAATGTTGGCCTAGTGTTCACCTAGTGTTGGCCTAGTGTTCACCTAGTGTTGGCCAAGTGTTCACCGAATGTTGGCCTTGTGTTCACCTTGTGTTGACCTAGTGTTCACCTTGTGTTGACCGAGTGTTCACCTAATGTTGGCCTTGTGTTGACCTAGTGTTGGCTAGTGTTCACCTAATGTTGGCCTAGTGTTCACCTAGTGTTCACCTAGTGTTGGCTAAGTGTTAACCGAATGTTGGCCTAGTGTTCACCTAGTGTTGGTCTCATGTTCACCTAATGTTGGCCTTGTGTTGACCTAGTGTTGGCCATGTGTTCACCGAATGTTGGCCTAGTGTTCACCTACTGTTGGCCTAGTGTTCACCTAGTGTTGACCTAGTATTCACCTAGTGGTGGCCTAGTGTTCACCTAATGTTGGCCTTGTGTTGATCTAGTGTTGGCCTAGTTTTCACTGAATGTTGGCCTTGTGTTGCTCTAGTGTTGGGCTCGTGTTCACTTAATGTTGGCCTTGTTTTGACCTAGTGTTCACCTAATGTCTTCGTGTTCACCTAATGTTGGCCTAGTGTTCACCTAGTGTTGGCCTAGTGTTCACCTAATGTTGGCCTAGTGTTCACCTAGTGTTGACCTAGTGTTCACCTAATGTTGGCCTAGTGTTCACCTAATGTTGGCCTTGTGTTGACCTAGTGTTCACCTAATGTCGTCCTCATGTTCACCTAATGTCGGCCTAGTGTTCACCTAGTGTTGGCCTAGTGTTGACCTAGTGTTGGCCTTGTGTTGACCTAGTGTTGGCCTTGTGTTGGCCTAGTGTTCACGTAGTGTTGGCCTAGTGTTCACGTAGTGTTGGCCTAGTGTTCACCTAGTGTTCACCTAGTGTTGGCCGAGTGTTCACCTAGTGTTGGCCTAGTGTTCACCTAATGTTGGCCTAGTGTTCACCTAGTGTTGACCTAGTGTTCACCTAGTGTTGGCCTAGTGTTCACCTAGTGTTGGCCTTGTATTCACCTAGTGGTGGCCTAGTGTTCACCTAGTGTTGGCCTAGTGTTCACCTAGTGTTGACCTAGTATTCACCTAGTGGTGGCAGAGTGTTCACCTAATGTTGGCCATGTGTTGACCTAGAGTTCACCGAATGTTGGCCTAGTGTTCACCTAATGTGGGCCTTTTGTTGACCTAGTGTTCACCGAATGTTGGCCTAGTGTTCACCTAGTGTTGGCCAAGTCTTCACCGAATGTTGGCCTAGTGTTCACCTAGTGTTGACCTAGTGTTCACCTAGTGTTCACCTAGTGGTGGCCTAGTGTTGACCTAGTATTCACCTAGTGGTGGCCTCGTGTTCACCTAGTGTTGGCCGAGTGTTCACCTTGTGTTGGCCAAGTGTTCACTAAATGTTGGCCTAGTGTTGACCTAGTGTTGACCTAGTGGTGTCCAAGTGTTCACCTAGTGTTGGCTGAGTGTTCACCTAGTGGTGGCCTAGTGTTCACCGAATGTTGGCCTTGTGTTGCCCTAGTGTTGGCCTAGTGTTCACCTCGTGTTGACCTAGTGTTCACCTAGTGTTGGCCTCATGTTCACCTAGTGTTGGCCTTGTGTTCACCTAGTGTTGGCCTAGTGTTCACCTAATGTTGGCCTTGTGTTGACCTAGTGTTGGCCATGTGTTCACCGAATGTTGGCCTAGTGTTCACCTACTGTTGACCTAGTGTTTACCTAGTGGTGGCCTAGTGTTCACCTAGTGTTGGCCTAGTGTTCACCGAATATTGGTCTTGTGTTGCCCTAGTGTTGGGCTAGTGTTCACTTAATGTTGGCCTTGTTTTGACCTAGTGTTCACCTAATGTTGTCCTCATGTTCACCTAATGTTGGCCTAGTGTTCACCTAGTGTTGGCCTTGTGTTCACCTAATGTTGGCCTAGTGTTGACCTAGTGTTGACCTAGTGTTGACCTAGTGTTGACCTAGTGTTGACCTAGTGTTGGCCTAGTGTTGACCTAGTGTTGGCCTAGTGTTCACCTAGTGTTGACCTAGTATTCACCTAGTGGTGGCCTAGTGTTGATCTAGTGTTGGCCTAGTTTTCACTGAATGTTGGCCTTGTGTTGCTCTAGTGTTGGGCTCGTGTTCACTTAATGTTGGCCTTGTTTTGACCTAGTGTTCACCTAATGTTGTCTTCGTGTTCACCTAATGTTGGCCTAGTGTTCACCTAGTGTTGGCCTAGTGTTCACCTAATGTTGGCCTAGTGTTCACCTAGTGTTGACCTAGTGTTCACCTAATGTTGGCCTAGTGTTCACCTAATGTTGGCCTTGTGTTGACCTAGTGTTCACCTAATGTCGTCCTCATGTTCACCTAATGTCGGCCTAGTGTTCACCTAGTGTTGGCCTAGTGTTCACCTAGTGTTGGCCTAGTGTTGACCTAGTGTTGGCCTTGTGTTGACCTAGTGTGTCCTAATGTTGGCCTAGTGTTCACGTAGTGTTGGCCTAGTGTTCACCTAGTGTTGACCTAGTGTTCACCTAGTGTTGGCCGAGTGTTCACCTAGTGTTGGCCTAGTGTTCACCTAGTGTTGGCCTAGTGTTCACCTAGTGTTGACCTAGTGTTCACCTAGTGTTGGCCTAGTGCTCACCTAGTGGTGGCCTAGTGTTCACCTAGTGTTGGCCTAGTGTTCACCTAGTGTTGACCTAGTATTCACCTAGTGGTGGCAGAGTGTTCACCTAATGTTGGCCATGTGTTGACCTAGAGTTCACCGAATGTTGGCCTAGTGTTCACCTAATGTGGGCCTTTTGTTGACCTAGTGTTCACCGAATGTTGGCCTAGTGTTCACCTAGTGTTGGCCAAGTCTTCACCGAATGTTGGCCTAGTGTTCACCTAGTGTTCACCTAGTGGTGGCCTAGTGTTGACCTAGTATTCACCTAGTGGTGGCCTAGTGTTGACCTAGTATTCACCTAGTGGTGGCCTCGTATTCACCTAGTGTTGGCCGAGTGTTCACCTTGTGTTGGCCAAGTGTTCACTAAATGTTGGCCTAGTGTTGACCTAGTGTTCACCTAGTGGTGGCCTAGTGTTCACCTAGTGTTGGCTGAGTGTTCACCTAGTGGTGGCCTAGTGTTCACCTAATGTTGGCCTTGTGTTGACCTAGTGGTGGCCTAGTGTTCACCGAATGTTGGCCTTGTGTTGCCCTAGTGTTGGCCTAGTGTTCACCTCGTGTTGACCTAGTGTTCACCTAGTGGTGGCCTAGTGTTCACCAAGTGTTGGCCGAGTGTTCACCTAGTCTTGGCCTAGTGTTCACCTAATGTTGGCCTTGTGTTGACCTAGTGTTGGCCTTGTGTTCACCTAATGTTGGCCTAGTGTTCGCCTAATTCACCACATTAAACTGGTGTTAAATGGTCGTACCACACACATTAAACTGGTGTTAAACGTTCGTACAGCACACTTTAAACTGGTGTTAAATGGTTGTACCGCACACTTTAAACTGGTGTTAAATGGTCGTACCGCACACACATTAAACTGGTGTTAAACGGTCATACCGCACACATTAAGCTGGTGTTAAACGTTCGTACCGCACACGTTAAAGTGGTATTAAATGGTCGTACCGCACACATTTAACTGGTGTTAAATGGTCGTACCTTACACATTAAACTGGTGTTAAATGGTTGTACCGCACACATTAAACTGGCCCTAAACGGTCGTACCGCACACATTAAACTGGTGTTAAACAGTCATACCGCACACATTAAACTGGTATTGAACGTTCGTACCGCACACATTAAAGCGGTGTTAAATGGTCGTACCGCACACATTAAACTGGTGTTAAATGGTCGTACCGCACACATTAAACTGGTGTTAAATGGTCGTCCCGCACACATTACATTGCTGTTAAATGGTCGTCCCGCACACATTACATTGCTGTTAAATGGTCGTCCCGCACACATTACATTGCTGTTAAATGGTCGTACTGCACACATTACATTGCTGTTAAATGGTTGTACTGCACACATTAAACTGGCCCTAAACGGTCGTACCGCACACATTAAACTGGTGTTAAACAGTCATACCGCACACATTAAACTGGTATTGAACGTTCGTACCGCACACATTAAAGCGGTGTTAAATGGTCGTACCGCACACTTTAAACTGCTGTTAAATGGTCGTACCGCACACGTTAAACTGGTGTTAAATGGTCGTACCGCACACATTAAACTGGTGTTAAATGGTCGTACCGCACACATTAAACTGGTGTTAAATGGTCGTCCCGCACACATTACATTGCTGTTAAATGGTCGTACTGCACACATTACATTGCTGTTAAATGGTCGTACCGCACACGTTAAACTGGTGTTAAATGGTCGTACCGCACACATTAAACTGGTGTTAAATGGTCGTACCGCACACATTAAACTGGTGTTAAACGTTCGTACAGCACACTTTAAACTGGTGTTAAATGGTTGTACCGCACACTTTAAACTGGTGTTAAACGGTCGTACCGCACACACATTAAACTGGTGTTAAACGGTCATACCGCACACATTAAGCTGGTGTTAAACGTTCGTACCGCACACGTTAAAGTGGTATTAAATGGTCGTACCGCACACATTTAACTGGTGTTAAATGGTCGTACCTTACACATTAAACTGGTGTTAAATGGTTGTACCGCACACATTAAACTGGCCCTAAACGGTCGTACCGCACACATTAAACTGGTGTTAAACAGTCATACCGCACACATTAAACTGGTATTGAACGTTCGTACCGCACACATTAAAGCGGTGTTAAATGGTCGTACCGCACACATTAAACTGGTGTTAAATGGTCGTACCGCACACATTAAACTGGTGTTAAATGGTCGTCCCGCACACATTACATTGCTGTTAAATGGTCGTCCCGCACACATTACATTGCTGTTAAATGGTCGTACTGCACACATTACATTGCTGTTAAATGGTTGTACTGCACACATTAAACTGGCCCTAAACGGTCGTACCGCACACATTAAACTGGTGTTAAACAGTCATACCGCACACATTAAACTGGTATTGAACGTTCGTACCGCACACATTAAAGCGGTGTTAAATGGTCGTACCGCACACTTTAAACTGCTGTTAAATGGTCGTACCGCACACGTTAAACTGGTGTTAAATGGTCGTACCGCACACATTAAACTGGTGTTAAATGGTCGTACCGCACACATTAAACTGGTGTTAAATGGTCGTCCCGCACACATTACATTGCTGTTAAATGGTCGTACTGCACACATTACATTGCTGTTAAATGGTCGTACCGCACACGTTAAACTGGTGTTAAATGGTCGTACCGCACACATTAAACTGGTGTTAAATGGTCGTACCGCACACATTAAACTGGTGTTAAATGGTCGTACCGCACACATTAAACTGGTGTTAAATGGTCGTCCCGCACACATTACATTGCTGTTAAATGGTCGTACCGCACACATTACATTGCTGTTAAATGGTCGTACCGCACACGTTAAACTGGTGTTAAATGGTCGTACCGCACACATTAAACTGGTGTTAAATGGTCGTACCGCACACATTAAACTGGTGTTAAATGGTCGTCCCGCACACATTACATTGCTGTTAAATGGTCGTACTGCACACATTACATTGCTGTTAAATGGTCGTACCGCACACATAAATCTGGGGTTGATTGGTCGTACCACACACGTTAAACTGGTGTTAAATGGTCGTACCGCACACATTACATTGCTGTTAAATAGTCGTACCGCATACATAAATCTGATGTTAATTGGTCGTACCACACACAGGTTAAACTGGTGTTAAATGGTCGTACCGCAGACATTAAACTGGAGTTAAATGGCCGTACCTTACACATTAAACTGGTGTTCAATGGTTGTACCTCACACATTAAACTGGCCCTAAATGGTCGTACCGCACACATTAAACTGGTGTTAAATGGTCATACCGCACACATTAAACTGGTGTTAAACGTTCGTACAGCACACTTTAAACTGGTGTTAAATGGTCGTACCGCACACATTAAACTGGTGTTAAATGGTCGTCCCGCACACATTACATTGCTGTTAAATGGTCGTACTGCACACATTACATTGCTGTTAAATGGTCGTACCGCACACGTTAAACTGGTGTTAAATGGTCGTACCGCACACATTAAACTGGTGTTAAATGGTCGTACCGCACACATTAAACTGGTGTTAAATGGTCGTCCCGCACACATTACATTGCTGTTAAATGGTCGTACTGCACACATTACATTGCTGTTAAATGGTCGTACCGCACACATAAATCTGGGGTTGATTGGTCGTACCACACACGTTAAACTGGTGTTAAATGGTCGTACCGCACACATTACATTGCTGTTAAATAGTCGTACCGCATACATAAATCTGATGTTAATTGGTCGTACCACACACAGGTTAAACTGGTGTTAAATGGTCGTACCGCAGACATTAAACTGGAGTTAAATGGCCGTACCTTACACATTAAACTGGTGTTCAATGGTTGTACCGCACACATTAAACTGGCCCTAAATGGTCGTACCGCACACATTAAACTGGTGTTAAATGGTCATACCGCACACATTAAACTGGTGTTAAACGTTCGTACAGCACACTTTAAACTGGTGTTAAATGGTTGTACCGCACACTTTAAACTGTTGTTGAATGGTCGTACCGCACACACATTAAACTGGAGTTAAATGGCCGTACCTTACACATTAAACTGGTGTTCAATGGTTGTACCGCACACATTAAACTGGCCCTAAATGGTCGTACCGCACACATTAAACTGGTGTTAATGGTCATACCGCACACATTAAACTGGTGTTAAACGTTCGTACAGCACACTTTAAACTGGTGTTAAATGGTTGTACCGCACACTTTAAACTGGTGTTAAATGGTCGTACCGCACACACATTAAACTGGTGTTAAACGGTCATACCGCACACATTAAGCTGGTGTTAAACGTTCGTACCGCACACGTTAAAGTGGTATTAAATGGTCGTACCGCACACATTAAACTGGTGTTAAACAGTCATACCGCACACATTAAACTGGTATTGAACGTTCGTACCGCACACATTAAAGCGGTGTTAAATGGTCGTACCGCACACTTTAAACTGCTGTTAAATGGTCGTACCGCACACGTTAAACTGGTGTTAAAAAGGTCGTACCGCACACATTAAACTGGTGTTAAATGGTCATACCGCACACGTTAAACTGGTGTTAAATGGCCGTACCGCACACGTTAAACTGGTGTTAAATGGTCGTACCGCACACGTTAAACTGGTGTTAAATGGTCGTACCGCACACGTTAAACTGGTTTTAAATGGTCGTACCGCACACGTTAAACTGGTGTTAAATGGTCGTACCGCACACGTTAAACTGGTGTTAAATGGTCGTACCGCACACATTAAACTGGTGTTAAATGGTCGTACCGCACACATTAAACTGGTGTTAAACGTTCGTACAGCACACTTTAAACTGGTGTTAAATGGTTGTACCGCACACTTTAAACTGGTGTTAAATGGTCGTACCGCACACACATTAAACTGGTGTTAAACGGTCATACCGCACACATTAAGCTGGTGTTAAACGTTCGTACCGCACACGTTAAAGTGGTATTAAATGGTCGTACCGCACACATTAAACTGGTGTTAAACAGTCATACCGCACACATTAAACTGGTATTGAACGTTCGTACCGCACACATTAAAGCGGTGTTAAATGGTCGTACCGCACACTTTAAACTGCTGTTAAATGGTCGTACCGCACACGTTAAACTGGTGTTAAATGGTCGTACCGCACACATTAAACTGGTGTTAAATGGTCATACCGCACACGTTAAACTGGTGTTAAATGGCCGTACCGCACACGTTAAACTGGTGTTAAATGGTCGTACCGCACACGTTAAACTGGTGTTAAATGGTCGTACCGCACACGTTAAACTGGTTTTAAATGGTCGTACCGCACACGTTAAACTGGTGTTAAATGGTCGTACCGCACACATTAAACTGGTGTTAAATGGTCGCACTCTGAATATGCTTTTAATCTAATGGTTAAAGGTCATCATCAAACAATCGTGTATGATTTTACCTTCACCAAGGAGGTATTACATACTGTCTGTGTGTGTGTGTGTGTGTGTGTGTGTGTGTGTGTGTGTGTGTGTGTGTGTCAGCAGGATTACACAAAAAGTTCCGAATGGATTTTGAGGAACATTTTAGGAATGATAGATAATGGGTCAAGGAAAAACCCATTACATGTTGAGCAATGAAGGTCAAAGGTCAAGGTCACACTAAAGGTCAACATTTAAAACGCATCCGTGGTAATATCTCAGGTTTTTTCATTCACATGCTCTGACCTTTGACCCCTAACCTTCAGACATCAGATGGGTCAAGACCTATAACCATAACCTTTGACCCCTAACCTTCAGACATCAGATGGGTCAACACCTATAACCATAACCTTTGACCTCTAACCCTAACCTTCAGATATCAGATGGGTCAACACCTATAACCATAACCTTTGACCTCTAACCTTCAGACATCAGATGGGTCAACACCTATAACCATTACCTTTGACCCCTAACTTTCAGACATCAGAAGGGTCAACACCTATGGCTCAATCACATCATGTTTTGTCATCATATGACGTCAAGCCAATGGTGCATTTTTAAACTTTGTGACCTTTTACCTTAAATCGGGGTTATTGACACATTTGATCAAATCCAACAATAGTGTTTCATATTAGATATCAGATCAAAAATACGTTGGACGCCACATCACATGATGTCACGGTGACGTCATCAGTAATGGAATACTAAATGTTCATAACACATAAACTGAACCCAGGATTTTTTTATTTACAAATTTTCTAAGACCCTCTAAGACAGGGGTGTTCAGTCCTGTTCCTCCAGAGTTACTATCCTGATTGTTTTCGATGTTTCCCTCTTCCAACACCTGGTTCAAACCTGAAACCTGTCATCAACTCTGCAGAAGCTGTGTTGAAAAAGTGCATATCTAAAACATGTAGGATAGTAGCTCTGCAGGACAGGCCTGAACGCCCCTGCAGGTCCAGGCCTGAACACCCCTGCAGGACCAGGACCGAACACCCCTGCAGGACCAGGACCAAACACCCCTGCAGGACCAGGACCAAACACCCCTGCAGGACCAGGACCGAACACCCATGCAGGACCAGGACCAAACACCCCTGCAGGACCAGGACCGAACACCCCTGCAGGACCAGGACCGAACACCCCTGCAGGACCAGGACCGAACACCCCTGCAGGTCCAGGCCTGAACACCCCTGTAGGACCAGGGCTGAACACCCCTGCAGGTCCAGGACTCAATACCCCTGCAGGACCAGGGCTGAACACCCCTGCAGGTCCCGGGCTGAACACCCCTGCAGGTCCAGGACTCAATACCCCTGCAGGTTCAGGACTGAACACCCCTGCAGGTCCAGGACTCAATACCCCTGCAGGTCCAGGGCCAAACACCCCTTCAGGTCCAGGACTCAATACCCCTGCAGGACCAGGGCTGAACCCCCCTGCAAGACCAGGACCGAACACCCCTGCAGGACCAGGACTGAACACCGCTGCTCTAAGGGACTCTTGATTGATCCATAAAATAAAATCTGGAGTGAAGATGGAAAATCCCATTTGAACAATGTTTTATCAGTTTTCTGATCAACCAAACATCGTAGAATGTCCTGTTTTTTATAATAATGTTGAGTTTCTGAGAAATCAAACCTTAGCGGAGGTCTGCCATCTCTGACTGACTGTTTTTTTCTCCACAGGATTGGAGTAACGTTCACCAGGTGCAGTGGAGATACCATGGAAATAAAAACATTAGGGAAGTCTGAAAAGTATGTGGTAGCTGCTTTAAGGTTTTCAGCGAGCGCACTGATGATCCTGTCCTGTTTGTGTTCATGAATGTTCTTTATGTTCTTAGATATAAACTGCTCCATGTATTAGAGTTCGATGCTAACCGCAGGAGGATGAGCGTCATACTACAGACCCCCTCAGGTAAAACTATTCAGTAAATTGTCATTGATGACAAAGTATTAATAATAATAATAATATTATAATAATACATTTTATTCGAATAGCGCTTTTCAGGACGCTTTACATTAGTGCAACATGAACATGTATGAGAACTGATGAGACATGAGCAGGTCACTGCCATATACTCTGTGGATAATAGGAAGGGATGGTCTGTCCAAAAATGGATATAATGAGCCACTGGTGGTGTACAATATATATATATATATATATATATATATATATATACAGTAGTACTTTTGTACAGTACTATACAGAAATAATAGAGTATAAATCACAGCAGAACAGTTTTACTGCAGTCTATCCCATTAGTGCAGTCTGTCACAGTAGTGCAGTCTGTTACATTAGTGCGGTCTGTCACATTAGTGCAGTCTGTTATATTAGTGCAGTCTGTCACATTAGTGCAGTCTGTTACATTAGTGCGGTCTGTCACATTAGTGCAGTCTGTTACATTAGTGCGGTCTGTCACATTAGTGCAGTCTGTTACATTAGTGCGGTCTGTCACATTAGTGCAGTCTGTTACATTAGTGCGGTCTGTCACATTAGTGCAGTCTGTTACATTAGTGCGGTCTGTCACATTAGTGCAGTCTGTTACATTAGTGCAGTCTGTTACATTAGTGCGGTCTGTCACATTAGTGCAGTCTGTTACATTAGTGCGGTCTGTTACATTAGTGCGGTCTGTCACATTAGTGCAGTCTGTTACATTAGTGCGGTCTGTCACATTAGTGCAGTCTGTCATATTAGTGCAGTCTGTCACATTAGTGCAGTCTGTCACATTAGTGCAGTCTGTTACATTAGTGCAGTCTATCCCATTAGTGCAGTCTGTTATATTAGTGCAGTCTGTCACATTAGTGCAGTCTGTTACATTAGTGCGGTCTGTCACATTAGTGCAGTCTGTTATGTTAGTGCAGTCTGTCATATTAGTGCAGTCTGTCATATTAGTTCAGTCTGTCATATTAGTGCAGTCTGTCATATTAGTGCGGTCTGTCATATTAGTGCAGTCTGTCACATTAGTGCAGTCTGTTATATTAGTGCAGTCTGTCATATTAGTGCGGTCTGTCATATTAGTGCAGTCTGTTATATTAGTGCAGTCTGTCATATTAGTGCAGTCTGTTACATTAGTGCGGTCTGTCACATTAGTGCAGTCTGTTACATTAGTGCGGTCTGTCACATTAGTGCAGTCTGTCATATTAGTGCAGTCTGTCACATTAGTGCAGTCTGTCACATTAGTGCAGTCTGTTACATTAGTGCAGTCTATCCCATTAGTGCAGTCTGTTATATTAGTGCAGTCTGTCACATTAGTGCAGTCTGTTACATTAGTGCGGTCTGTCATATTAGTGCAGTCTGTCACATTAGTGCAGTCTGTCACATTAGTGCAGTCTGTTATATTAGTACAGTCTGTTATATTAGTGCAGTCTGTCATATTAGTGCAGTCTGTCATATTAGTGCAGTCTGTTATATTAGTGCAGTCTGTCATATTAGTGCAGTCTGTCATATTAGTGCAGTCTGGGTTAGGGTTAGGGTTAGTCTGTGCTAATGCTAACACAACATTGAGGAAGACTGTGGTGCTACCTGCTTCTGCTAATAACATGTAGGAAGACTGTGGTGCTAGCTGCTAATGCTAACACAACATGTTGGAAGACTGTGGTGCTAGCTGCTTCTTAGATGCAGCCGGCGGTCATTACTGCCATCTACAGAATGGACGGTAGAACAGTATGACAAAAATCTCTACTCTGGATAAAAATACCTCATTAGGTGTGATCCCTTACATACCAGCCTTTCGTAGTAGATAATGTAAGTATTTGTGTTTTGACTTGTTCTTGTTTCTTCACCTTCCAGGGGGTCAGATAATGTTCACAAAGGGAGCAGAGTCAGCCATCTTGCCTTTCTCCACCAGTGGAGAGATAGAAAAGACCAGATTGCATGTAGATGAGTTTGCCTTGGTAAGAAATGAATCCCTGTTTATCAAAAAACACTTTTTTTGTTCACACAAATAGAATTATTTGGGCAGATTTTGCAGTTGTCTTTCCTGTCACCACTGTATTCCACAGCTGTTCAGGGTGCAGTGGTCAGCAGAATTTAACATTCTGATGTCTCATCAGGTTCTACAATTGAACAGCATCATGATGTGCATACCAAACTGTTGTGTCAGACATGTTCTCTGTGTTACATAACTGTTCAAGGTTAACATTTATACAAAGTCTTTTCTTCATAAGATTCACAAACTTACTGTTGTATTAAATGTCCTGGGGGTTTAGACTGAATGTTCATACCATGAACAAATACTCAGGTTTCATTGTTTTGAACGACATCAGAGATATGCTTAGAGTGCGTGTGTGCGTGTGTGTGTTTCTCTTTTCCAGTCATCGTAGTCATTACTTTGTTTCTATTTTGATTTGACTGTAGGTTCTTCACAACAGCCAGGTTTAGGTATATAAACTATATCAACTATGAACATGCGTATATTCAGTCTCCACGTTCCAAGATGTTTAAGTACACATTATTTTTTTTCCCTAAACTAGTTTGATTTGTGGACAATGGACCTTGTTCACAACTTCCGCATTTCGCACCGGGCATACGTAAGAGGAGCGTTACCCTACTTCTGCACCAGTAAAAGTTAAATGCCACAGATGACAGCATGGACCAACAGTTATTGTAACATACCAGGATGTTGTTGTCATGTCCAGAAGCATCTTATATTTCCTTCCACTCCTTCCCTGTTAAAGGTGAAGCTAGAGGAAAATGGGTCCAGGCTATTCAGTGTTATGAAGGGCCCAGTTTTATCATTAAAACAGGAGCACTTCCGTCTGTAGCAGACACTTCACATCAGAGCACTACATCTGGGGATGACGGTTTGAAACCACAGTCTGTCCCTAGCATTTTTCCTTGGAATGATTCTATTCCTACAGGAAAAAGGAGCCAGTATATGAACGGTGTCAAAAACAGCAGCTGTTAACGTCGCTATGAGTTGAGATAAAACAAATGTCCATGGTTTTAAAGTTATGGTGAACACAAATAAGTAATGTTGTCCTTAAACTGTAGTTGTGACCTTTAACCTTTCCATGCCAGTACATCAGTGTCAGCAGTAAACAACAGTAGCATTGGAAGGAAAGGGTGTAAATAGTGATAGAGCTGCAACTGCAGCCAGTGAACAGTAGTTAGTGCAACAGCAGTAAGTCACAGTAAATGTATGAACACTGATCAAACCTGGAGTTTGGGACCATCCTCTTTTTTTATTTGTCATGGGTAGCATCTAGCCCTCACAAAAACCTGCCCGTCTACTACATTAGATATTATGACAAACAAACACCAACATAAACACACACTGCCAGAGAAAAATGTTATGATAACATTGGGCTAACGTTAGCATTATGCTAATGAGAGGTTGACTTGAACCATAGACAGAACAAATATAAAATAGTCAAATAGTCCATGTCCTCTATACTATCCATACATAACCCTAGAACCCTAGTCCTAGGTAGAAGTGGACAGACTAATGACTGGTGGACAGACTTATCACTTCAGTAGCACTCATCTGTCTTTACTTTGATACTTTTTACTCGCTAAAAAAATCATAGCCTTTGTCAAGTTTCTTTTTCGTTAATTAATTTTCCTCCACGATTCTTGCAATATCTGCAAATGTTAAAAGTGACAAATTTCTTCAGAAACTTCAAAAGGCTCTTTCAATATCACTGGCTTTCTACTGTCTGGACGTTTAACACGAAGTTCGGTAACGCTCCTCTGACATATTTACACTCATTGTGAAAAAGGTCTGTATCAACCTCTAGCAGCTTCTATGATTTAAACCATTCTGTTTGTCTTCCTTCTTGTCTAATTGACACCTATACCCTTCTGTTTGTTTTCCTTCTCTGTCTAATTTACCCCTCTACCCTTCTGTTTGTCTTCCTTCTTGTCTAATTTACCCCTCTACCCTTCTGTTTGTCTTCTTGTCTAATTTACCCCTCTACCCTTCTGTTTGTCTTCTTGTCTAATTTACCCCTCTACCCTTCTGTTTGTCTTCCTTCTTGTCTAATTGACACATATACCCTTCTGTTTGTTTTCCTTCTCTGTCTAATTTACCCCTCTACCCTTCTGTTTGTCTTCCTTCTTGTCTAATTTACCCCTCTACCCTTCTGTTTGTCTTCCTTCTCTGTCTAATTTACCCCTCTACCCTTCTGTTTATCTTCCTTTTCTGTCTAATTTAACCCTCTACCCTTCTGTTTATCTTCCTTTTCTGTCTAATTTACCCCTCTACCCTTCTGTTTATCTTCCTTTTCTGTCTAATTTACCCCTCTACCCTTCTGTTTATTTTCCTTCTCTGTCTAATTTACCCCTCTACCCTCCTGTTTGTCTTCCTTCTCTGTCTAATCTACCCCTCTACCCTTCTGTTTGTCTTCCTTCTCTGTCTAATTTACCCCTCTACCTTTCTGTTTGTTTTCCTTCTCTGTCTAATTTACCCCCTCGACCCTTCTGTTTGTCTTCCTTCTTGTCTAATTTACCCCTCTACCCTTCTGTTTGTCTTCCTTCTAGTCTAATTTACCCGTCTACCCTTCTGTTTGTCTTTCTTCTTGTCTAATTTACCCCTCTACCCTTCTGTTTATCTTCCTTCTCTGTCTAATTTACCCCTGTACCCTTCTGTTTATCTTCTTTCTTGTCTAATTTACCCCTGTACCCTTCTATTTATCTTCCTTCTTGTCTAATTTACCCCTCTACCCTTCTGTTTGTCTTCCTTCTTGTCTAATTTACCCCTCTACCCTTCTGTTTGTCTTCCTTCTTGTCTAATTTACCCCTCTACCCTTCTGTTTGTCTTCCTTCTTGTCTAATTTACCCCTCGACCCTTCTGTTTGTCTTCCTTCTTGTCTAATTTACCCCTCTACCCTTCTGTTTATCTTCTTTCTTGTCTAATTTACCCCTCTACCCTTCTATTTATCTTCCTTCTTGTCTAATTTACCCCTCGACCCTTCTATTTATCTTCCTTCTTGTCTAATTTACCCCTCTACCCTTCTGTTTATCTTCTTTCTCTGTCTAATTTACCCCTCGACCCTTCTATTTATCTTCCTTCTTGTCTAATTTACCCCTCTACCCTTCTGTTTATCTTCTTTCTCTGTCTAATTTACCCCCTCGACCCTTCTCTTTGTCTTCCTTCTTGTCTAATTTACTCCTCTACCCTTCTGTTTGTCTTCCTTCTTGTCTAATTTACCCCTCTACCCTTCTGTTTGTCTTTCTTCTTGTCTAATTTACCCCTCTACCCTTCTGTTTGTCTTCCTTCTAGTCTAATTTACCCCTCTACCCTTCTGTTTGTCTTTCTTCTTGTCTAATTTACCCCTCTACCCTTCTGTTTATCTTCCTTCTCTGTCTAATTTACCCCTGTACCCTTCTGTTTATCTTCTTTCTTGTCTAATTTACCCCTGTACCCTTCTGTTTGTCTTCCTTCTTGTCTAATTTACCCCTCTACCCTTCTGTTTGTCTTCCTTCTTGTCTAATTTACCCCTCTACCCTTCTGTTTATCTTCTTTCTTGTCTAATTTACCCCTCTACCCTTCTATTTATCTTCCTTCTTGTCTAATTTACCCCTCGACCCTTCTATTTATCTTCCTTCTTGTCTAATTTACCCCTCTACCCTTCTGTTTATCTTCTTTCTCTGTCTAATTTACCCCTCTACCCTTCTATTTATCTTCCTTCTTGTCTAATTTACCCCTCTACCCTTCTGTTTATCTTCTTTCTCTGTCTAATTTACCCCTCTACCCTTCTGTTTATCTTCCTTCTGTCTAATTTACCCCTCTACCCTTCTGTTTATCTTCCTTCTGTCTAATTTACCCCTCTACCCTTCTGTTTATCTTCCTTCTGTCTAATTTACCCCTCTACCCTTCTGTTTATCTTCCTTCTTGTCTAATTTACCCCTCGACCCACATCACTTTTTCAACATGACCATTTCTCTTCTCTCTCCTTTTTCCTCTGTTTTTTTTAATCTTCATGTCCTCCTATCTTTATCACGTAGTTATATTTTATTCTCACGTGTTGTCATTTTTTCCTCCCCGTCCCATGACAGAAAGGTTTGCGAACCCTGGTCATAGCATGTCGCCACTTCAGCCCAGAGGAGTACATGGATGTGGACAGGCGTCTGAACGCTGCTCGCACTGCGCTGCAGCAGAGGGAGGAGAGGCTGCAGGAAACCTTCAGCTACATAGAGACAGATCTGCAGCTACTGGGAGCAACTGGAGTGGAGGACAAGTATGTTATTAGACCAGCCCTTGGTCATTTAATGCCTGGTACAACTTACGGAACATTTGGACAAATAGGATGACAACAACTTAACTGGCTCATAACAGCTGATCTCAATCTATTTTAGATAATAACCCAAATCACTTTAGTTCTTACATGCTTATCTATGACATTTTACTGGTATTGTGTTTTTTAATGTAACCCAACATTGGTTTGGTTTGGACATATTATTGTAATCAGTGTGTGTGTGTGTGTATGTGTGTGTTTGTCTGTGCAATTTCAATTACATTTTATTTAGCCCCAAATATCAACAATGTCATCTCACAGGGTTTTACAGACACACAATCAACTACAGAGACATATGAAAAGACCCTCCCCCTGTCCTTAGCTCCTCCTTTTCAGCAGAAAAAACGTCCAAACCCAGTGGGAAAAAGAATAAATCTTGGGTAGAACCACATTGAAGGACAGATCCACTCCCATGGACGGACAGACTAAAGATGAACGTCCATTTATAAATGGAGATGGGGGGGCTGGTCCATCCACCAGACAGGTGAGGGAGGAGGTCCAGGGTCACAGGTCAGCACAGGTGAATCATTGCACATCCTGTCGTCCATGGCTCCCACGCTGTCGGGGAAGGGGGGGGGGGCTAGACATGAACAGACTTGGTATAGATAGGTTAGATAAATGACAAAAACAGACGAGAGAGAGAGAAACAATTCAGTGTCTGTTCTTCCTCCATCATTCTATCTCCTAGTGCAGCTTAGACTGAACTGTGACTTGAGTCTGTTTTTAACTAACGTGACCATAGTTTATATCAAACACAAATGTTTTAAACCTAATTTTAAATATAGAGACTGTGTCGACCTCTTTAATATTAAGTGAAGATGATTCCATCAGACAGTAACCATGGTAACTAAAGGCTCTAGCTCCTACTGTAGTTTTACAAACCCTGGGAACTTTCAATAAACCTGCATTCTGAGAACAAAGGGTTCTATTTGGCTGGTACGGAACCAGATCATCTTTAAAATGAGAGGGGCCCATACCATTAACCCCTGACCTCTGACCCCTAACCCTAACCCATACCATTAATGGTTTTATATGAAAGGAGGAGGATTTTAAATTCAATTCTAAACTCAACTGGTAGCCAGTGAAGGGTTTGGAGCACAGGGGTGATAGGGTTAGGGGTCATTTTTAGACAGAATATTCCTAATTTTGGCTAATGTTGCAAAAGTGAAAGAAGGCTGTTCTGCATGTTTGGTTAATGTGCCCTGACCTCTGACCCCTGACCCTTTGAATGAAAGATCTGGATCAAATAAAACTCCTAAATGTTTAACTGTGGCACTGGATGTTCCACTTAAGTTGTCTACAGTAACTATCTGGTCAGTTAGGGAGTCTGTGATTCTCAGCACATTCTGGCGAGTCCCATCATTCGCTGAAATGGGACTCAGTAGTAGCTGGCGAGACCCGATCAAACATTTAAGTGTGAAGGACCCCGAAGCCCAGAACAGCAATCACGACAAGGCTGGGCCAAGCCAACAGGGCAACCCCCACCTCGGGCCACAGGAGCCACAGGACACCACTCCCAGAGAGTCACCGGGGCCACTGTGAACGACACAAACCCGGAGAACAAGAGGGAGCAGCTACAGACCCCCCCCCCCCCCAATTGCAATTTGCATCTGATGTGCATTTGAATAAAGGTCAAAGGTCAATGTCGCATTTAGCAGAAAGGTCAAAATCACATTATTGGCTCTAATTCAAGAAAAGGTTGTCATAGAAACTGCAGATCTGCACAAAATAGGGCCGGGTTACCCATTGTCTGAATACTAGTTAATTCCATGTTTTCTTTTCTGTCTCTTTTAGTTTTTCGATGTACACACAGGAGTCTTGACAACTTTTTTTCCGCTACTGTATATTGTAATAATTTCAGTCTTTATCGTAGGCGTGCGTTGTGGATATTTCAGGTCCTTAACTCTGCTGTTTTCTCTACAATTTATCCATTTGAACAAAAAGACAACTCCAAAAATACCTTGCAATTCAGATGTTTACTTTTATTTTCCACCTTCCTTTTTATGAAGAAGTTTCACAAAGAAAAAAAATCTAAATCAGTATAACTTGAAGTTGTTTGATGGTGTACCTTCAGTACTCACTTGTCGCTGGCGTTTAATAATACAAGTGCTGCTGACAAAAGTTTAGAATTAAAACCACTGAAAACATCAATCACCAGACGGTCGCTAAAAACAGCTCCACCGACAGTGAAGGATTGGTATGGTGTACTTTTAGACTGTGTTAAAATGGAAAATTTGACCTTCTTTTTGAGGGGACAAAAAACATATTTTATCTAATATGGGTGGAATTTCTAACCCAATGAGAGCAGACTTTTATAATTCCTTATTATAAACTCCTTCTCTCCTAATACTGAGGAAAATGTAAAAGTGTAAACTCCCTTCAGTCCAGTTGTATGTACACTAAAAAAAAGTAAAACATTGAATCAACTTAAAAATTCTTCTTGAATTTTGACTTTTCATCTGATAAATTGGACTTTTTTATTTCATAATTTTGACACACATTTTTACACATAAAAAAATCTAGTTGAGTGAAGCAAATTAAATTGCATAGGGTTCATTTGATTCACTCAACTCGATATTTTTGTGTGACTTATTGAAGAAAATTTTTTAAGTCGATTCAATATTTTACTTTTTTCAGTGTGGTTATTGTTACCGGAAAAGAGAATTGTGCATAAGAATGAAAAGGGAAAACCAAACGATTGACGAAGTGATGTGGAAGTTTTTCGGAGTCTCAGTTCTTTGATGCTTTGGGAACACACTGACTGAGCAGACACATGGGAGTTACTGTGAATGAAAACAGTATACATATATATATATATATATATATATATATATATATATATATTGCTATTTCTCCCACTTCTAAATCATGGAGGGGTCTGACATGTCCATGGTAGGTTCATGTCCACTGTGAGAGAGATAAACTAAAAAGAAAAATCCAGAAATCACAATGCATGATTTTTTAACAATTTATTTGTGTGATACAGCTGCAAATAAGTATTTGAACAGCTGTGTATCATCTAGAATTGTGACCCTAAAGACCTGTTAGTCCACCCATTAGAAGTCCACCTGCACTCCATGTATCATCCTGAACCACATGAACCTGTTTGAGGTGGTTAGTTGCATAAAGACACCTGTCCACCCCATACCATCAGTAAGACTTTAACTTGTAACATGGTGAAGACCAAAGAGCAAAGACACCACAGACTAAACTGTCCACCTCCACAAGGATGCAAAGGCCTACGGAGCAACTGCCAAGCAGCTTGGTGAAAAAAGTTCCACTGTTGGAGCAATCATTAGAAAATGGAAGAAGCTAAACATGACTCTCAATCTCAATCAGAGTGGAGCCCCATGCAAGAGACCACCTCGTGGGGTCTCAATGATTCTAAGAAAGGTGAGGAATCAGCCTGGAACTACACGACAGGAGTTGGTCAATGACCTGAAAAGAGCTGGGACCAGCGTTTCCATGGTTACTGTAGGTAATACACTAAGACGTCATGATTTGAAATCATTCATGGCACCAAAGGTTCCTCTGCTTAAACCAGCACATGTCAAGGCCCGTCTTAACCTCCTGAGTCCCAGCAATACATTTTTTGTCCTCTGTAGTGGACAAGAATTTCACACTTTTATTTAAAAATAATAAATAAAAAATGTCCACTGAAAAGGACATTATGTTAACAAAATTTTTAAAAATGTATCTGAATAAACTGTTGCATCATGCTATTTCCAATTAAGGCAATTATTTCATGTAAAATGGCAAACAATGTTTTCCTACTGGGTCCCAGGAGGTTAAGTTTACATATGACCATTTGGATGATACAGAGGAGTCATGGGAGAACGTTTTGTGGTCAGATGAGACCAAAATAGAACTTTTTGGTCATAATTCTACTAAGTGTGTTTGGAGGAAGAAGAATGAAGAGTACAATCTGAAGAACACCATCCCTACTGTGAAGCATGGGGGTGGGAGCATCATGCTTTGGGGGTGTTTTTCTGCACATGGGACAGGACCAGTGGACTGCATTAAAGACAAGATGACTGGAGCCGTGGATTGTGAGATTTTGGGGAATAACCTCCTTTCCTCAGTCAGAGCATTGAAGATGGGTCGTGGTTGGGTCTTCCAACACCACAACGACCCGAAGCACACAGCCAGGAAAACCAAGGAGTGGTTCCATAAGAAGCATATCAAGGTTCTAGCATGGCCCGGCCAGTCTCCACACCTGAACCCAATCAACAATCTTTGCAGGGAGCTCAAACTCTGTTTGTCAGCGACAGCCCAGAAACATGACTGATCTAGAGAAGATCTGTGTGAGTGGGCCAAGACCCCTCCTGCAGTGAGTGCAAACCTGCTGAAAAACTACAGGAAACCTTTGACTTCTGGAATAACAAACAAAGCTACTGTAGCAAATATTAACATTCATTTTATCAGCTGTTCAAATACTTATTTGCAGCTGGATCACACAAATAAATCGTTAAAAAAATCATACATTGTGATTTTTGGGTTTTTCTTTCTAGTTTCTCTCTCTCACAGTGGACATGAACCTACCATGAACATTTGAGACCCCTCCATGATTTATAAGTGGGAGAAATATCAAAATAGCAGAGTGTTCAAATACTTACATATATATATATATATATATATATATATATATATATATATATATATATATATATATATGTATACTGTTTTCATTAGTTTTGTTCAATAACATTTGAAATAAAATTCAACAGCTAATGACTTGAAAATTATGCTGATCTTCATTTGGATCAAGTATTTTGGAAAATCAAACAAAAACATCATAATATGGAACGCAGTGTATTTTGCCACAAGCAGAGAATACATAAGGCATAGTTCTATGTATACAACATATGGTTCACTTCTGCTTTTATTCTTGTAACAGACTAGACTGACTTTGTTGATTAATTCTTTTACGGTCTGTCTGTCTGTCTGTCTGTAAACTCAAACTCAACAAAGACTACAACTGCTCCAAGCTCTGAAAGGTTAAAATCAACTCCATGAAAAATAATTCAACAATGAATTATTTTCGGTATGGTGACACCGGGGCCAGTTCTGATCGTTTTGGTGCCTTAAGCGAGTACCCCCCCCCCCCTTTCCTTTCAAGTCAAGAGATAAAAAGGCCAAATTAAGCAAAAAGAATTAAAATTATGCAATAAAGTCTAAATTATGCGATAAAAAATCTAAATTAAAACTGCAAGCAGTCTCAAAGGCCTTTGCGACCACCGATGACACCCGATGGCGAGATGACGTCGTACCTTGGACGGGATGCGATATTCTGCCAGAAACACTTTTGTATACATATGTAGGGGGCGCTATAGAGTGCCTTATTTGAAATGTTGAATGGGTGCAGAACTGTGAGACTGAAAACTGGGTTAAATTTTAGCCAAATCTGTGTTAGTTTGTCCGAACTACAGCCATTTTAGTAAAGAAAAATTTGTAGGGGGCGCAAACGTGCAAAATCACAATTTATATTGATAGACTTGTTTAGGACTGGGAGATAGACAGCCAAATCAGTGTTCGTATGTCCAAGCTGAAGCAATTTGTCGTGGTAATTTTTCCCAAAAACTTAACAAACTTAAACATTAACTTACACTAACATTAACCTGCATTAACATTAACCTACATTAACATTAACCTACACTAACATTAACCTACACTAACATTAACCTACATTAACCTACACTAACATTAACCTACATTAACCTACACTAACATTAACCTACATTAACATTAACCTACACTAACATTAACCTACACTAACATTAACCTACACTAACATTAACCTACATTAACATTAACCTACACTAACATTAACCTACATTAACATTAACCTACACTAACATTAACCTACACTAACATTAACCTACATTAACATTAACCTACACTAACATTAACCTACATTAACATTAACCTACACTAACATTAACCTACATTAACATTAACCTACACTAACATTAACATACACTAACATTAACCTACATTAACATTAACCTACACTAACATTAATCACACTAACATTAACCTACATTAATCTACACTAACATTAACCTACACTAACATTAACCAACACTAACATTAACCTACACTAACATTAACCTACATTAACCTACATTAACATTAACCTACACTAACATTAACCAACACTAACATTAACCTACACTAACATTAACCTACATTAACCTACATTAACATTAACCTACACTAACATTAACCTACACTAACATTAACCTACACTAACATTAACTTACATTAACATTAACCTACATTAACATTAACCTACACTAACATTAACCTACACTAACATTAACCTACACTAACATTAACCTACACTAACATTAACCTACATTAACATTAACTTACACTAACATTAACCTACACTAACATTAACCTACATTAACCTACACTAACATTAACCTACATTAACCTACACTAACATTAACCTACATTAACATTAACTTACACTAACATTAACCTACACTAACATTAACCTACATTAACCTACACTAACATTAACCTACACTAACATTAACCTACACTAAAATTAACCTACATTAACATTAACCTACACTAACATTAACCTACATTAACATTAACCTACACTAACATTAACCTACATTAACATTAACCTACACTAACATTAACCTTTTTATTTATAGATATCAATGTTAATATAAAAATACTGAATGATACAAATACTACTGAATGATACAAATACTAGTGAATGAATTAACACTAAATGCTTTGGAACAAGGAGTGACATTTGTGTTTTAGGGTTAGATCTGTGAGGGGGGGGGGCTGCTTTAGGATGAATATGTCTTTTATGGGTGGAAGTATCTGGAACAGCCTTCCCTCCACAGTAACAGCGTGCCCCTCATACTCCTCTTTTAAGGGTAACCTAAAAAAAATGTCTCAAAACAGCACAAACTTGTGAGCATCAACGGTTTAATTGTCTTTTATTCTGTATTTTATTGAGGTTTTATTTGTATTTTTGTACTCTGTATTTTATCTGTATATTTGTATTTTTGTACTCTGTATTTTATCTGTGTATTTGTATTTTAGTACTTTGTATTTTATCTGTGTATTTGTATTTTTTACTCTCGCCTATACTGCCTGTTCTCTTTTTCTCTTGGTCCCAGTTAATGTTAACGTTGTTAAGTTCGTCCATTAATTCTTGTGTGTTGTGCGTCCGTTAACTGCTAATGCTAATTAGCCTTTTGGCTATAATCTGGTTAATTTACAGAAATGTTCATTACTGTACGTTGTGCCTCTATAAACAAGGAACTGTTCATCCATTACCATCACAAACTGTGTGTGTTCACATGGATCCAACAAATATACTCAACTCTACATTTACCTTTTTTTTCTCAGACTCCAGGATAAAGTCCAGGAGACCATTGAGGCTCTGCGTCTAGCAGGGATCAAAGTCTGGGTCCTGACAGGAGACAAACATGAGACAGCCGTCAGCGTCAGCCTGTCCTGTGGACACTTCCACCGAACCATGAACATCCTGGAGCTTCTACAGCAGCGCTCTGACAATGAGTGTGCTGAACAACTGCGCAGACTAGCTAGAAGGTGTGTGTGTGTGTGTGTGTGTGTGCGTGTGTGTGTGTGTGTGTGTGCGTGTCTGTGTGTGTGTGTGTGTGTGTGTGTGTGTGTCTGTGTGTGTGTCTCTGTGTGTGTGTGTGTGTGTGTGTGTGTCTCTGTCTGTGTGTCTGTGTGTGTGTGTCTGTGTGTGTGTGTTTGTGTGTCTGTGTGTGTGTATGTGTGTGTGTGTGTTTGTGTGTCTCTGTGTGTGTGTGTGTGTGTGTGTGTGTGTGTGTGTGTGTGTGTGTGTGTCGTGAGGGGAGGTTTTGTCAGATGGTGGTTACTGTGTTGTTTTAGTCTTTCTTGTCCTTGGTCAAGACAACAGTCGTTTTTAGAAAATCAAACAGATTTGAGGTGAACAATCCATTTGCCTTAAAGTGTCACTAACACTTTACTTGACAGGTGAGTTCATGACACATTCATACCAAACCTTTCATTAATGTGGAAGACAGAATGACCACAGATTTGTAAAACAATGGTAAAGCACTGTGACACGGGCCATCATTTGACCACCTGTTGCTGGAGAGGTGAGGCCGTGGGAGCCGGACATGTTTTCTGGAGTCCTGTTTTTGTATGTGGTAGGTGAATGGTAGATGGTTGATTGGAACTGCCGGACGCATGGGGGGCGGTGCTCAGGACGTTGGATCATTTCGGTGATTTCAACAGTGAGATAATTCAAAGAGGATTGTAACATTGTACATTTTACACTTTTGAAAGATGACAGCATTGGTGGAAGAAGCAGTGCTTTGTTATTGTTCGACTTTTATTTTGAACATTTGTCATCATTCTGTCTTTCACATTCATGAAAGGTTTGGTATGAATGTCACTGACCCGTCCAGTAAACTCTTACCAAAGTGTCTTCTGTCATAAAAATAGTTAAAGTTGTCAATGAAAGTGAGTCACATGTAGCTGACAGCCCCCCCCCCCCCCATATTGGTGGGAGGGGGCCACTGATGAATATGTGTGCATCCAGACAGTTCAGTAAAGTCCAGTTTCAACACCTGGGATTGTTTGAAGACATCACGTGACCCCACATGCAGTAGGAGGTTTTCCCCAGTTGGGGGGCGTCCATTATTTGTATGAGTCTGTCTTTAACGTCTGGTATCACAGGACCTTTGTGCATTGACTCCACATGGCTCTCACATCTCTTCCTGTCACCGACAATCAGGCCCAGTTATTGGCTTTCCTCACTGGGCAGGGGGTGGAAGTGTGTGTGTTGAGTGTGGACAGTAAAGGGGAGCAGACAGTAAAGGGGAGCAGACAGTAAAGGGGAGCAGACAGTAAGGGGGACCAGACAGTAAAGGGGACCAGACAGTAAAGGCGACCAGACAGTAAAGGGGACCAGACAGTAAGGGGGACCAGACAGTAAAGGGGACCAGACAGTAAAGGGGACCAGACAGTAAAGGGGACCAGACAGTAAAGGGGACCAGACAGTAAAGGGGACCAGACAGTAAAGGCGACCAGACAGTAAGGGGGAGCAGACAGTAAAGGGGACCAGACAGTAAGGGGGACCAGACAGTAAAGGGGAGCAGACAGTAAGGGGGAGCAGACAGTAAAGGGGACCAGACAGTAAAGGGGACCAGACGGTAAAGGGGACCAGACGGTAAAGGGGACCAGACGGTAAGGGGGACCAGACGGTAAGGGGGACCAGACGGTAAAGGGGACCAGACGGTAAGGGGGACCAGACGGTAAAGGGGACCAGACGGTAATGGGGACCAGACGGTAAAGGGGACCAGACAGTAAAGGGGACCAGGCAGTGGCGTTGCTGATATCAGTCGGCTTCACTCTCCCTGTTGACCGTCCTCCCTTTTCCTTTTGTGGTGGTTTATGCTTTGGTCTGACATAAGGAGCGTTCCAGGGATTTTTCTCAGTGGGAAAATGATTGTTGTGTGTGCTGTCATCCTGTCCCTTCCAGTGGTGTCTGTGCTAGTTAGCTGCATATTAGCAGGTTTTTGTCCGCTGGCTTGTGTCATTTCCACCCAGTCCATTCACTTCCACTGTGGTGGTCTTCTCCAGAAGTTTGTGGTAGTCATTTATGGACAGGGGAGGGATCTTACCGTTGGCAGCAGGTCCAGGAAAAGTCTAAAAAGTATAAAACTTTAAAAAAAGGACATATCCAAAACTAAAAGCAGCAGGATTAAAGTCCCAATGTTGGAGCAGCAGGAATTAAAAACAAAGTGACACAAAGTAGAGCAGGAGGAGGAGCAAGAAGAAAAAGCATCTACACTACAGACACAGGAAGGTGTTATCACCTGCGACCAATAGTTTTTGAGATCTCTGGAGGTCAAAGGTGACATGTGTCCAAATTAACTTCTGTAACACTATGTGTTTCAAACATAGAGATATAACTAGGAATGGGTTTTATGTCAGGTATCATATCGTTCTACCGTCCATCCTGTAGATGGCACTAATGTAAAGTTTACAACGTCCACCAGCTGCCTCGAAGAAGCAGCTAGCACCACAGTCTTCCTACATGTTGTTAGCATTAGCAGCTAGCAGCACAGTCTTCCTAGATGTTGTATTAGCACTAGCAGCTAGCACTACAGTCTTCCTCAATGTTGTGTTAGCATTAGCAGCTAGCACCACAATCTTCCTCCATGTTGTCTTAGCATTAGCAGCTAGAAGCACAATCTTCCTCCATGTTGTGTTAGCATTAGCAACTAGCAGCACAGTCTTCCTACATGTTATGATAGCAAAAGCATTTAGTTTAAATAATCTACAAATATAAAATATAGAGTTTATGTAGTGTACTATTGGTTATAATAGTATGTGATGACAACGTATTTACATTCAGTAGTGTACAATTTAATTTACAGGGTGGCTGAAAAGCGAGCTAAGAGGCTAACAAGCTAACAGCTAAAGTCATTACAGCCATTGAGTTTATGATGACAACAAAACAATTGCGTTAAATGTAACACTGCCTTAAATTTAACACCAGCCTTAATAACTGTATGTTACTGTATCCAGTTGAGTTACTGTCAGTGATTGCTATCATTGATGTGTTGTGTTATTAACATGCAGAAAGTCTGCACTAATATGACACACTGCACTTGGAGGTATACAACACTCACAAACTGTTCTGCTGTCATTTCTATATAGTATCATACAAAAGTACTACACCCTCGTATATACCGTATACCACTACTGGCTCAAATTACACCAGTTTTGGACATTTCGCCCATTCCTAGATATGTCGCTATAACTTCATACTGGATATATTATCATAATATTGCACACACTGACGCATATATACATATAATCAAATGATCAATATTGCAAAAGGTCAAAGGTTACATTTAGCAGAAAGGCCAAAATCACATTATTGGCTGTAATTCAAGAACAGGTTGTCATAGAAACTGGAGGTGATCGGGGCGGGGTTAAAGATTCTCTGAACACTAGTTTTATTTTTGTATCTGTGTCTCTGTCTAGAATAAAGGAGGATCATGTCATCCAACATGGTCTGGTGGTGGACGGGGCCAGTCTGTCCTTAGCACTGAGGGAACATGACAAGCTGTTTATGGAAGTGTGTAAAAACTGTAGTGCTGTTCTGTGCTGCCGCATGGCCCCTCTACAAAAAGCCAAGGTACTGACATTATACCCTGTTTGTTTCCATGTGTTTCTGGACTATTTAGAAAAATGCCAGCATCAGCATCCTACTAAATAAAGTGACTTTCATTTTTTTGTTCTCCTTTACTGTGTTGTTTTAAACTATGTCTTATTGACACGCCCCTTACATTCATGCTGTGTTGAATTCAGTTCAGTTAAGGTGATGCAGTGTTTGCAGACTGGATTAGCACTTTAAACTCTGCTCACATGTCACAGTCATTGTTTTTATCTGCAGGTGGTGCGCCTTTTAAAAACATCTCCAGACAAACCCATTACTTTAGCTGTTGGGGACGGAGCCAATGATGTCAGTATGATACAAGAGGCCCACGTCGGCATAGGTAAGACTTCACTTTTTTTTTTTTTTTTTTTTTTTTTTTACAAATCGGCGCCTTCTGGCAGAAACGTCTTAAACCTAAAATGGTTATTTTTCAGGAAACTGCAAAAATTATGTGTATACATAGCGTCGCGTGACATCACCACATCGCCTAGTAACCCGCTGCCATTTTAAAAGGGTAAAACAACACTAGACAGACAGCTCTGTTAGCATGTCCTACCACTATTTTAAGAACCTTCTGTCCTCCACTAAAGACCAGTATGAACAGAAATGATCAGGGGTCAACTGGAGAGCTGTCCGTACAAATGACCGACAGGTTCTTGGTGAAATGACCCCACGACGTGTCCTCATATGGAGTGTCCAGACATGAACCACTGTCATATATATACACCACAACAACAAATATGACCTCATCACAGCCTGGAAGCATGTGTTTAGTTTGAGGCAGGTTACATCCATGTATTTAAATACACCCAGCCTCCAGAACATTCCACTACTTTAGTTTGACTTTATTTTTATTTTTTTAGTACATCAGTCTTTTTTCATGTTAATTATTTAGTTTATTATCACAGACTCTCCAGTCTTTTTATCTTCTCGAGGAGCCTGTGTTTATGTAGGTCTGTCTAATTTATATTAACGAACTCTAATTTGTGTTGCTTTTTTCAGTCAGGATGGGTTAATATAAATATTAAATATATAATAGAAAATAGAAATAGGACTCATAAATAAAAATCACATAAAGATGAAAAGCCCTTTATAAAATAGTTTTTCCATTAATTTTAGGTCAGACCGAGCAGGTAACTTTTTAGCTGCGTTAAAAGAAATAGACATAATAGCTACTAGCTAGTCTACAAAAAATACTAAAATACCTCTATCTGAGTTTCATAAAAAATTTATATTTTTCGGCACTAAACTAGTCATATAGTTAGACCTACCACTGACAAAATGTTCAGAACAAACACAGGTCCACTTTGGTCTCCATCAGATGATGTTCTCAGCGCCTGAAGCTGTGCTGCAGTTTTTAACTCTTTTCTGTCGATACACAGAAAACACACACTTTCTCTTCCATCCAATCATGGTTATTGAACCTGAAGGCTGCACAAGATTTGGACATTTTACACCAAGTTTTAAGTGTGCAGGACGGTGCAGTTCACGCAGTGGTGGATGCACTGTTGTTTTCCCCTCTCAAAATGGCCGTGCACATTACTCGGTGAAGTGGCGTCAGTGTGAAGATATGAATTAAAAATAAATGAGTGCAGTTAAGAGGTGTAGTCACGAACCGTTTAACACTTTTCACTTTTCTAAACATATTTCTTAGATTTCTTTTCATTTTTTATTTAAATGTTATTTTATTATTTAATTTTTTAATTAATTTATAAAAAATTTTTAAATGAATATTATTTTTTATTTATTCATGCATTTTTATTTATTTTTTCATTTAATTTAGTTTTTAAATTTGTATCATTATTGTTTTTACTTCATTATTATTATTATTATTATTATTATTATTATTATTATTATTATTATTATTATTTAAAGTGTTTACACTCACTACCCAATGGCTTCTGGATTACAAATGTGGTCCTCATGAGACATGTAAACGTGTGTGTGTGTGTGTGTGTGTGTGTGTGTGTGTCTAGGTATCATGGGGAAAGAAGGTCGTCAGGCCGTGAGAAACAGTGACTATGCAATAGCCAGGTTTAAGTTCTTGGCTAAACTCCTGCTGGTCCACGGTCACTTCTACTACATTCGGATCTCTACCCTTGTACAGTACTTTTTCTACAAGGTAAAACCATATGATGTGTGTTAGTATCCTTTTATTTGTCACATAGTTTAAACATATTCCTTAAATCTTCTTTCTTTCCATCCTCTCCTCCACAATAATGTGTTGATAATAAATGATGGTCTCATGTACAAACGTAGCTGCTCACTTCACTCTTCACATATCTTTGCCACCTCTTCATTTTCCAATTGTTTTTAAAGTCTCTTTCTTTGTCTTTTGTAGAATGTGTGTTTTATCACGCCCCAATTTTTATACCAGTTCTTCTGTCTGTTTTCACAACAAGTAAGTGTCTGTGTCTGTGTATAGTTTTTGTCTCATTAACATATAATATTAGTATAATTTGAATTAGAGCTTTGAATGTTGTTCAAACGAATATTAAGTAAGTGTTAATATTGGCACCTGTATATGGTCTCATGAGGACTATTTATTTTTCTTTTATTAATGTAGTTGTAAACATTTTCAGTTCAGGTTGTGTTTTTGTTTTGTTTTTTTAACGTGTGGGGAATTTATGTGAAAGTTGAATGTGAAGGTCATTATGTTTGTGTTTCTGTGGACAACTATAGACATTAGTGTCCAGTTCATGAACAACAGCTGAGGTAGATGTTAGCACGTCTGAGATTCACACTGTGGAAAATGTCTCATAAGTTAAACTCAACAAGTAAAAGTAACCTGTGAACATTTTATATATGGTGTCTGTTTTTATACCTGCTCATTTTATAAATGTTCCCTTTTGATTTTCAGTTAGGCTAACAGTTTAGCTAACAGTTTAGCTAACAGTTTAGAGGCTTTCATCAGTAACAGACAACCAGGAAAACTAAGGAACAGTGTTTCACACACAACAAGACAGCGGACAAAAGATGTTTGTGGATTATAGAATAAAAGTCTCAACTGATCATTACTGCCACAGTGCTAAATATTGAACTGAATACTGCCCCCTGGTGGACTATATATAATATTTAATTTAACTGAATACTGCCCCCTGGTGGACTGAATATAATATTTAATTAAACTGATTACTGTCCCCTGGTGGACTGAATATAATATTTAATTTAACTGATTACTGCCCCCTGGAGGACTGAATATAATATTTAATTTAACTGATTACTGCCCCCTGGAGGACTGAATATAATATTTAATTAAACTGATTACTGTCCCCTGGTGGACTGAATATAATATTTAATTTAACTGATTACTGCCCCCTGGAGGACTGAATATAATATTTAATATTAATGCCAAGGTTAGTGAGGCATTTTCAAAGTAATACAATTAATAGATATTTGAATATTATTTGCATATTTACATTAATTTCCAAATTAAATTTGAATAGGTCTAATTTGATTGACCTTTTGACCAAAGGTCTTATTTGATTGTTATTGATTAAATGACTTTATTGAAATTCAGTGATGATTGAGGTCAGGTTGTTGTTGTCATTAATGTGTTGAGTGAGCTGCTCTGTCTGTTTAATGTAGACTCTGTACGACAGTGTTTATCTGACACTGTACAACATCTGCTTCACCTCGCTGCCCATCCTTGTCTACAGTCTGTTTGAACAGCTGGTTCATCCACACATATTACAAAGTAAACCTGCCCTGTACAGGTAAGTTGACGTGGAATAAGTTTTCACAGAATAATTGCAATGATTACATTTACTACTGGATCAGTGGTAGAGTTCAGTTCAGTGAAGCAGCACCAGTCTGTGCTAATGCTAACGCTAACACATTAAACTAGATCAGTGGTAGAGTTCAGTTCAGTGAAGCAGCACCAGTCTGTGCTAACACTAACGTTAACACATTAAACTAGATGCTCCTGCACTTTGATTAAAGGTCCAGATTATGGTTAGAATGTGAAGGACAGACACGAACATTCCTGATCATGTTCTCATCCCAGTCCACACACTGGATCACAGACGGAGATTTAGGTTGGGTTTTTTTTGAAGGGGTGAGATCCAGATGAAATTCTATCCAGTTTAACTCTGTCCTTCTAACGATTGTGACAAATGACAATAACTAGACATTTGTAGTTCTGCTGTAGGTCTGTCATCTACATAAACAACTGTGTTTACATGAAGGTTTTTTAGTCCAATCTGTGCACAACACTTCCTCTAATGTTTGAATGATGTGGACTGTGAAGAGTGTATAGTCTACTTTTATATAGAAACAATCTGAAAACATAAAAACACAACACTAACATATATACAAGGAATATATAAATAAATGAACACTGACATTATATATATTAGGACTATATAAAAAAAATAAACACTAACATTATATATACTAGGACTATATAAAGAAATAAACACTAACATTATATATACTAGGACTATATAAAGAAATAAACACTAACATTATATATACTAGGACTATATAAAAAAATAAACACTAACATATATACTAGGACTATATAAAAAAATAAACACTAACATTATATATACTAGGACTATATAAAAAAATAAACACTAACATTGTATATACTAGGACTATATAAAAAAATAAACACTAACATTATATCTACTAGGACTATATAAAAAAATAAACACTAACATTATATATACTAGGACTATATAAAAAAATAAACACTAACATTATATATACTAGGACTATATAAAAAAATAAACACTAACATTATATCTACTAGGACTATATAAAGATATAAACACTAACATTATATAGAGCGTGTGAGTGTGTGTGTGTGTGTGTGAGTGTGAGTGTGAGTGTGTGTGTGTGTGTGTGTGTGTGTGTGTGTGTGTGTGTGAGTGTGTGTGAGTGTGTGTGTGTGTGTGTGAGTGAGTGTGTGTGTGTGTGTGAGAGTGTGAGTGTGAGTGAGTGTGTGCGTGTGTGTGTGAGTGAGAGTGTGTGTGTGAGTGTCATGGCCACATGCAACAGGACTATATAAAGAAATGAACACTAACATTATATATACTAGGACTATATAACGGGCCCACTTCAGGTCATTAGGATGCAATGATCCATTTGAGTGAAGGTCAAAGGTCAAGCTCATGATTAACAAAAAGGTCAAAATCACATTATGGTTCTAACTCCAGAACAGATGGTCACAGAACTTTCAGATTGGTACCAAACAATGCAGAATGAATTATACAACTTTCATAATTGGTGTTATCACCTACGGCCAATACCTTTTCAGATCTCTGGAGGTCAAAGGTTACATGTGTCCAAATGAACTAGTGTAACAGTGTTTGTGTCAAACATAGACATATGACGCTATAACTTAATCAATACTGGATATATTATCATAATATTACACACACTGACACATATATACATAAAATGAAATTAGCAATATTGCAAAAGGTCAAAGGTCAAGGTTGCATTTAGCAGAAAGGTCAAAATCACATTATTGGCTCTAATTCAAGAACAGGTTGTCATAGAAACTGTCGTTTGGCACAAAATATGGGCGGAGTTAAACATTCTGTGAATACTGGTACTGGTGTACTGGTGTCAAATGTCCTTTGTAAAGTTCTTATCATGTGTTTCTATCCTACAGAGACATTAGCAAAAACTCCTTGCTATCCTTCCGAACTTTTCTGTACTGGACGTTGTTGGGCTTCTGTCACGCCTTCGTCTTCTTCTTCGGATCGTACATATTGATGGGAGAAGACACCACCCTCATGGGCAACGGACAGGTGTGTGATTGACTTGTTGTATTTTCATTTTGGGTAGACGTCCCCAGAAAGTCCATCATAAATGTTTGTCTCTAGCATGAATTGTAGTGAGGAAGCAAATGCAGAACACCTACAAATGTGTGCGTAATGCGTAATTGAATGTTTCTATATTTGTTCAGTAGTGTGGCTTATATAAACTGTTTGAATGTTTCTATACAGGGGCGGTTCTAGCATCTGACCTTTAGGGGGGCTCCGCCCCCAGTGCTGAGAGTGGCACCTGTCTTAAATGAAATTTGAATCGATTTCTAAACTTTTTTTTTTCCTCTAATTGACCAATAAACTATTATCAATGCATCCACAAGCACTGAAATGAAGATTTAGCTTCACTTACAAGTTCCATGTCAATATGTAGGCTTATCGCATGACACCATTTTTTTTTCTGGGTGTTGATGTTCTAGTGAAGTGTGGTGGTGATAAGATCTCAGACACCTTCCTTTAATGATGAGACACAATCACATACACCTTACATTCAGCCAAAAATGTAATAAAGCCAGGATTAACATAAAGCATAAATTAACATATGCCAATCAACAGAAAAGTACTGGTTCCAACAAAAATCTTAGATGGAATTTCCTGTATTCTAGTGTATTTTAAGGTGACCTGTTTGACAAATTCTAACCCCATGACATAGATATAGAACACTACATGTTAGCATGTTAGCATGGTCAGCTTCAGGTGCCACAGCTGCCATCTTGCTACAGGGTCCCTATGTTTCTCACACTATCAGGGAAGATATTACCAATTGATCATCAGGCAACCAGCGTTACCCCCGTATAAAGATGGTAGTGATTGAACTGAGACATTCATGCTAATAGACAGAGATAGTTAATGCAATGTGTTCTATATCTGTGACATGAAAATATGGATATGAATGTTTTTCTGCCCTCATACCTGCACTTTATATTAGCTGCTGTAATTGTAGAATGTCTCCACAGCTTTATTCTATTCTACAATAAATAAATAAATAAATATATATATATATATATATAAGAGAAGACTGTAAACCACAGACATGACTGTATATGATGAGATGGCCAAAACAGCTGGAGTGAAATAAATCAATATTAGTCCAACATTATTGACAAAGAGGAAAACAAAGGGAATTTCACCCTTAATTTTTTAAAATACATGTTATTTTTGTAAGAACAATACTGTTTCACTTAGTTATATTTTCCTTTTAATTGTTTTTATTCATTTCAGTTAATGAAAATTATTTTTCAATTTTACTTTTAATCATTTCCTTCGTTTTCGTTAACAATTATAGCCTTGATTATCACGACTAATGCATTTGTTTTTTCCAATGCTTGAGGACTTCTGACAAATGAGAAGACTGCATGAGACATTACTTTTTAGAATTAAAACACAGACTGGATGATATTTTTAGTAGTTATAGGTCAAATTAAGAATGAGGGAAATTTGGGTTTTAATGTATGATTTCTGCTCATACATCTGTTTTAATATGTGTTGTATGGAGCATAGTAGCAACAGGGGTGACTTTATTTTTACAAGATCAAAAAAAAAGATCAGACGCTTATGTCCCCTCCCTCCACCAATGGTGAGGAACCAGGGGGTGCTGGGCCACCCCTAGAAATAGCCTAAACTCGCCCCAGGTGTATTATATTGACTGGTTTGTCATTAATGGAGTAAATGTACCATTTTTTTCTTCTCTGCTTCTTCCTCTTTCTTTGACTAATAAATATCTTGGGTTTCTGTCTGACTTCAGTTTTGTATTTCATGAAGCCCTTCAGTATTTTGTTTTGTTCCTTCCTTGTGCCTCCACGCTGTGCATGTCTTCAGATCTTGCGAGCTAACAGGCAGCTGGTAAGCCTTATCATTATGATGGTCAACATGTTGTTCCACTCACAGTCATGCTTTAGAATGTGTTCACGCTGCATCATTGTCTTCTTCAATTTCAATTATTTCAATTGTTTGTTCAGTCTTCAGTTAATTAGCTCTGACATTAATGTAGTATTTGTCAAATGGGGGGGTGCATATGGAGGTACTGCAGGGGTTACGGGAAACTTTTCAAAATTGTTTTAAAAAAACAAGTACTGTATTTTCCACACTATAAGACACACTGGACTATAAGGCATATTCTTGAGGTGACAGTAAGTTGATAGAATAGTTTGTATATAGTTTTAATAGTTATTGTATGTACTCATACATAGAACGTCTCTGTCAGTTCATTTAGTCCAAGTAGACTTACTGTCATACATGCACAAATGGGCAGAACCAACCCATAAAAATGGAAGATACTGAACAGCACATTAGTGTAGCATGTTTTTGCTTCCTACAGTGAAAATAGGGTCATTAGCCAAACTTATGTATGGACTAGCAGGACTAGCAGAAGTTCTGGTTCGACTACTGGAGAGCAGGGCAGTAAATACAGACAACCAAAGTCATTAAAGTATGTGAAATTATATTTGAACAATTATTAAAGTAAAGGACAATATTTACAAACATACAAACATGAGATGTGTACACTAGAAAAAAAACCCAATTCAGATCAAATTCAAAGCCAAGGAAAAAAACAGTCCAGTACACCTTTCCCATACGAGCAAGGTAGTTAATGGTAAAAGGTTGTAGATGGTAGCAAAGTGCTAAGTGTCCAGTTGAGACTTGAGAAAAATTGAGATGTGGCTCTGTTGAGAAGGTGGGAGATTTTCTTAAAAGAGGCTGCTGAGCCTCCTACCAGACCATAGACCGTTGGATTTCCAGGCTTCCATGGGCTCCTGGCCTTGGTCAAGCTCGCTATCTGGTTGACTGCATGGAAATGCAGGGGCACCTGGCCTGTGCAGACCAAACCACATGGTTAACAAAAACCTACAAAGCTAAGCTAATGCTAACATTAGCATGAGCTAATCTTCTCCAAATGTTCATCAGAGGATACAATTCTTATTGTTAAAGAGTTAGCTCTTTAGCCTTAGCATGCTAACACCAGCATGCTAGCACACACTAGACAAAGGAAAAAAAACGTATGTTTCCTAGGCCACATGTTAGCATTAGCATTCAGAAGCTAATGCTAATAGCAGTGCTATCATGAACAATGACAATTGCAGTTTAATTCAAACTCACCAGTTCCAGTTGTACAAGTGCAAACACGAACAGGGGTCTCCAACAAAGCTATGCCCGGATGCTGCAGTTGTTAAAGCAAACCTTGGTCACCAACACATGGTTACAACCTGTTTGAGGGACTAACTGACCTGCAGGTGCTTCTTCCCACCAACTAAGGAAGAGGATTATTATTCTGTTCTTATTTTATTTATTTCTGTACAAGCTGCTGGAAATCTAATTTCCCCAAGGGTGCCATCCCAAAGGGATCAATAAAGTCAATAAAGTCATGACCTGGTGCGTTCAAGTGTTGTAGGAAAAAGTTCTCAGTTTAAATAACTGCCTGATTTCTACCTGTGTTACATTAGCTTTCTGGATTTTACTACCCCCCCCCCCCAAAAAAAAAAGAAAAAGGCCACAGAACAGTTGTTTCAAGTTGTTTTGTTGAAACAGTTGGTGCTTAATAAAGATGTTTTGTGCATATATATATATATATATATATATATATATATATATATATATATATATATATATATATATATATGTGTGTGTGTGTATTCCCGTCTTTTTGATTACGTTTTCACATGCAAAATGAAAAGTAATTAATATTTATCTATAGAGGATTTATTTTGTACATTACTGTAATGTTGACTACACATTCAAGTCCACATAAAATAGGTGTTTATACAAATGTACCTACTGTTGTCAGTGAACAGCAGGTTTTTTTCTTCCTTCCATTATGAAACCAAATACATTAATGCAGAGAACCTTAACCAACTCTGCAGTTGGCCTCCTGTTAAATTACTTTGGAACCCTTTCAATGTTTTGCACATAGATGTAATAACAATAATAATAATAACAATAACAATAATAATAAAAATAACAACAATAAATATGTTTTCTAATCCTGTCAGGCAGCAGAAATGGCACCATCACCAGATCTTCCCATTGTGGGGGACCAGTTCTGGTTTTGGGGTGCCCATGAGTACCCATGACACTGGTCCCATTATGTCTGTTTCATGCAAACTCGTTTGTGTGCAGATTAGGCCTTAGTGGTTTTACCATTTAGTTTTCTGTGATTAGCAGAGTACTGGATTGGTTATCAACAACCCCCCCCCCTTTAAGCTCAAACCTGGACACTGCTGACCTCACACCTGGACACTGCTCACCTCTCACCTGGACACTGCTCACATCACACCTGGACACTGCTCACCTCACACCTGAACACTGCTCACCTCACACCTGGACACTGCTCACCTCTCACCTGGACACTGCTCACCTCACACCTGGACACTGCTCACCTCACACCTGGACACTGCTCACCTCTCACCTGGACACTGCTCACCTCACACCTGGACACTGCTCACCTCACACCTGGACAATACTATTCACTGATTCAAATGGATTTATCTTTACACTCCTACTGTTCACAATACAAGGCATGACAGAAACAACCCACACATGCTAACTGGAAGAGACCTAATTTTAGACATGAGGAGACAGACACCTAGTGGATAAGAACAAACACACATGGTGTTTTCTGTCAAAATAACTCCTTCACAGCGACAACTGCCCCAATAAAGACGTGTCACATACATATGGAAACATGAAGCAAACAAATGTGTAGAAAAGCACTGTTTGTTTGTGTTCTTCTAATGACATATTACACTGTATGTTAACTGTAATGACTTTGATTTTGTAGATGTTTGGGAACTGGACGTTTGGAACACTGGTGTTTACAGTTATGGTCATCACTGTCACATTAAAGGTAAATAATAACAAACTTTACAAAGTTAACCTTTCTGCAATCTTCATGTCAAACAGAATATGTAGTATTTGGCTAAAAACCAAAGTCATGCATGTACCAGACCTTTTTATGGAGTGTTTTTTTTTTTTATTTTTTCCCTCTCATCCTGATTTAAGCTGATGGGAAACGTGTGACTCCTCACACACACTCACAAACCCAATGTGAAATACAGTCAGCTGTCAACTGATGATGTCACTGGTTTGTTAACTAGACAAAATCACTTGTCACAGAGGTCACGTTTGCAGCTTCATGGGGTAGATTTATGCACTTTATTGATGCCTTGTACAGTATGCCCGCCCCCAAACACACACACACCGTGTTTTTACACCTGATGTTCCTCACCCTCACCTCCTGTGTGTGTGTGTGTGTTAACAGCTTGCATTAGAGACTCATTTCTGGACGTGGATGAACCACTTTGTGACGTGGGGCTCAATAGCCTTTTACTTCATCTTCTCTCTCTTCTATGGAGGCATCATTTGGTAAGATCACTATGTTAATGTGCTGTCAGTGTTGTTTATAAATGCATGGCTGTCAAATCTCCGTCCACAGACGGAAATCCGTCAAAAATGAAATTTCTGTTCCGTCAAATTCCGTCAAATCTATCCGTTGACCGAAAAAAAAAATGTTCAAGCTTTATTTTGGTCGAAAACCACCACAAAACCCTTTCCTTTTTCTGGTTCATTTTATTTTATTTGGACCTGAAGAAGACCTATTTAGGTCGAAACGTTGTCCACTTTTTTTTTTTTTTTTTTTGACTTTCACAGGAGTTTTCCGCCCGGCTTCGGCGGAGATTTCCGTGTTAGCTAGCTTATTTTTCTTTTCTTTTCGTCTCTCTTTTCTTTGTTAAAATTAAAATACGCACACTCACACACACAACACGGGACACACAGACACATACATATATAAAATAAAATGCAGAATTTTATGGACGGAGAGGGCTGGACGGTGGTCCGCAGGAGACGCCGGCCAGGTCGCTTCGCGCCCGGGGAGTGGGAAGGGGGACGCCGCGGTGGGGATGATTTTCTCCGGGGGACGGACAGTGCATTTAGGGCTCCGGGGTTTCACAACGCCGGGGTCCGCAACCACTATAACCCCAACCTTGAGCCAGTGCCACCCCGGATGATTATCTCCACCGGTCGCCCCCAACCCCTCATCCGGATTTATGCACAGGCGGTGCGGGGCACACGGGGAGGATTTTGCCGTGCGCCCGGGCTGCAACGGGGGGAGATGCGGGGTCCAAAAAACATGGCGGACTACATTAAACCTACGGCCCGGTTTAAACAAATTACACATACCTTTGATGATTTAATTAGAGCTGTTCACCACGGGGCCAATGTGAGGGCTTCTGAGGATGAAAAAAGACCTAGAACAGTCATTAACATGGAAGATATGTTGGCTGATTTAATTAAACCTGCTTTGCCATCACAGAAAACACGTGATGACATTATAGGTAATGCTAAAAACTGGGCTCACACCACCATGTTAATTTTAAAACAGCATTATGAAGACATTGTGGAGGAATTAATGACCAAAGTTGAGGAATTTCATGGGGATGAATGGGAAGAGCCATTTAATGTAGCACTGAGATGGTGTAAAAGGAAATTTCCCAGACTAAGAGAGGATGTTGTGGATGAGATTAGGGGGACTGTTTTAGCCACAGTAAGGGACAGACCCACTGAGGAGAACAATGTGACCCCTACTCCCCAAAATAACATACCTACTTCCACTCCAAGAGGTCACAGCACACAGACCTTTGCTCCCCAGGCCACAAGAGACCAGGGGACGGATCCCCCAACAGATTTGGGGCTTCCACCTGTTACCACCAATGTAAATAGATGGTCTTCACCTGTTACCACCAATGTTAATAGGGGGTCTTCACCTGTTACCACCAATGTTAATAGGGGGTCTCCACCTGTTTCCACCAATGTAAATAGGGGGTCTCCACCTGTTACCACCAATGTAAATAGATGGTCTTCACCTGTTACCACCAACGTAAATAGGGGGTCTCCACCTGTTACCACCAACGTAAATAGGGGGTCTCCACCTGTTACCACCAATGTTAATAGGGGGTCTCCACCTGTTACCACCAATGTTAATAGGGGGTCTCCACCTGTTTCCACCAATGTTAATAGGGGGTCTCCACCTGTTACCACCAATGTAAATAGGGGGTCTCCACCTGTTACCACCAATGTTAATAGGGGGTCTCCACCTGTTACCACCAATGTTAATAGGGGGTCTCCACCTGTTACCACCAACATAAATAGGGGATCTCCACCTGTTACTACCAATGTTAATAGGGGGTCTCCACCTGTTTCCACCATTGTAAATAGGGGGTCTCCACCTGTTACCACCAATGTTAATAGGGGGTCTCCACCTGTTACCACCAACGTAAATAGGGGGTCTCCACCTGTTACCACCAATGTTAATAGGGGGTCTCCACCTGTTTCCACCAATGTAAATAGATGGTCTTCACCTGTGAACCCGGGTATTACTAATGCAGATTGGGGGGTTTCACCAATTACCACCAATGTAGATGGGGGGGTTCCACTGCTTACCACCAATGTAAACCCGTCCATTAAGGAACAGAGGGTACAGAGACATTGGGCATCCAGAGGGGTCCACACCACAATAGTAACCAGACCCCCACTAGACTCCATTCCAGATCCTATTCCACAATCTGTACCACAGATTATGGATACACTCGTACCTGAAACCGGGACAGACCACCTAGATTTGGGGAACATTCAAAGTACTTCGGGGGATAGTATTGTGACTCCTACAACACTGGAATTGATCCAGGTGTTGGAGGAGACAGAACGGAACCTGAATATGATTATAGATTCACTCTAATATATGATATTTCTGATAAGGAAAGTTTATTTTCTTAAATTAAGTATCTTCTTGACATCACAGTGAAAGACACTAGATTTTACTAGATTTAATTTTTTATTATTTATTATTGGAATTATTTTGTTTGATAGTAAAATCAAAAGCTTTAATTGTAAAGATGATAAGGTAATCTTTATGGAAGCATCCCATGCTAGTCTTTTGTATATTATCCATTGTTTATTTAGTGAAATTATACAATACATTTGAACAAACATATATAGTATTTTCATTTTCCTAGATGAGTTATAAGTAAATTTGAACATTTTATGATCATATGAGCCAGATTTTTCTAAAATGTAAGTACAAATTTCACATTCTATAATGTTAAATCATGCCTATAATGCTCTCAGACTGCACCAAAATGATGCAATTTTTAAAAATTTTCTGGGGGGGCATGCCCCCGGACCTCCCTAGAGAGTTTCGCGCCTACGGCGCTCGTGCTGCGCCCACCAGGCTCAAAAATGTTCAGTCAAAATTTTTTCAGTTACTTTCAGCCATGTAAATGTTGTTTTCACAGTTACAGGGACATATTTTGCTATTTATTTGGTTCCTTTATTTGTGTATTTAAGGATACACAAATAAAGCAAACACAAAGATATCCTTTATAAGAATACACAAGGAACTACGCACAAGGATACACAAACATACATATAATATAGTGTATATATATATATATATATATATATATATATATATATATATATATACAGAACGGCAAAAATAAGATCCAGGCCATTAACACCTATGCCCTGCCAGTGATCAGATACCCAGCTGTGATAATATCCTGGACACTAGAAGAGATACAAGCCACTGATATCAAGACAAGGAAACTCCTTACCATGCATGGAGGGTTCCACCCCAAGTCCAGGGTCCTGAGGCTGTACACCAGGGATCCCTAAACTATTACCAGTGAGGGCCACATAACTTTCCCTTCTCAGATGAGGGGCCAGGGTCAGTTTGTAACAGAAAATGTGTAACGAATGCAGGAGTGGATAAATGTAAAAAAATATATATATATATAAATTGTTTTACAGAAAGCCACAATCAAATAACCCTCTTTGGATTCTTCACAGAATAAAAGTCAGAAAATTAATAATAATAATAATAATAATAATAATAATAATAATAATAATAATAATAATAATAATAATAATAATAATAATAATAATAACTGTTTATGAAATAAATAACCCTCTGTGGGTTCTTCACAGAACAAAGGTCCATAGAACATAAACTTCTTCATCGTAACAGGTCAAAGTTCATCTTAGTTGTCAGAGCAGAATCTGTGACTTAAATGACTCATATGAGCGTCTGTCAAAGTTATTGTGTTAAACTAGTTAATAACAGTTAATTGTTAGAAAGCCCACACAGTTTAATTGTTTATTTGATTGTTTGGTTATATTTGTTCAGGAATAACTCCTTTTCTGTAAGTCTTCAAATGTCCCACACTGTTGAACGCACCACTGATGTTATAAACGTAGTCCGTGTTTTATTAGCCTCTGTGTTGTAGGTAACTGTGCTAAGTTCACCATCTCTGCTTCTTTTTCTCTTTTTTATTCATCTATTCCTGGTTTATTACTGTGTGTAGATGTCACAAGGTCAGATAAATAACACAGTTCAGGTAGATGTTAGCATGTTGTACTGTATAAGCTAATGCTGTTTAGCGCCGGTGTGTTGTTGAAGCTAATACGATAATATGCTAGCAGCTAGTATTGCTAGCTGTCATCTGTGATTTCTGTGAGTGATGTGTGTGTTCCATGACCCATGTAATACATCTGAGTGACTCATATAGTGGGTCTTAGTTCATTTATTATTGTATGTATATATTGTTATAGTGAGTGTTACTGTATTATTACAGACCACAGTAAATAAACCTTTAATGAGGACATCTGTATTTGTGTTCTTTAATCAGAACCACAACCCACACCTTGTCACTCTGAACCAAATCCTGGAGACAACCCCACGCTCTCTGCTTCATTAATAATGAAAATAGTTCAGAACTAAGGAACATTTTATTGTAAAAGTCCAACTTTATTATCAAATACAAATACACACATTATATATATATATATATATATATATATATATATATATATATATATATATATATATATATATATATATATATATATATATATATATATATATATATAAGTCTAAATGGTCTCTGGTATTGTTCAGGGGGCCAGACCAAATGTGGAGGCGGGCCGTAACCGGTCCGCAGGCCATGGTTTGGGGGCCAGCACTGTACACTAAGAGAAAGGAAGGGGGCCGAGGACTAGTAAGTGTCAGAACTACTGTCCAGGAGGAAACGGCGAACCTCCAGAAATATATCAAGAAAATGTCCCCAATGACCAACTGCTAAGTGAATGCCTTGCATGGCGTGTACCATCGACAAATTGAGGAAGTGGCTGATATGGAAAAGACATACCAGTGGCTGGAAAAGGCTTGACTAAAGGACAGCACAGAGGCACTACTCATGGCTGCACAAGAACAAGCCCTGAACACCAGAGCAATAGAGGCCGGGGTCTACCACATCAGACAGGACCCCAGGTGTAGGCTGTGTAGAGAAGCCCCTGAAACAGTCCAGCACATCACAGCAGGGTGTAAGATGGTGGCAGGCAAGAAATACATGGAGAGGCATAACCAGGTAGAGGACATACTGTACAGGAACATCTGTATGGACTGGAGGTCAAGGGTCAAGATGGGAGAACCCCCCAAAGGGGACAGAGAACAAACAGGCCAAGATCCTGTAGGACTTCCAGATCCACACAAAATGGTGATGGCCAATCAGCCTGACATAGTGGTGGTGGATAAACATGAAAAGACAGTGGTGGTGATAGATGTAGCAGTCCCCAGTGATAGCAACATGAGAAAGAAAGAACATGAGAAGCTTGAGAAATACCAAGGGCTGAAAGAGGAGTTAGAGAAAATGTGGAGTGTGAAGGCAACGGTGATACCAGTAGTGATGGGGGCACTAGGGGCAGTGACCCCCAAGCTGGGACAATGTCTCCAGCAGATACCAGGAACAACATCAGAGATCTGTGTCCAAAAGAGCGCATTGTTAGGAACAGCTAAGATCCTGTGCAGAACCCTCAGGCTCCCAGATCTCTGGTAGAGGACCCGGGTCTGAAGGAGACACCGCCCAGGTGGGAGGGGCCTCTGGTAGAGGACCCGAGTCTGAAGGAGACACCGCCCAGGTGGGGCGAGAGGAACATTTTTTTTTATTTTATATATATATATATACACGTGTGAAAGTGGGGTCCACAGGTGTCCAAATACCCTTCTATTCAGCTCCAGAACAGAGCCTTATTGGCGGTTTAAATTAACTGGGTTATACACCATGCTTCCTGGACCTTTTAGGGGTCCAACCTGCCCAGGAGGCTCTGTTCCTGGGTAAAATAGCAGGGCAAGTCTGATTTTGACAGGATGTGCGAGACCACTCCCCTGCCCCTTGCATTAAAAAAGCTCAAGATTGATGTGTATATATATGTCAATGGCAGTGAGTAAGTTAATATACTGCATTTGTTCTCATTGTTTAACACCACAGAGAGGGAGTCAACATAGTTTGAGATCAATGCATTTTTTTTTGTCTTGCAGCCAAATATTTAAATATTTAGTGCATGTGTGTGACCATCAGCGGTCCTCCCTGAAAGCTGAGCAGACATCCTTTATTAGAATTCTCTATTATAAGCCAGGGAGGGCAGTGCTACACCTCAGTGATGTGTGGGGGAAACAAAGACTGGACAGGATGAACGGGGGAAAGAAATCAATAGGTGGTGCTATTGCAGTTAAAGATTGTAAGGTGGTGTGTTATTCCCAACTACTAACTGTCCATCAATAAAAAAAAATAAATAAATAAATAGATCGAAAAAAAGAGAAGAAAACCAAACCAGCACAAAAGAAAAATAGATTAAATAAATAAATAATTAAACAAAACGGTAGTGAGCACCATAATTGTGGATGACTTGATAATGTAAAATAGAATGCAACAGAATAGAATAGAATAGAATAGGCCAGAAGGGGACACTAGTGCAAAAGAGAATGAGTTTAGGGTAGAGATTCTCAGCACATTCTGGGGGGTCCCATCATACACTGAAATGGGACTCGGCAGTAGTCCCATTTCAGTGAGTGTGTGAAGGAGTGTGAAGAACCCCGAAGCCCCGAACAGCAATCACAGCAAGGCAGGGCCGAGCCAACAGGGCACCCCCCATCCCGGGCCATAGGAGCCACAGGGCGCCGCCACCGTGAACGACGCAAACCCGGAGAACAAGAGAGAGCAGCTACAGACCCCCCCAGCACACCAAGACCGACAGGAGCCACAGGGCGCCGCCACCGTGAACGACGCAAACCCGGAGAACAAGAGAGAGCAGCTACAGACCCCCCCAGCACACCAAGACGGACCCAGATGGCCCGGGGCACGAGGACGCACCCGCCACCCCAACCCCAACCACCCTAGCCCCCACCAAACACCCGACCTACCCAACCCCACACCCTCCCCCAAGGGGCCCAACGGCCCCACACAGCCAGAAAGCCAGACACAGGGGCTGAGCAGCCCACTGAAGAGGCAACACCCAGCCCATCACAAGGCAGGCCGCCACCGGGAGCCGGTCAGAGGACAATGGAGCCGGGACCCGATGCGAGTCCACAGGGCAAAAATGGACAGTGTGGCGGGGCCCGGTGACACCAACAGGGAGACACCCCGCACACCCCCTGCACCAGCCCCAGGCAAGCGCAGTACACCCAGGGCCCCCACCCCCCCCGCAATGCGCCCCGACAACCCATCAGGACAGAGCCAACACATGCCACCAGCCCGCAGTACAGCCGCAGCGCCCTCGATAGTTTGTATTCCATTGTCAGACCTTCAGAAGGAGGAGTAAAGTTGACACCAGCTGGAAAAAATCCTTCAGCAGGTGATTCTGAACATTAGTCTGGTTCTACAGCAGGAGAGAGGTACCCAGGCTCCTTAGGGGAGCAGAGGGTGGAGAAGGCCCAGGAACTTATAGCTTTCAGTCCGCTCGACCTCAGTCCCCTTGATGATGAGAGGCTGCAGGTGGGGGTGGGGGTGGGGGGGGGGGGCTCTTCTCCTAAAGTCCAGGATGAGTTCTGTTGTTTTGCCCAGGTTTAGGACCAGGTCATTGTCCTCATAGACAAGTCCCTGTATGACTCGTCCTCCCCTTTGATCAGTCCGAGGATGGTCGTGTCGTCCGCATACTTAATGATGATGTTGTTATTGTCCTGATTGGAGGTGCAGTCATATGTGTACAATTAGAAGAGTTTAGGGCTGAGGCAGCAGCCCTGTGGTGTACCCGTACTCACTGTGAGCTCGGCAGAGACTTTGTCCCCCATCCTCACCACCTGCGGCCTGTCTGTGAGAAAGTCCAGGATCTAATTGTGAGTGGATGTGGGTACTCCCAGATCTGCCAGTTTTGCGTCAGCTTCAGCGGTCTGATTGTGTTGAAAGCTGAGCTGTAATCCAGGAACAGGAGTCGGGCATAGGTGTTCGGAGAGTCCAGATGTTGCAGTGTAGAATGAAGTGTCAGCGTCCCAGGTCCCTGTTCTGTTTGCCTCTGTTTTGTTGCTGGTGATTGACTGTATCCCCTGCCATATGCTCCTTGTGTTGTTGTCACTGTAGCAGCTCTCCAGTCGCTGGGTATATGCCCTCTTGGCAGCTCAGATGGATTTTTGGAGCTCGTAGCAGGAGTGCCTGTACTCCATGCTGTCCCCTGACTTGAAAGCTGCACCCCTGTTACTGATTTTGCTGCATAAATCCGCATTAAACCAAGGCTTCTGGTTGAGAAACAAACAAATAGTTCGGGTAGGAATACAGATTGAGCTGCACCATTCTAGGTAGCTGCTAACAGTGTCTGTGTATTCATGTATGTTGTCGGTGGCTACCTTAAAAGTGTCCATGTCTGTGGCCTCCAAGCACCCCTGCAGTTCTTCCAGTGCGTCATCAGTCCACATCTTCACAGATTTCACTGTGACTGGGTCTGTTCTGAGCTTCTTCATGTAGGTGGGTTGTAGCAGAATAGCGAGGTGGTAACACTTACCAAAATGTGGCTTGGGGACAGCAGCATAGGCCCCCCTGATGTTACAGTAGGCTTTGTCCAAGATGTTGTCTCCCCTGGTGGGGAAATTCACAAGCTGATGTAACTGTACTGTACCATACTGAACTGTACCGTACTGAACCGTACCGTACTGAGCTGTACCGTACTGAGCCGTACCGTACTGAGCCGTACCGTACTGAGCCGTACTGAGCCATACCGTACTGAGCTGTACCGTACTGAGCCGTACCGTACTGAACCGTACTGTACTGTACTGTACCGTACTGAACCGTACTGTGCTGTACTGAACTGTACTGTACTGAACTGTAGAGTGGAAAGGGGGCTTTAATTTGAGCTAAATGTAATCTGGTTCTGCTTCTTACAACCACAGATACATTTCATTGTTCATACAAATCCTTCCCTCTTTTGCTTGTTTATTTGACCAGTATGTCCCTCCTCTTCCTCAGGCCCTTCCTCCACACACAGGATATGTATTTCGTCTTCGTGCAGTTGCTGTCCAGTGGTTCTGCCTGGTTTGCCATCATCATTATTGTCATAACTTGCCTGTTTCCCGACGTGGTGAAGAAGGTTTTCTATCGACACCTGCAGCCCACCAGCACCCAGAAGAGTCAGGTACAGTTAAAGGAGGAACAGGAAGTGTGGTCAGAAAACACACAATGTAAGGGTGTGTAAAAAAACAGCTTCATCTCCCTGTCAGAAGTGGGTACAGATTTAGACTTTCCACAGTAAATAGTTGATTCTCCTCCACACAGGCTGAGTTTTAAAGAGATGAACTCATGATCTGTCCTCTTTCCAGAAGCTTCCTACAATCCATTTTCTATTTAAAAGCTGTTTGGTCACATTTAGTTACATCTCAAAATACTATTGTTGCTAATACTGTTGTGCTTAGACTGTTGTGCTTGTAGTTATTATTATGTCTTTGTCCCCGTCTGTTCTTTTTTGCAAGCTCTTGTAAATTTTGTTAGCATCTAATGTGGAGATTTTTAACCACACTCTGCAAAAACACCTGAGAATTTGTCCAATTAAGGCAACGTAATCACGCAGCTTTGTCTCTAATCGCTAATTTTGGAGAACGCCACAGGTTTTTCCATTAAACTGCAGGGGGAGAAAAAGTCCCCCTAAAAACAAGTAATTTTTTTTTTTTAATCTAAGATATTTGTGCTTGAATTCAGCAAACATATCTGCCAATGGAACAAGTGAAAATGATCTTGGTAAAGTTTCTTGAAAAATAATTTTCAAGGATTTTTATCTAAAAATATGATCTTATGTCTCCCTGAAAAGTTATTTTAAATGTGATGAGATAGTTGGACTAGAAATGAGATAAATGCACTTGGTAAGAAGGTTTAGGCTGAATCCTCACCCCTTAGCCCCACGCCTACCCCTTCAAACAAGCTAGAATGTTCCGGCCACACCAAAGCAAATGTACGCGTGTACCCCCGAGTCTGGAGCAACAAAGATAAACCAGATGTGTCCTCCAGTTCAGTCTGTCAACTATGGCTCACATCAGTTGGACTGTTGCTCTGTACCTGCTCTGGACGTCCCAGATACGTGGGAGGACCAGACACCGTCGCTTTTGGGTTGAGCTGATCCTGCAGATGCTCCTGCAGCACCAGGAGTTCCACCACCTCCTCTAGGAACTGTCGTCTGGATGACGTCCGCTTTCAACCATATTTCAGTCTCAGTTTTTCTTTCTGTCGCCCTCTGGGTCGGTCCCAGCGTCATACGTTATTCTGTCACGATGTTGGCAGCATCTCAACGCTGATTGGCTTTCGTGGCCCGGCGTCGGACAAATTCGCCTGAAAAGTTCAATAATTTCAACTCCAGCATTTACGTGTATTTGCGGCAACATTTGAAGACGCTCCATCATGTCTCTCCGTTGACTTTGTATGTAATCTCGACACGTGAATATGAAAATTCGTGTTCAGTGTGGCTGTACCATAAGGGGTAGGACTTGAAAATCTACTCCCATGAATTGTGACACCCCTTCAACCACTGGTCCCCACTCCCCACATCAGATCCTTTCATTATCAAACAAACTAGTCTGTAGATTCTTCCACTTACTGACACACTCGGTTGAATCCATATCCACACCAGTCGTCTTCAACAATGATGTTCGTCTTCACAAAACAAAAGTGCATGTAGTGTGGATGTAGAATGGACCAATCAGAGGCCTCTTTTCTGGTCTTCTGCAACGGAGGCTAAAACCTGCGACATGTTGTAGATGATTTGACTTTGGATAATAAACAGACCTTCCTTTACTTCTGCATTAGTTCTAATATGTAGAAAGAAACGTTAAAGTCGCCAACGTTTTGTCAGATGCACAAGCGTAGGAATGTATGAACACAGGTAAGGAGCGAGCACCTTCACTAGTTAAACTGTCTTCTCTGTGCACTTTCACATTTAGAGTTTATTCCCTACACCTTTCACAAGAAAATGTGAAAATGACATTTTCCATAACAGGAAGTGAAATGTCAAAGTAAATCAGACGCTGGACAGGGAAGTTGTTTAGTTTATTTTCACAGCCTCTGTGATCATTAATACACAACCTTTTTACAGGAACAGCATGGTGTTGAGTTACACACACACACACACACACACACTCACACACACACACACACACACACACACACACACGGTCACCTTGGAACACACCCATACTGTTACTGTATTGATTTGTCCAGCTGGAGTTTATACCCACACTCTGCTGTGTGTGTGTTTGTGACAGAGTCTTAGAGTCGACAAACAAACTAGGGCTGCAACTGACCACTATTTTAACAGTCGACTAGTCACTGACTATTGAAACGATTAGTCGACTAATCAGATAATTATTAAATGTTTCTTCCATTAGTATGACGTTTTGTGGTAAATGATAATTAACACAATAAAGATGTTTACACTGCAGATTTATTTAAATAAGTGTGTTCTATCTAAAAGCATTTGGACACAGTTGTGGGTGTGTACGTCTGTAGGAACGGATCCATGGACCAGCATGGAATGGACCCAAACAGACCCGGGTCTGATAGAACCCCAGTCCAGTCTGGTCCAGGTCAGAGGTTGGGTCACATATTCCAGCTCTAGTCCATGGTGCCTCTGTTCTTCACACAGCCTGACTCACCTCTATATGATTCCGCTTTGACTTTTTATGTCATCATTTGGATTTTTTGTCAGATTATTTTCACCTTTTATCACATAACTTTGATGATAATTCTTATGCTGACGTCACCATTTCTGTACGTTACCACTCACACACGCGCTATTGCGCATGAGTAATTCATCAGAGATTATAATCAAGTGAGATGTCTCACTCTGTTGGAAAAAACACGTCTGGTGATAATAGTCGACAATAGAATGAATTGTGGACTTATGGTTGCAGCCCTAGTACAAACATGTATGCCAGTTTGTTTTCTAACCTCTGTGTGTGCTCTTCCTACTATCCTTTGTCTATATTTTCCTGGTGTAGATGTATTCCAACCGCGTGGCGATAGGTGATGACTTCATCGCTCTGCAGCCTCTGTCCAGAGCCAAGAGCCAGCTGGGCAGAATTAGGTAGAGGAGATGAGACTGACTCAGCCTGAGCTTAAAATAGACCTGGAAATCAATTTGACATAACACAAGTACTCAGGAGTGCTTCATTGAAAAGCAATATTTCAATATTAGAAGGGATTTTTAGGATGAATCTGTGTTTTCTTCCGTCAGCTGTCTGTTTGGTTTTCTCTGCAGTAAAACTATTGTGTTGTAGCACTTTTACAGAGTAGCTCAATAAAAGCAGGGTGTCGACAGGTTCTTAAACGCTCTTAAATCCTAATTACCATCAATGTTTTATTTAGTCATAGTTTCAATACTTAAATATGTCAATTAATTAAAATTTGAATTAAATACATAAATGTGTTATTAAATGTGTCGTTAATTCATTAAAATATCAATTCATTTGAGGATAAAAAAAAAATTATTTGATTTAATTATTTAATTATGTCATGGCCCTTCTGTTGCACTGGATCATGAATTTATTTTATCTGTCAACCTCGCCAGTCAAATACAGTGGGCGGGGCTAAGGTGAACCTCAGTCATTGGGCGTGTCAGAGCCAGAGTCTAGATTTTTAGCAGTTGTCAATAAAGTTTAGTTTCCTAAAGTATTCAAATGAACGTAGAGGTTAAAGGTCACCTAGTGTATGGGAATACATGTTAAATCAAAAAAAGAATGAAATAATTGAAAAAAAAGGAATTAATCAGCAAAATTACCAAAATATTACACATGATTAAACAAAAACAAACAAAATAATTATCAAAATTAAACACAAATGAACAAAATCACTAATAAAATGTCAACCTCGCCAATCGAAGTCAGTGGGCGGGGCTAAGGATAATCACAGTGTGTCACTGTTGCACATTAATCCATAAAAAGCCCAGTGTGACTTTCATGTCACACTTAATTTTCCTCTCTTATTTACCCCTTCCTAAATTATTTATTTCCATTATATTATAATATTATCCTCAACATTTACCATTTTTCCCAATGAAAAATCATCTATTTACTGATGTTTAATTCACTGATCATATAGATGTTCCTCAAAGCTCAGATTAAAGCTGAGGGTTGTTATATCACAAACATTCACTAAATATGAAGCCATTGTTTCCATTCACTCTCATTGATGCACTTCCATGGGTTTTTCTGGTGAATCAATGTTGTAGAAGATGATAGTGTTTCCACGGTAACAACAGAACATGGGGTCATATCTGATGAGCATGAACAGATGATAAACTGTATTTTACATTAATTATATACATGTATTAACAGGCGCACGTCAACGAATAGTGTATTTTGAGAGTTTTTCATATATAAGTTAAACAGTCACAATAACTCTAAACCTTGTTGAGTTGAAACACGGAACAAAACACACTCTGATTCTGATTAAACAAATTTTAAAGAAGTCCAAATTATGAGATAAAAAAATCCAAATGATCAGATTAAAAAAATCCAAATTATTGAATTAAATTCAATTGAATGTCTTTATTGTCATTGCAAATAAAATCCAGCAAAATTGAAAGCTTCTCCAGTGAAGTGCTTAGGTCACACATGCATCAGTACACACCTAGAAATGTAATGAATAGAATAAATACAATAATAATGTTAAAAAGATAGAAGTAAAAATACAAAATGCAGTGGCTTGATTAAAATGAAGGAATTATGCAGTTATTTGATTGATTGATTGATTTTTATTTAATTCATGCTTGCAGCGAAGCCAGAGACTCCACTGAAAAAATGCAAAATTTTACAAAGTAATTAGATAAAATATTTAAAAAGAAAATACATATAGACAATAAAATTCAAATTCAAAGTTCAGTTTGAAAAATTCAAGGCTGTGAGCAAGGGCTGGGTTGGCTATCATCTGTTGCCACTATTATATAGTTCTTTAGTCTGCTGGTCTTTGCCATTGGTTCGGCCAACTTGTGCTGGTTCCTCAGCGTCTTGGCTGTGCAATTTCCTCGTGTTTTTTTTTTTTTTATTATTCAAGAAGTTTATTATCACAAGGATGTATAAGTACATGCACCGTGAAAAACCTATGTTGGGGGGGGGTTGCTCCATAAAACACAGAATAAAAACAGTCCATAAATAACACACAATAAAAACAATTCATAAATAACAGTGCTACTTCATACACACAAAACAAAATCATTTAAAACATTAAAAACAGTTTAAAAACAGTTTTTAAAAAACCAGGGTCAGCTTACAAGCAGTCACACCATAGAAATAAATAAATCAGTTCATTTCATAGACTTATTTAAAAGTCTCACAGCCTGGGGTAAAAAACTGTTCTTCAGCCTGTTTGTGCTCGCTTTTACACTTCGGTGTCTTTTCCCTGAGGGCAACAAGGTGAACAGTCTGTTATGGGGGTGTGTGTGGTCCTTGATGACCCTCAGGGACTTTGTGAGGCAGCGCTGGCTGTACAGTTCCTGCAGGCTCGGCAGCTGACATCCGGTGATGCGCTCAGCTGTGCGCACCACCCTTCTCAGGGCCTTATGGTCCTTGGCCGTACAGCTCCCATACCAGCTGGTGAAACTGCTGGTCAACAGGCTTTCAACGGTCCCACGGTAGAAGGCCTTGATGGTTTTTTTACTCAGACCAAACTTCTTGAGGCGCCTGAGTCCATAAAGGCGCTGTTGGGCCTTGGAGACCACCACAGATGTGTGCTCCTCCCACTTCAGCTTCTCATTGATGTTGACTCCCAGGTACTTAAAGTTTTCCACCCTCTCCACGACAGTACCACCGATGGTAACAGGGGGCTGTGTGTCCCTCCCCTGCCTGTAGTCCACAATAACCTCCTTGGTCTTGGACACATTCATAAGGAGGTGGTTCTCTCCACACCACTGTTCAAGACACATTACCTCCTCTTGATATGCCACCTGGTCATCCCCGGTGATCAGCCCCACTACCACCGTGTCGTCCGCAAACTTGACGATGGAGTTTGTAGGATGCAGGGCCACGCAGTCATAAGTATAAAGGGAGTACAGGAGTGGGCTTAAAACACAGCCCTGTGGTGCAGTCGCCCACTCTCACCACCAGGGGGCGACCTGTTAGAAAGTCCAGGATCCAGTCACAAAGAGCTTCTGGCAGACCCAGGTCCTGGAGCTTACTAACAAGCCTAGATGGTATTAAGGTGTTGAACGCCGAGCTGTAATCCACAAAAAGCATTCTCACATAGGTGTTTCTCCCCTCCAGGTGGGAGAGGGCAGTGTGGAGGACGTGTGTTATGGCATCCTCTGTACTTCTGTTAGACCGGTATGTGAACTGCAGGGGGTCCAGTGTGGGGGGAAGCATGGGACACATCAGTGCTTTAACCAGACCCTCAAAACACTTACAGGCTATGAGAGTGAGGGCTATTGGCTTCCAATCGTTGAGACTGGAGACCTTCTGCTGTTTGGGAATGGGAATAATGGTGCTGGACTTGAAGCAGGTTGGAACAGTTCTGAGTGAGAGAGACTGGTTGAAGATACCCGTGAACACCCCTGCCAACTGGTGGGTGCAGGCTTTCAGAACGCATCCAGGAATTCCGTCTGGACCAGCTGCCTTACGAGGGTTAATCCTGCTGAAGGAGCGGCGAACGTCAGCCTCACTGATGGAAAATGGCTGCTCTGTGACAGAGGGGTGTTGAGGTGGGGTCTGCTCTCTCACAGGGGTGGAGGTGAGGGGGGGTGCAGTCGTGCTGGTGGGTCTGGCTGAGGGATCAAACCTGGCATAGAATGAATTGAGTTCATCTGGGAGGGTAGGTGTTATTAGTGGGGTTTGGGTTGTTTTCCCCCTGTAGTCACTTATAGCCTGGAGTCCACACCATAGGTGCCTCGGGTTGGTAGTGACGAGGTTAGACTCCAGTTTCTGACTATACTCCCTCTTTGCCTGTTTGATTGTTGCCCTGAGTGAATACTATGCCTTTTTATACTCTTCTTGAGAACCAGATTTATAGGCTACAAGCCGAGTATGGAGAGCTGACCGTACATCAGCATTCAGCCACGGTTTCTGGTTTGGCATGATTTTTATTTCCTTCATAGGGACAACATCCTCTGTGCACGTTTTGGAGGTAGCAAGTCATGCAGGGGGTGTTTGTCATCGTGCATGTCCCTGACCATCTTCACTGCGGCTTCCTCCCTCCTGACCTGGAGTGATGGTAGAGGTTGTGGGATGTTGCCGGCTCTCCTTCTGATGATTTTGCAGGCTCGTGTCTGAACCCGCTCTAGCTCTGCTTCTTGTTTTTTTGAGCATCCTACAAAGAGCACTGAGCTGTATTCAAGACACAGCCTGATGACAGTGGTGTAGAGGGTGATGAGGTCATCCACAGGCAGACCATATCTCGCCATGACGGTGAGGTAGCGCAGCCGCTTGGAGGCAGTTTTTACTGCCTTCTCAATGTGCACGTCTCCAGTCAGCTTTTGGTCAAGATGGTATCCCAGGTACTTTGTTGTTTCCACAACAGGTACTTCCTGTCCCCCCAACATCAGTGGGGGTGGTTGTGGAGGGTCCCGTGCAAAAAATATCCGTAGTTCAACAGATTTCTTGCCATTTAGCATCATGTTGTTCTTTGCTGCCCATTCGTCAAGCCTTTGTGCTTCCAGGCGCATTGACAGGTCTGTCTTGATGTCACATATGGGGACAGCCCAATGTCATCCGCGTATCCCACATCAAGGGTGTCTCCAAACACAGCATCCCGTGTGGCTATATAGAGAAGGAAGACATATGGGGAAACTACCCCCCCCTTGTGGCACCCCAGATGTTACTTCAATCCAGGGGCTGTGGGCCCCATTTGCCACCACTCTTTGTCTCCTCCCAGTGATGTAGCTGTGTATCCAGGCTGTCAGAGATGGGCAGAGTTTTAAATTCAGGATGTTCTGCATCAGGATCCCATGGTCGATTCGATCGAACGCCTTTGACATATCTGCAAACAGTACTCTCACCATTGTTGGTTTGGAGTCAGTTTCAGTGAGCCAGGTGTGCATTGCTCGAACTAAAGCTGTTGTGGTACTGTGTTTAGGCAGATATGCATACTGATTTTTACACACATCAAGCACTGTGGGCATAAGCTTTTTCAAGACAAACCGTTCTACTGTTTTTTCTACACAAGAAGTTAGGGAGATGGGACGCCAATCTAAGATAGAGCCGGGCTCTTGGTCTTTGGGTATGGGACAGACATTTGACTCTTTCCATATGTCTGGAACACGCCCTTGTTGGTAGGAACAGTTGGCCAGATGTGTGATGGCCGGAGCCAGATCCTCTGCCTGTTCTTTGAGCAGCCATGTTGGAATACCATCCAGCCCACTTGCTTTTCGGGGGTCCAGGCGAGTTAAATTTGTAGTTGTGATTTGTATATGTTAATGAAGCTGCAGCCTGTGGGAAAAAGCTCTTCCTAAATCTGCCTATTCTGGTTTGTCAATAAAAAGATTATCTGATAAAAAAATCCAAATTGTGTGATAAAAAAAATCCAAAATATGTGATTAAAAAATCCAAAATATGTGATTAAAAAAATCCAAAATATGTGATAAAAAAATCCAAAATGTGATTAAAAAATCCAAAATATGTGATTAAAAAAATCCAAAATATGTGATTAAAAAAAATCCAAAATATGTGATAAAAAATCCAAAATATGTGATAAAAAAAATCCAATTTACATGATTAAAAAATCCAAAATATGTGATTAAAAAAATCCAAAATATGTGATTAAAAAAATCCAAAATATGTGATAAGAAATCCAAAATATGTGATAAAAAATCCAAAATATGTGATAAAAAAATCCAAAATATGTGATTAAAAAAATCCAAAATATGTGATAAAAAAATCCAAAATATGTGATAAAAAAATCCAATTTACGTGATTAAAAAAATCCAAAATATGTGATTAAAAAAATCCAAAATATGTGATTAAAAAAATCCAAAATATGTGATTAAAAAAATCCAAAATATGTGATAAAAAATCCAAAATATGTGATAAAAAATCCAAAATATGTGATAAAAAAAATCCAAAATATGTGATAAAAAAATCCAAAATATGTGATAAAAAAATCCAAAATATGTGATAAAAAATCCAAAATATGTGATAAAAAATCCAAAATATGTGATAAAAAAAATCCAAAATATGTGATAAAAAAAATCCAAAATATGTGATAAAAAAATCCAAAATATGTGATTAAAAAAATCCAAAATATGTAATTAAAAAATCCAAAATATGTTATTAAAAAATCCAAAATATGTTATTAAAAAATCCAAAATATTGATTAAAAAATCCAAAATATGTGATAAAAAAATCCAAATTATGTGATAAAAAAATCCAATTTACGTGATTAAAAAAATCCAAAATATGTGATTAAAAAAATCCAAAATATGTGATTAAAAAATCCAAAATATGTGATAAAAAAATCCAATTTATGTGATTAAAAAAATCCAAAATATGTGATTAAAAAAATCCAAAATATGTGATTAAAAAATCCAAAATATGTGATTAAAAAATCCAAAATATGTGATAAAAAAATCCAATTTATGTGATTAAAAAAATCCAAAATATGTGATTAAAAAAATCCAAAATATGTGATTAAAAAATCCAAAATATGTGATAAAAAAATCCAAAATATGTGATAAAAAAACCCAAAATATGTGATTAAAAAATCCAATTTACGTGATTAAAAAAATCCAAAATATGTGATTAAAAAAATCCTAAATATGTGATAAAAAAATCCAAAATATGTGATAAAAAAATCCAAAATATGTGATAAAAAAAATACAGATTCCCAGTCACGAAGCACAACCTGAATGAATCCATATATAAATGACAGAGGGTTATAAGGTGCACTGTCATTTTGGGAGAAAATCAAAGTATTTTAGTTTACTGTGTCGTCCAGAAAATATGTTAAACAGCAGATAATTAAGTGTCTGTTGGATGTTTGTGATGCTACAGTAGAAAAGTTCCAACCTATTGAACCTGATATTTTCTCATTTTATCTGAATAAATGTTCTCTGACGTTCTCTGACGTTCTCTAACGTTCTCTGAACACATAACCTGTATTTGTACACAAACGTAAAGATTAATTCAGAATAAACTCATCTGAAAAAGCATTAAATGCGTTTGTTACCTTTTGACACCCTGACAAAAAGAACTTGGATTATTGATGGATTATTGATTACCTCTGAAACTGGAAACATTGCTTTCCACAACAAGCACTTCTGTTAAACACACACCATGTTTGTTTGTTTGTTGTTGCCATGGTCCATGTGGGACCCTGGCCGTACACCCACTGTGCTGCTCATGTGGGACCCTGGTTGTACACCCACTGTGCTGCTCATGTGGGACCCTGGTTGTACACCCACTGTGCTGCTCATGTGGGACCCTGGTTGTACACCCACTGTGCTGCTCATGTGGGACAAGGTTTACTTCTTTCCTTGACCCGCATGCCCTGGAAAAACCCTCAGCATCTGAGTGAATGAGCCTTTGGACAGAACACATACTACTGCCATTCTGTACTACAGTAGAAGTACAACTACTGCTGAGAAAAAGTACTCTGGTAAAAGTACTGATTCAAGTGCTTTACTGAAGTAAAAGTTAGTGTGAAGATAATGTTACATCAGTTCAGTGAATGTGGACGAAATATTCAGGAAAATTGGGAAAAAAGAAAAGAAAGAAGGAAAAAAGTCATTATGAGAGTATATGAAGACAAGTATAAAGTACAAATATTTATATAAATGTAAAGAGTATAAAGTACATATATTTATTTAAATGTAAAGAGTATAAAGTACATATATTTATATAAATGTAAAGAGTATAAAGTATAAATATCTATATAATTGTAAAGAGTATAAAGTACAAGTATATAATACAAAGTACAGATATTATGTAAAAATTTAGGGAGTAAAAGTAAAATGTTGCCAGAAAAATAAATAAAATACAGATATCTAAAAAATCTACTTAAGTACAGTAATGAAGTACGTTTACTTCATTACTGTCCTGACAGTTTCAGGATGGTACCCTCATCACTTCCCCATGGTACTGTCCTGTCACAGCCATGGTAGTGTCCTGTCACAGGTATGGTACTGTTCTGACACAGGTATGGTACTGTCCTGACACAGGTATGGTACTGTCCTGTCACAGCCATGGTACTGTCCTGACACAGGTATGGTACTGTCCTGACACAGGTATAGTACTGTTCTGACACAGCCATGGTACTGTCCTGACATAGGTATGGTACTGTCCTGACACAGCCATGGTACTGTCCTGACACAGGTATGGTACTGTCCTGACACAGGTATGGTACTGTTCTGACACAGCCATGGTACTGTCCTGACACAGGTATGGTACTGTCCTGACACAGGTATGGTACTGTCCTGACAAAGGTATGGTACTGTCCTGACACAGCCATGGTACTGTCCTGACACAGGTATGGTACTGTCCTGTCACAGCCATGGTACTGTCCTGACACAGGTATGGTACTGTCCTGACAAAGGTATGGTACTGTCCTGACACAGCCATGGTACTGTCCTGACACAGGTATGGTACTGTCCTGTCACAGCCATGGTACTGTCCTGTCACAGCCATGGTACTGTCCTGTCACAGCCATGGTACTGTCCTGTCACAGCCATGGTACTGTCCTGACTCAGCCATGGTACTGTCCTGACACAGCCATGGTACTGTCCTGACACAGCCATGGTACTGTCCTGACACAGGTATGACAGACAGTTCTGTTCCAGGCTCATGATAAGACCATACGCTGTTTTAAAAACTATAATCAGTCTTTCTCTTCGGGCGTCCACATTTTCTCTTTAGATCACAGTACCACATTCAGTTTTACAAGGGCCTGGTTTCCACTGAGCAGGACATTATACTGACACCACATGATGTCAGAAGAGTAGTTAGTTTTTAAACTCAGCCGGTCCCAAACTGTGCATGACATGAAAGAGTTGTGGTCTGAGGAGTTTAAGGATGAACCTGTTGACTCCTCAAACCACCGCTGCAGTCTTCCATTCAATTATTTCTATCTGGGTGCTTCTATGAAACTGGGTTCATTTTGGTACTCTGACCCTTTTTAGGGTTAGGGCTAGGACAGAGGTCTGCAACCCTGGGCCTGGACCTAGAGGGTCACTATCCTACATGTGTCACAGCACTGGTCCCCAACCTTTTTTATTACCACGGACTGGGGGTGGGGTGTGTGTGTGTGTGGGGGGGGGGGGGGGTCTTGGTCTGTGGGAATCACCTGTCACCATATTTCCAGTCTGTTAAAAACGTTCCTTTTCTCTGCAGGTGGAGACTCTTCTTCTGTCTCTTCAGTTGCCTTTTCCTCTTCGAAAAGAAACGTTCCAAACACATCCTTTTTTTTACTGCTCACATGTGGGTTACATTTTTGGCGTTCAAGTGACAGATGTAACCGAGAGAATCTGGTCATTTTTCAAAATAAAAGCTTTTTCAGACTCGGATAATAGTTCTGCAGACTGGTACAGACCATTAGGGTTGGGGTTAGCTCTGCAGACTGGTACAGACCATCAGGGTTAGGGTTAGCTCTGCAGACTGGTACAGACCATTAGGGTTAGCGTTAGCTCTGCAGACTGGTACAGACCATCAGGTTAGGGTTAGCTCTGCAGACTGGTACAGACCATTAGGGTTAGCGTTAGCTCTGCAGACTGGTACAGACCATTAGGGTTAGCATTAGCTCTGCAGACTGGTACAGACCATCAGGGTTAGGGTTAGCTCTGCAGACTGGTACAGACCATTAGGGTTAGCGTTAGCTCTGCAGACTGGTACAGACCATCAGGGTTAGGGTTAGCTCTGCAGACTGGTACAGACCATTAGGGTTAGCGTTAGCTCTGCAGACTGGTACAGACCATTAGGGTTAGCATTAGCTCTGCAGACTGGTACAGACCATCAGGGTTAGGGTTAGCTCTGCAGACTGGTACAGACCATTAGGGTTAGCGTTAGCTCTGCAGACTGGTACAGACCATCAGGGTTAGGGTTAGCGCTGCAGACTGGTACAGACCATTAGGGTTAGCGTTAGCTCTGCAGACTGGTACAGACCATCAGGGTTAGGGTTAGTTCTGCAGACTGGTACAGACCATTAGGGTTGGGGTTAGCTCTGCAGACTGGTACAGACCATCAGGGTTAGGGTTAGCTCTGCAGACTGGTACAGACCATTAGGGTTAGCGTTAGCTCTGCAGACTGGTACAGACCATCAGGGTTAGGGTTAGCTCTGCAGACTGGTACAGACCATTAGGGTTAGCGTTAGCTCTGCAGACTGGTACAGACCATCAGGGTTAGGGTTAGTTCTGCAGACTGGTACAGACCATTAGGGTTGGGGTTAGCTCTGCAGACTGGTACAGACCATCAGGGTTAGGGTTAGCTCTGCAGACTGGTACAGACCATTAGGGTTAGCGTTAGCTCTGCAGACTGGTACAGACCATCAGGGTTAGGGTTAGCTCTGCAGACTGGTACAGACCATTAGGGTTAGCGTTAGCTCTGCAGACTGGTACAGACCATCAGGGTTAGGGTTAGCGCTGCAGACTGGTACAGACCATTAAGGTTAGCATTAGGTCTGCAGACTGGTACAGACCATCAGGGTTAGCGTTAGCTCTGCAGACTGGTACAGACCATCAGGGTTAGGGTTAGCTCTGCAGACTGGTACAGACCATTAGGGTTAGCGTTAGCTCTGCAGACTGGTACAGACCATTAGGGTTAGCATTAGCTCTGCAGACTGGTACAGACCATCAGGGTTAGGGTTAGTTCTGCAGACTGGTACATACCATTAGGGTTAGCGTTAGCTCTGCAGACTGGTACAGACCATCAGGGTTAGGGTTAGCTCTGCAGACTGGTACAGACCATCAGGGTTAGCGTTAGCTCTGCAGACTGGTACAGACCATCAGGGTTAGGGTTAGCTCTGCAGACTGGTACAGACCATCAGGGTTAGAGTTAGCTCTGCAGACTGGTACAGACCATTAGGGTTAGCGTTAGCTCTGCAGACTGGTACAGACCATTAGGGTTAGCGTTAGCTCTGCAGACTGGTACAGACCATTAGGGTTAGCGTTAGCTCTGCAGACTGGTACAGACCATTAGGGTTAGCGTTAGCTCTGCAGACTGGTACAGACCATCAGGGTTAGGGTTAGCTCTGCAGACTGGTACAGACCATCAGGGTTAGCGTTAGTTCTGCAGACTGGTACAGACCATCAGGGTTAGGGTTAGCTCTGCAGACTGGTACAGACCATCAGGGTTAGCGTTAGCTCTGCAGACTGGTACAGACCATCAGGGTTAGCGTTAGCTCTGCAGACTGGTACAGACCATCAGGGTTAGGATTAGCTCTGCAGACTGGTACAGACCATTAGGGTTAGTGTTAGCTCTGCAGACTGGTACAGACCATCAGGGTTAGGGTTAGCTCTGCAGACTGGTACAGACCATTAGGGTTAGCGTTAGCTCTGCAGACTGGTACAGACCATCAGGGTTAGGGTTAGCGCTGCAGACTGGTACAGACCATTAGGGTTAGCGTTAGCTCTGCAGACTGGTACAGACCATCAGGGTTAGGGTTAGTTCTGCAGACTGGTACAGACCATTAGGGTTAGTGTTAGCTCTGCAGACTGGTACAGACCATCAGGGTTAGGGTTAGCTCTGCAGACTGGTACAGACCATTAGGGTTAGCGTTAGCTCTGCAGACTGGTACAGACCATCAGGGTTAGGGTTAGCGCTGCAGACTGGTACAGACCATTAGGGTTAGCGTTAGCTCTGCAGACTGGTACAGACCATCAGGGTTAGGGTTAGTTCTGCAGACTGGTACAGACCATTAGGGTTGGGGTTAGCTCTGCAGACTGGTACAGACCATCAGGGTTAGGGTTAGCTCTGCAGACTGGTACAGACCATTAGGGTTAGCGTTAGCTCTGCAGACTGGTACAGACCATCAGGGTTAGGGTTAGCTCTGCAGACTGGTACAGACCATTAGGGTTAGCGTTAGCTCTGCAGACTGGTACAGACCATCAGGGTTAGGGTTAGTTCTGCAGACTGGGACAGACCATTAGGGTTGGGGTTAGCTCTGCAGACTGGTACAGACCATCAGGGTTAGGGTTAGCTTTGCAGACTGGTACAGACCATTAGGGTTAGCGTTAGCTCTGCAGACTGGTACAGACCATCAGGGTTAGGGTTAGCTCTGCAGACTGGTACAGACCATTAGGGTTAGCGTTAGCTCTGCAGACTGGTACAGACCATCAGGGTTAGGGTTAGCGCTGCAGACTGGTACAGACCATTAGGGTTAGCGTTAGCTCTGCAGACTGGTACAGACCATCAGGGTTAGGGTTAGTTCTGCAGACTGGTACAGACCATTAGGGTTGGGGTTAGCTCTGCAGACTGGTACAGACCATCAGGGTTAGGGTTAGCTCTGCAGACTGGTACAGACCATTAGGGTTAGCGTTAGCTCTGCAGACTGGTACAGACCATCAGGGTTAGGGTTAGCTCTGCAGACTGGTACACACCATTAGGGTTAGCGTTAGCTCTGCAGACTGGTACAGACCATCAGGGTTAGGGTTAGTTCTGCAGACTGGTACAGACCATTAGGGTTGGGGTTAGCTCTGCAGACTGGTACAGACCATCAGGGTTAGGGTTAGCTCTGCAGACTGGTACAGACCATTAGGGTTAGCGTTAGCTCTGCAGACTGGTACAGACCATCAGGGTTAGGGTTAGCTCTGCAGACTGGTACAGACCATTAGGGTTAGCGTTAGCTCTGCAGACTGGTACAGACCATCAGGGTTAGGGTTAGCGCTGCAGACTGGTACAGACCATTAAGGTTAGCGTTAGCTCTGCAGACTGGTACAGACCATCAGGGTTAGCGTTAGCTCTGCAGACTGGTACAGACCATCAGGGTTAGGGTTAGCTCTGCAGACTGGTACAGACCATTAGGGTTAGCGTTAGCTGTGCAGACTGGTACAGACCATTAGGGTTAGCATTAGCTCTGCAGACTGGTACAGACCATCAGGGTTAGGGTTAGTTCTGCAGACTGGTACATACCATTAGGGTTAGCGTTAGCTCTGCAGACTGGTACAGACCATCAGGGTTAGGGTTAGCTCTGCAGACTGGTACAGACCATCAGGGTTAGCGTTAGCTCTGCAGACTGGTACAGACCATCAGGGTTAGGATTAGCTCTGCAGACTGGTACAGACCATTAGGGTTAGTGTTAGCTCTGCAGACTGGTACAGACCATCAGGGTTAGGGTTAGCTCTGCAGACTGGTACAGACCATTAGGGTTAGCGTTAGCTCTGCAGAATGGTACAGACCATCAGGGTTAGGGTTAGCTCTGCAGACTGGTACAGACCATTAGGGTTAGGCTTAGCTCTGCAGACTGGTACAGACCATTAGGGTTAGCGTTAGCTCTGCAGACTGGTACAGACCATCAGGGTTAGGGTTAGCTCTGCAGACTGGTACAGACCATCAGGGTTAGGGTTAGCTCTGCAGACTGGTACAGACCATTAGGGTTAGCGTTAGCTCTGCAGACTGGTACAGACCATCAGGGTTAGGGTTAGCTCTGCAGACTGGTACAGACCATCAGGGTTAGCGTTAGCTCTGCAGACTGGTACAGACCATCAGGGTTAGGGTTAGCTCTGCAGACTGGTACAGACCATCATGGTTAGCATTAGCTCTGCAGACTGGTACAGACAATCAGGGTTAAGGTTAGCTCTGCAGACTGGTACAGACCATTAGGGTTAGCGTTAGCTCTGCAGACTGGTACAGACCATCAGGGTTAGGGTTAGCTCTGCAGACTGGTACAGACCATTAGGGTTAGCGTTAGCTCTGCAGACTGATACAGACCATTAGGGTTAGCGTTAGCTCTGCAGACTGGTACAGACCATCAGGGTTAGGGTTAGTTCTGCAGACTGGTACAGACCATCAGGGTTAGGGTTAGCTCTGCAGACTGGTACAGACCATTAGGGTTAGCGTTAGCTCTGCAGACTGGTACAGACCATCAGGGTTAGGGTTAGCGCTGCAGACTGGTACAGACCATTAGGGTTAGGGTTAGCTCTGCAGACTGGTACAGACCATTAGGGTTAGCGTTAGCTCTGCAGACTGATACAGACCATTAGGGTTAGCGTTAGCTCTGCAGACTGGTACAGACCATCAGGGTTAGGGTTAGTTCTGCAGACTGGTACAGACCATTAGGGTTAGCGTTAGCTCTGCAGACTGGTACAGACCATTAGGGTTAGCGTTAGCTCTGCAGACTGGTACAGACCATCAGGGTTAGGGTTAGCTCTGCAGACTGGTACAGACCATCAGGGTTAGCGTTAGTTCTGCAGACTGGTACAGACCATCAGGGTTAGGATTAGCTCTGCAGACTAATACAGACCATTAGGGTTAGCGTTAGCTCTGCAGACTGGTACAGACCATCAGGGTTAGGGTTAGCTCTGCAGACTGGTACAGACCATCAGGGTTAGCGTTAGCTCTGCAGACTGGTACAGACCATCAGGGTTAGGATTAGCTCTGCAGACTGGTACAGACCATTAGGGTTAGTGTTAGCTCTGCAGACTGGTACAGACCATCAGGGTTAGGGTTAGCTCTGCAGACTGGTACAGACCATTAGGGTTAGCGTTAGCTCTTCAGACTGGTACAGACCATCAGGGTTAGGGTTAGCTCTGCAGACTGGTACAGACCATTAGGGTTAGGCTTAGCTCTGCAGACTGGTACAGACCATTAGGGTTAGCGTTAGCTCTGCAGACTGGTACAGACCATCAGGGTTAGGGTTAGCTCTGCAGACTGGTACAGACCATCAGGGTTAGGGTTAGCTCTGCAGACTGGTACAGACCATTAGGGTTAGCGTTAGCTCTGCAGACTGGTACAGACCTTCAGGGTTAGGGTTAGCTCTGCAGACTGGTACAGACCATTAGGGTTAGCGTTAGCTCTGCAGACTGGTACAGACCATCAGGGTTAGGGTTAGCTCTGCAGACTGGTACAGACCATCATGGTTAGCATTAGCTCTGCAGACTGGTACAGACAATCAGGGTTAAGGTTAGCTCTGCAGACTGGTACAGACCATTAGGGTTAGCGTTAGCTCTGCAGACTGGTACAGACCATCAGGGTTAGGGTTAGCTCTGCAGACTGGTACAGACCATCAGGGTTAGCGTTAGCTCTGCAGACTGGTACAGATCATCAGGGTTAGGATTAGCTCTGCAGACTAATACAGACCATTAGGGTTAGCGTTAGCTCTGCAGACTGGTACAGACCATCAGGGTTAGGGTTAGCTCTGCAGACTGGTACAGACCATCAGGGTTAGCGTTAGTTCTGCAGACTGGTACAGACCATCAGGGTTAGGATTAGCTCTGCAGACTAATACAGACCATTAGGGTTAGCGTTAGCTCTGCAGACTGGTACAGACCATCAGGGTTAGGGTTAGCTCTGCAGACTGGTACAGACCATCAGGGTTAGCGTTAGCTCTGCAGACTGGTACAGACCATCAGGGTTAGGATTAGCTCTGCAGACTGGTACAGACCATTAGGGTTAGTGTTAGCTCTGCAGACTGGTACAGACCATCAGGGTTAGGGTTAGCTCTGCAGACTGGTACAGACCATTAGGGTTAGCGTTAGCTCTTCAGACTGGTACAGACCATCAGGGTTAGGGTTAGCTCTGCAGACTGGTACAGACCATTAGGGTTAGGCTTAGCTCTGCAGACTGGTACAGACCATTAGGGTTAGCGTTAGCTCTGCAGACTGGTACAGACCATCAGGGTTAGGGTTAGCTCTGCAGACTGGTACAGACCATCAGGGTTAGGGTTAGCTCTGCAGACTGGTACAGACCATTAGGGTTAGCGTTAGCTCTGCAGACTGGTACAGACCTTCAGGGTTAGGGTTAGCTCTGCAGACTGGTACAGACCATTAGGGTTAGCGTTAGCTCTGCAGACTGGTACAGACCATCAGGGTTAGGGTTAGCTCTGCAGACTGGTACAGACCATCATGGTTAGCATTAGCTCTGCAGACTGGTACAGACAATCAGGGTTAAGGTTAGCTCTGCAGACTGGTACAGACCATTAGGGTTAGCGTTAGCTCTGCAGACTGGTACAGACCATCAGGGTTAGGGTTAGCTCTGCAGACTGGTACAGACCATTAGGGTTAGCGTTAGCTCTGCAGACTGGTACAGACCATTAGGGTTAGCGTTAGCTCTGCAGACTGGTACAGACCATCAGGTCTATTTCCACACATGCGATGTTTGTGTGTGTCACTATTGTTTTGTTACTACACCACAACTGTCTTACCTGCAGGTGTCTTCTTTACGTCTGGTCTGTGTTTACGTGCGCGAACGAGCGAGAGAGAGAGGGAGGCAGGGAGAGAATGAATAACATGCAACTTGTCGACTCCTCCAAATTTAAGTCGACTTGTGCTACGAAAGTTAATGCCTTAGTGTCTACTATGGCTTTCCATACATTTCATATTTTGGTTCCAGCTCTAGTGTATGTGGAGCAGGTTAGTCAAACAGGATAGTGAGGACGTGTCAAACAAGTTAATGTCAGTTCGACAAGAAGTTTCCGGAAAGTACCACATCCTCCAACTGGTTATTAGTCACCGACAGACACTCGGCTCATTACAAAGTATGCAAAAAAAAAAATCTAGTTTGGAACTTTGGGCGTGAAGGCCCTCCAGTCACATAATGGTCTAAAAAGGCTAAAAAAGGTCTAAAATGGAACTTGGGGATCCTTGCTAGAACCCTGTATTCTGTTTTCAGATGGCAGTTTCATGGAAGCACTGATATATGACTGTAAAGTCAGTAAACAGTGTGACATGCATGGGTTTGTGCATGTGTATCATTAAAGCAATGAATGTTTAAAATGCCAATGGTTCTGCATCGCTTGCTCACTTGCCAGTTTCCAAAGGTACAACTAGCATAACATTTTTGTCTAATTTATTTTAGACATTTATTCAGTTTTTTGTTGTTTTGATTCCGTTTTACAGTCAGATTTGTAGCTGTAGTTTGTGATGCTGAAGTTGTTTCCATCCTTAAAATATTTAATATATATGAAGAGGCTAAGCCCCGCCCTTCTACTTCTGGTCCATGGGTGCTTAGCTCGCCAAAAATGTGAATGGGAGTGAATGGAGTGAATTTTCTGAAATTCACATATAATAGTGAAGTTAATAATAAATATTTAATAAACATAATAGTGAAGTTAATAATAAATATTTAATCAACCTATAATAGTGAAGTTAATAATAAATATTTAATAAACATATAATAGTGAAGTTAATAATAAATATTTAATCAACATAATAGTGAAGTTAATAATAAATATTTAATCAACATATAATAGTGAAGTTAATAATAAATATTTAATAAACATACAATAGTGAAGTTAATAATAAATATTTAATAAACATAATAGTGACGTTAATAATAAATATTTAATCGACATATAATAGTGAAGTTAATAATAAATATTTAATAAACATAATAGTGAAGTTAATAATAAATATTTAATCAACCTATAATAGTGAAGTTAATAATAAATATTTAATAAACATATAATAGTGAAGTTAATAATAAATATTTAATCAACATATAATAGTGAAGTTAATAATAAATATTTAATAAACATACAATAGTGAAGTTAATAATAAATATTTAATAAACATAATAGTGAAGTTAATAATAAATATTTAATAAACATACAATAGTGAAGTTAATAATAAATATTTAATAAACATAATAGTGAAGTTAATAATAAATATGAATGTGTCACAGACAGAGCAGCTGTTTATGATCACGATAAGTTTAATGTGGGTTAGTTTTAATTTGGGTTAGTTTTAATGTGGGTTAGTTTTAATGTTGGTTAGGTTTAATGTGGGTTAGGTTTAATGTGGGTTAGTTTTAATGTGGGCTTAGTAAGAGACTACAGTGAGTGGAGGATGTGACGTCACATGTTCTCCAGGCGTGTAGTTTAAATTATGAACAGGTTTTATTCACAGATAAATCAGCTGTTCATTAACAGAAGCAGATGAAACATCAATAATTATTTATTATCAGCTACAACATGTGTGTGATTCAGGTCACATGACAAACCTGACACCATTTAACAGTTTATTTACCATTGAATACCATTCATTCATTTTACCATCTACGGCCCCATGAGCCTCCAGGAAGGGGCGGAGTCTTAAGCTCCCCATACAGTGAATTTTTTAGCCATTTTAACAACAACAAAAAACTGAAGTTTTAAGAATTACCATGAAATAAAAGCAACACCTTCCACTCAACAATCAGAACATTATAACCTTCCTGAAACATGTTTCATTGCAGGACTCTTGTTTTAGACAGTTAAAAGTATCTAATGAACTGGTAGGTGGTTTTTTCGTTCTAAGTCGAACAGTACTGGCCCCACGTCACCAACTGAATGAGCAGAAACAAACTGTAGACCTCCACCACATGATGACAGGATGTGTCATGGTCAAAAATACAGACGCTTATTCATTGTGAAGTGCCCCATCACTCAATTTGTTCATGCCTGTTTTAAGAAAGTCAATTATTTTTCAGTTCCTCTTTTCCTAATTCGATTAGAGGGAGGTAATGACCACAGAACCCTCAGGGTGTGTCCTGGGACCACTGTGTTTTCTGCTCACACATTCAGCAGCAGGTTAATTGGCTGGGATGTTAATAGATTTAATCTTATCTGTTCTAGAAGGATCCTTTTCCTCACACATCCTTATAACGCCTGCAGCTTCTTTCTGCTCCCCACCCCCGCCCCACAGTTTTACTGCTTTTATTTAGCTTTCCTCTTGACAATGTGTTCAGTCATTTTTTTGCTCATGTAAAAAATTAAAGTCTTCCTCCAGTGACCTCAGCCCACTCTTCAAATGTAGACTTATTACACAAACCCTATTAGTAGGAGAGGAAGGGTGGTGTCCAACAGCACTTATTTGGACTCATTAATTATTTGCTGTCATCCATGTCGTATTAAATCTGTTGTATGTCTGTGTTATGTTTTTTTTGACAAGGTCACTCATGAAGGACTTTAAAGGGGTACAGTTGAACTGCATCATAGCACAGTGTTGACACAGGGTCGAAATGATATTTGAACTGCCCCCCTACAGTACAGACTGACCCACCACTTACTTACTGACTGAGTCATCCATCTGCCGGTTGGTAAATAAGCAGCACTGGGAAACATATCCAACATTACTGTCTGCACCAGCGCTCAGCTGAGCCGTGATCCGTATGGACTCTGAACAACATGTTGTGTATGCAGACGCATTAAGGATCGGCCGATACAGGCTTTTTTATGGCTGATGTCGATACAGATTTTTTTCCATCAGTGACGGACGATTTCCTTGAGCCAATATTTGGGGCCGATATGGGTAAAAAAACAAGGTAAAAATAAACATTTAACAGTAACAAATAAAATAAAAAAAAAAAAATCAAGTTCAGGTAGAACTTGTAACATTTAAACAACCTGTAAAACATAATTATTATATTTAAAACAATTGCAAACAAGCAACATTGTGAACATTACATTTTCCATTTTTTAGGAGTTATTTTTACTTTGAAATGTACTGTTGTGAACTGTGCACAATATGGTACTTGTTTGTAACTCTGTTTTCAATATTTATTTTATCTTCTACAGGTTGTTTCGAAGCACCAACACACTTTTTAGTTTTGCAATCAGTGAAACCACATGCAAATCAGCTGATGCCGATACACTTAAAAAACTCAAATATCAGGCCAATACATCGGTCGACCCTTAATAGACATAGACTCATGTCTCATCATGTGGGTTTTGGCCGCGGCAGTCAGAGAACAATGACCACACATCCAGAAATGAAAATTAACAATGATGTCAAGACTTGTTTACAGAATAAATGACACATGAGGGCATTAAGACGAGTCATCTTTGATCAAACACTCTCCACATGTGTTTGGTCTGACCGTCAGCTGATGGAGAGGGTGTGTGTTTCACTTAATGGAAGAGCTCTGTCCTCCACCACAGCCATATGATAAATGTAAAGTACATCTGACAGCAGCATGGCAACGTATTAGGGGAGTGGCCCTCAATGCAGTCTTAGGGAATAATCTATTTACCTTCCCACGAAGATTCACTTCTCCATACAAGTCTGTAAAATGTATTTTTAATTTTCATTTGGTTCCCTCCTTCCATGTTTTAAAGGGACACTTCAGTATTTTTCAGATGAATGTGTTTGTCATCAGTGTCTTTACTCTGGTGCACCCACATTGACTTACCCCCCACAGTGTCCTGTGAGCCCAGTTCTGGTCCGGTTTTGGTCAAAGCCAAAGTAGTCCCGGCAGGTTTCCTGGGGTCAACAAAATAAAACCTGTTTCTTCTCAAAACAGTATGTGTTGGAATGAGTGATTTATTTACATAACAAAACTGTCACTGAACAAAAACTCACACCTCGTAATTGCTTGAGCTACTTTCTCAATCAATGCGCTAGCATTGTCACTGCTAACAGCTGTGCACCTGCACGTAGCAGCCGCTAACACTGCTAACAGCGAACACTGCTAACAGCTGTGCACCTGCACATAGTAGCTGCTAACACTGATAACAGTTAACACTGCTAACAGCTAACACTGCTAACAGCTGTGCACCTGCACCTAGTACCTGCTAACACTGATAACAATTAACACTGCTAACAGCTAACACTGCTAACAGCTGTGCACCTTCTCACACTACTTTCATCAGTTGTTGGGCAGTGTTAGCGGCTGCTACGTGCAGGTGCACAGCTGTTAGCAGAGACACTAGCACATTGATCGCTATTGATAGCCAGTAGGACTGACCTTAGACCTCAAAAACCTACTGGTGTATGAGTGAGTTTGTGAATGGGTGAATGTGAAGCTAATGTAAAGTGCTTTGAGCACCATAAAGAAAGAACTATATAAGTCCATCAGTGATGGTTTTTTTATGTAAATAAATCACTCATTCCAACTCATATTGTTTTAAAAAGAAACAGGTTTTATTTTGTTGACCCCTGGAAATTTGCTGGGACTACTCTGGCTTTGACCAAAACCGGACCAGAACTGGGCTCACAGGACACTGTGGGTGCACCAGAGTAAAGGGGCGGAGTCAGAAGAGAGGGGTGGAGTCACTGTGGGTGCACCAGAGTAAAGGGGCGGAGTCAGAAGAGAGGGGTGGAGTCACTGTGGGTGCACCAGAGTAAAGACAAACACATTCATGTGGAAAATACTGAAGTGTCCCTTTAACATAGCTTTTTAAAAGCACTCTGGGTAAAATCAGAGCTGTATCAGTCTAAAACCAAAATTAATTACCAGTTCTTCAGGTAATTGATTACTTTGGTTGTAGTTGTAGATTGTAATGTGTGATCGTTGATGATTGGCATGGACGTGGATAACAGACCGTGTCCTTCTGTGTCTTAGTCTAAATCCTCACCAGGTTGTGCACACTTCTGGTGGACTTTCTTAGATTGATTTAACATGATTTAAATCTTGAATCTGAGACAGAATGACTAAGGTGGATATATTTTGCAGTGCGGTTGGTTAGTTAAAGACTGGCTTCATGTGCTGTTGTGCCTCCAGTCGACCTTTGACTGGTCAGCAGGACTCACTGTCAGCATCTTGTGTCCTTCAGATGGAAGAGGGTGAGGGTTCAGTCGGCCCAGAATATGACCCTGTTAAAGCCCAGCGGAGCCCAGGGGAGGACAATTGGCACCTGCTAGCTGCTTATCCTCCCCCTGCTGACCCCGGCCCAGACCCCCGCTCCCCTAGGTAGTACCATTCATCACTCCCATTGTCCCCCTGTCCCACAGTCCTGTCCCTGTCCCAGCATTATGGCTTCACCTGAGGATCAAACAACTACCCCCCTGGTACCTGCAGTTGACTGCACATGCCCAGACATTTGACAAATTTCATGGTCACGCAGGTGTCCCTCCACAGCCCCCACAGTCTGTACATGGTGTCCATCCCAAACCTTACCTGTTAACCCTGTTGACCCTGTCCATACTGAACTGGTCTCAGATCTGGGTTCAGATAGAATGCTGTCGGCATGCTGTCACTGTTTCCACTCTCTCATCTTCTCCCACTCTGTTTTATTCAATTATCTGATTATAATAGCAGGGTTTTTTTTGTTTTCTGTGAATGAAATTAGCATTGTATGTTTTTTTTTTTCCTTTTCCTTTTATATGCTCCGATATACTTCTATAAACACTTAGCAGATGATATGCTGTTAGTTATGTAAATTAGTTTCAGGTATTTCTGCTAAATGTAACTGGAACTTTTCTATTTACTTATGTTCAGTCATCTGGTCCTGACAAAACCTTCATTTATAGGTTTTAATCTACGATTCATAATTATGTTTTAATTAGTGCATAATCATGCAAAAATGAATCCATGGTTCTGTTACCATAGAAACAGCACCTTCCTTTTCATACCATGGAACATTACGTTTTATTAGTTCATCCAGATTAAGTTATTGTTAGAAGTTATTGTCATGCTTTGTCCGTCGTCGACAATTCACTAAAATTTCTTCTCCTCCCTAATTTCTCAACAGATTTAAATTCTAATTGATTGATTGATTTATTAGTTAGATCTAAGCACTGGACACAAAAGTGATCGCTTTGTTTTTTAAAATCGATAATTTGAAGTCACTACTATACTCTATAATCACTACTATAATCTATAACCTATAATCACTACTATAATCTATAATCACTACTATACTCTAAAATCACTACTATAATCTATAACCTATAATCACTACTATAATCTATAATCACTACTATAATCTATAATTACTAGTATAATCTATAATCACTACTATAATCTATAACCTATAATCACTACTATAATCTATAATCACTACTATAATTTATAATCACTACTATAATCTATAATCACTACTATAATATATAATCACTACTATAATCTATAGTCACTACTATAATTTATAATCACTACTATAATCTATAACCTATAATCACTACTATAGTCTATAATCACTACTATAATCTATAATCACTACTATAATTTATAATCACTACTATAATCTATAATCTATAATCACTACTATATCTATAATCACTAGTATAATCTATAATCACTACTATAATCTATAATCACTACTATAATCTATAATCAGTACTATAACCTATAATCACTACTATGATCTATAATCACTACTATAATATATAATCACTACCACAATCTATAATCACTACTATAATATATAATCACTACTACAATCTATAATCACTACTATAATATATAATAACTACTTTAATCTATAATCACTATTATAATCTTTAATCACGACTATAATCACTACTATAATCTATAATCACTTCTATAATCTATAATCACTACTATAACCTATAATCACTACTATAATCTATAATCACTACTATAATATATAATTACTACTACAATCACTACTATAATCTATAATCACTACGAAAACCTATAATCATTATTATAGTCTATAATCACTACTATAATCTATAATCACAACTATAATATATAATCACTACTATAATCACCACTATAATCTATAACCTATAATCACTACTATAATCTATAATCACTACTATAAACTATAATCACTACTATGATCTATAACCTATAATCACTACTATAATCACTACTATAATCACTACTATAATCACTACTATAATCTATAATCACTACTATAATCTATAATCACTACTATAAAATATAATCACTACTATAATCTATAATCACTACTATAATCTATAATCACCACTATAATCACCACTATAATCTATAACCTATAATCACTACTATAATCTATAACCTACAATCACTACTATAATCACTACTATAATCTATAATCACCACTATAATCTATAACCTATAATCACTACTATAATCTATAACCTACAATCACTACTATAATCTATAATCACTACTATAATCACCACTATAATCTATAACCTATAATCACTACTATAATCTATAATCACTACTATAATCTATAATCACTACTATAATATATAATCACTACTACAATCTATAATCACTACTATAATCTATAGTCACTATTATAATCACTACTACAATCTATAATCACTACTATAATCTATAACCTATAATCACTACTATAATATATAATCACTATTATAATCTATAATCACTACTATAATCTATAGTCACTATTATAATCACTACTATAACCTATAATCACTACTATAATATATAATTACTACTATAATCTATAATCACTAGTATAATCTATAATCACTACGAAAACCTATAATCACTACGAAAACCTATAATCACGACTATAATCACTAATATAATCTATAATCACTACTATAATATATAATTACTACTATAATCTATAATCACTAGTATAATCTATAATCACTACTATAATCTATAATCACTACGAAAACCTATCACTATTATAATCTATGATCACTACTATAATCTATAACCTATAATCACTACTATAATCTATAATCACTACTATAAACTATAATCACTACTATAATCTATAATCACTACGGAAACCTATAATCACAACTATAATCTATAATCACTACTATAATCTATAATCACTATTATAATCTACAATCACGACTATAATCTATAATCACTACTATAATGTATAATCACTACTATAATCTATAATAACTACTATAATCTGTAATCACTACTATAATCTATAATCACTACTATAATCTATAATCAGTACTATAACCTATAATCACTACTATGATCTATAATCACTACTATAAACTATAATCACTACTATAATCTATAACCACGACCATAATCTATAATCACTACTATAATATATAATTACTACTATAATCACTACTATAATCTATAATCACTATGGAAACCTATAATCACTACTTTAATCTATAATCACTATTATAATCTTTAATCACGACTATAATCTATAATCACTACTATAATCTATAATCACTTCTATAATCTATAATCACTACTATAACCTATAATCACTACTATAATCTATAATCACTACTATAATATGTAATTACTACTACAATCACTACTATAATCTATAATCACTACGAAAACCTATAATCATTATTATAGTCTATAATCACTACTATAATCTATAATCACTACTATAACCTATAATCACTACTATAATATATAATTACTACTATAATCTATAATCACTAGTATAATCTATAATCACTACGAAAACCTATAATCACTACGAAAACCTATAATCACGACTATAATCACTAATATAATCTATAATCACTACTATAATATATAATTACTACTATAATCTATAATCACTAGTATAATCTATAATCACTACTATAATCTATAATCACTACGAAAACCTATCACTATTATAATCTATGATCACTACTATAATCTATAACCTATAATCACTACTATAATCTATAATCACTATGGAAACCTATAATCACTACTTTAATCTATAATCACTATTATAATCTTTAATCACGACTATAATCTATAATCACTACTATAATCTATAATCACTTCTATAATCTATAATCACTACTATAACCTATAATCACTACTATAATCTATAATCACTACTATAATATGTAATTACTACTACAATCACTACTATAATCTATAATCACTACGAAAACCTATAATCATTATTATAGTCTATAATCACTACTATAATCTATAATCACTACTATAACCTATAATCACTACTATAATATATAATTACTACTATAATCTATAATCACTAGTATAATCTATAATCACTACGAAAACCTATAATCACTACGAAAACCTATAATCACGACTATAATCACTAATATAATCTATAATCACTACTATAATATATAATTACTACTATAATCTATAATCACTAGTATAATCTATAATCACTACTATAATCTATAATCACTACGAAAACCTATCACTATTATAATCTATGATCACTACTATAATCTATAACCTATAATCACTACTATAATCTATAATCACTACTATAAACTATAATCACTACTATAATCTATAATCACTACTATAACCTATAATCACTACTATAATCTATAATCACTACTATAATATATAATTACTACTACAATCACTACTATAATCTATAATCACTACGAAAACCTATAATCATTATTATAGTCTATAATCACTACTATAATCTATAATCACAACTATAATATATAATCACTACTATAATCACCACTATAATCTATAACCTATAATCACTACTATAATCTATAATCACTACTATAAACTATAATCACTACTATAATCTATAACCTATAATCACTACTATAATCTATAATCACTACTATAATCACTACTATAATCTATAATCACTACTATAATCTATAATCACTACTATAAAATATAATCACTACTATAATCTATAATCACTACTATAATCTATAATCACCACTATAATCTATAATCACCACTATAATCTATAACCTATAATCACTACTATAATCTATAACCTACAATCACTACTATAATCACTACTATAATCTATAATCACCACTATAATCTATAACCTATAATCACTACTATAATCTATAACCTACAATCACTACTATAATCTATAATCACCACTATAATCTACAACCTATAATCACTACTATAATCTATAATCACTACTATAATCTATAATTACTACTATAATCTATAACCTATAATCACTACTATAATCACTACTATAATCTATAATCACTACTATAATCTATAATCACCACTATAATCTATAACCTATAATCACTACTATAATCTATAATCACTACTATAATCTATAATCACTACTATAATCTATAATTACTACTAAATAACATATATTTATCTAAAAATGTAGGGAGTAAAAGTAAAAGGTTGGCAGAAAAAGAAATACTCAATTATAGATACTTAAAAAACTTACTTAAGTAGAATAATGAAGTACTTTTACTTAGTTACTTCCCACCTCTGGCAGCAAGTACGTATCCAAACCCAAAGTAATGTGTTGTTTTTGATCCAACAAATGGGTTCATATGTAGTGTTGTTATTCAAATATGTGATGCTAGTAATGGTAGTAATTGCCGTGATGCTAGTGATGGTAGTGATGCTAGTAATGGTCGTGATGGTAGTGATGCTAGTAATGGTAGTGATGCTAGTGTTGGTAGTCATGTTAGTGATGCTAGTGATGGTAGTGATGGTGGTGATATGAGTGATGGTAGTGATAGTAGTGATGGTAGTGATCATAGTGATGCTAGTGATGGTGCTGATGGTAGTGATAGTAGTGTTAGTAGAGATGGTGGTGATGCAAGTGATGTGAGTGATGGTAGTGTTAGTAGTGATGCTAGTGATGATAGTGATAGTAGTGTTAGTAGTGACGCTAGTGATGGTAGTGATGGTGGTGATGCTAGTGATGTGAGTGATGGTACTGGTGGTAGTGATGCTAGTCATGCTAGTGATGGTAGCGATGCTAGTGATGGCAGCGATGCTAGTGTTGGTAGCGATGGTACTGTTGGTAGTGATGGTAGCGAAGGTAGTGTTGGTAGTGATGGTAGTGATGCTAGTGTTGGTAGCGATGGTACTGTTGGTAGTGATGCTAGTGATGCTAGTGTTGGTAGCGATGCTAGCGATGGTAGTGATGCTAGCGATGGTAGTGATGCTAGTGTTGGGAGCGATGGTAGCAAAGGTAGTGTTGGTAGCAATGCTAGCGATGGTAGTGATGGTACTGTTGGTAGTGATGCTAGTGATGCTAGTGTTGGTAGCGATGCTAGCGATGGTAGTGATGCTAGTGTTGGTAGCGATGGTAGCAAAGGTAGTGTTGGTAGCGATGGTACTGTTGATAGTGATGCTAGTGTTGGTAGTGATGCTAGTGTTGGTAGCGATGCTAGCGATGGTAGTGATGCTAGTGTTGGTAGCGCTGGTATCAATGGTAGTGTTGGTAGCGCTGGTATCAATGGTAGTGTTGGTAGCGCTGGTATCAATGGTAGTGTTGGTAGCGCTGGTATTAATGTTAGTGTTGGTAGCGCTGGTATCAATGGTAGTGTTGGTAGCGCTGGTATCAATGGTAGTGTTGGTAGCGCTGGTATCAATGGTAGTGTTGGTAGCGCTGGTACACATTTATGTTCAAGTCAAATAAAAATACAAAAATAAAACAATAATAATAAAATAAATACAAAAAGTCAATTGCTGTAGTTTTGATTATTTTTCCTGGTCACAGTCTTTTCTATATTGTTAAGAACAACAACCCAATGTACCTCAGTGTCATGTGACACTGTTGTCTGTCTGCTCTTCCTCCTCCTCCTCTTCACACACCGTCTCCCTCAGGTGCTGACTCACAGCAGAACCTGATCCACTTTCCAGGTTCATGCTTCATTCAGCTTTTTCTAAGGCCGTTAGCCTTGTGTCATTCCTTCAGTAGTTTTTCAAAATAAAACCGAACATACGACAAATGAAAAACACAACATATTTTTTCATGATTTGTTTACAAAGCAACCATAGAAATACGTAAATGAATGTTAACAACCATAGAAACACGTAAATGAATGTTAACGAACATAGAAACACGTAAATGAATGTTAACGAACATAGAAACACGTAAATGAATGTTAACGACCATAGAAACACGTCAATGAATGTTAACGACCATAGAAACACGTCAATGAATGTTAACGACCATAGAAACACGTAAATGAATGTTAACGACCATAGAAACACGTAAATGAATGTTAACGACCATAGAAACACGTAAATGAATGTTAACGACCATAGAAACACATAAATGAATGTTAACGACCATAGAAACACGTCAATGAATGGTAACGACCATAGAAATACGTAAATGAATGTTAACGACCATAGAAACACGTCAATGAATGTTAACGACCATAGAAACACGTAAATGAATGTTAACGACCATAGAAACACGTAAATGAATGTTAACGACCATAGAAACACGTCAATGAATGGTAACGACCATAGAAACACGTAAATGAATGTTAACGACCATAGAAACACGTCAATGAATGTTAACAACCATAGAAACACGTCAATGAATGTTAACGATCATAGAAACACGTCAATGAATGTTAACGACCATAGAAACACGTCAATGAATGTTAACGACCATAGAAACACGTAAATGAATGTTAACGACCATAGAAACACGTAAATGAATGTTAACGACCATAGAAACACGTAAATTAATGTTAACGAACATAGAAACACGTAAATGAATGTTAACGAACATAGAAACACATAAATGAATGTTAACGACCATAGAAACACGTAAATTAATGTTAACGACCATAGAAACACGTAAATGAATGTTAACTACCATAGAAACACGTAAATGAATGTTAACTACCATAGAAACACGTAAATGAATGTTAACGACCATAGAAACACGTCAGTGAATGTTAACGACCATAGAAACACGTAAATGAATGTTAACTACCATAGAAACACGTAAATGAATGTTAACTACCATAGAAACACGTAAATGAATGTTAACGACCATAGAAACACGTCAGTGAATGTTAACGACCATAGAAACACGTCAATGAATGTTAACGACCATAGAAACAAGTAAATGAATGTTAACGACCATAGAAACAAGTAAATGAATGTTAACGACCATAGAAACATGTAAATGAATGTTAACGACCATAGAAACATGTAAATGAATGTTAACGACCATAGAAACATGTAAATGAATGTTAACGACCATAGAAACATGTAAATGAATGTTAACGACCATAGAAACATGTAAATGAATGTTAACAACCATAGAAACATGTAAATGAATGTTAACAACCATAGAAACATGGTTGATGTGTATGAATTGTTGACGGTTGGTGAGGTAGGAAGTGAACCAGGTCAGTGCCATGCCAGCGATGATGATTGTGTTTTGGAGACGAGAAATTAGGATTAATGTTGGATGGTGTGGAAGGTGAGGTGCAGGAGGAACAGGATGTTTATGTGGCCAGTGTCATTAGAGAGGAGGAGGTCATTTGTGATTTTGATAAGGGCTGTTTCAGTTCTGTGTATTTCGTAGATATTGTTGGATTTGTGAGACGACAACACGTTCAAGAGTTTTTGAGAGAAATGGGAGGTTGGATATAGGATGAAAGTTGGATGGGATGTCAGGGTGAAGTCCAGGTTTCTTCAGAGTGGGGGTAATAGCAGCTAACTTGAGAGTGTCTGGGACTGATCCAGAGCAGAGGGAGATGTTGTGATGGTTGTGATGAGTGGGGACAGGACAGGGAGACAGGTTTTAATGAATTTGGAAGGGATGGGGTCCAGGGTGCAGGTTGGTGTGTTCATGCTAGCCATGAGCTGGGAGAGTGGGTGAGTAGTGGAGGGAGAAGGGTGGGGTGAGTGGGTGCTAGGGGCAGAGGTGTGGAGGCTATTGTAGATGTAGATTTTGGATTTAAAAAATGTAAGAAAAGTCTGGCATAATCTGAAATAATCTGTAATAATCTAATAATATGAAATAATCTGTAATAATCTGTAATAATATGAAATAATCTGTAATAATCTGTAATAATATGAAATAATCTGTAATAATATGAAATAATATGAAATAATATGTAATAATCTGTAATAATAAGAAATAATATGAAATAATCTGTAATAATATGAAATAATCTGTAATAATATGAAATAATCTGTAATATGAAATAATATGTAACAATCTGAAATAATCTGTAATAATCTGAAATAATCTGTAATAATATGAAATATGTAATAATCTGTAATAATCTGAAATAATCTGAAATAATCTGTAATAATATGAAATAATATGTAATAATCTGTAATAATATGAAATAATCTGTAATAATACAAAATAATCTGAAATAATCTGAAATCTGTAATAATCTGTAATAATATGAAATAATCTGAAATAATCTGTAATAATCTCTAATAATATGAAATAATATGAAATAATCTCTAATAATATGAAATAATCTGTAACAATCTGAAATAATCTGTAATAATATGAAATAATCTGTAATAATATGAAATAATATGTAATAATCTGTAATAATATGAAATAATCTGTAATAACACAAAATAATCTGAAATAATCTGTAATAATATGAAATAATATGTAATAATCTGTAATAATATGAAATAATCTGTAATAATATGAAATAATATGAAATCTGTAATAATCTGTAATAATATGAAATAATCTGTAATAATCTGAAATAACCTGAAATAATATGAAATAATCTGTAATAATCTGAAATAATCTGTAATAATCTGAAATAATCTGTAATAATATGTAATAATATGAAATAATCTGTAATAATATGAAATAATCTGTAATAATATGAAATAATATGAAATAATATAAAATAATGTGAAATAACCTGTAATAATCTGAAATAAACTGTAATAATATGAAATAATCTGTAATAATATAAAATAATATGAAATAATCTGTAATAATCTGAAATAATCTCTAATAATATGAAATAATATGAAATAATCTGTAATAATATGAAATAATATGTAATAATCTGTAATAATATGAAATAATCTGTAATAATACAAAATAATCTGAAATAATCTGTAATAATATGAAATAATATGTAATAATCTGTAATAATATGAAATAATCTGTAATATGAAATAATCTGAAATCTGTAATAATCTGTAATAATATGAAATAATCTGTAATAATCTGAAATAACCTGAAATAATATGAAATAATATGAAATAATATGAACTAATCTGTAACAATCTGAAATAATCTGTAATAATCTGAAATAATCTGTAATAATATGAAATAATATGTAATAATCTGTAATAATATGAAATAATCTGTAATAATACAAAATAATCTGAAATAATCTGTAATAATCTGAAATAATCTGTAATAATATGAAATAATATGTAATAATATGTAATAATATGAAATAATCTGTAATAATACAAAATAATCTGAAATAATCTGTAATAATCTGAAATAATATGAAATAATCTGTAATAATCTGTAATAATATGAAATAATCTGTAATAATATGAAATAATCTGTAATAATCTGTAATAATATGAAATAATCTGTAATAATCTGAAATAATATAAAATAATATGAAATAATCTGTAATAATATGAAATAATATAAAATAATATGAAATAATCTGTAATAATATGAAATAATATAAAATAATATGAAATAATCTGTAATAATATGAAATAATATAAAATAATATGAAATAATCTGTAATAATATGAAATAATATAAAATAATATGAAATAATCTATAATCTGTAATCATTTATTTTTTTTCCCACTGACCTCTTTTTCATCATTTTCCTCGTCCTTTGTTCTAGTCATTTTTGTAAAACTTGTTTATTGTTTACATTGGGCCTCACCTTCTGCTGTTTGTGTCCAGTCTCTATCAGCCCCCCAGGACCAGACCGTCAGCTGTGTGGAGTCCCTGTGCTGCTACCACCATGGTCAGACCTGTTCCCTGGTCCACCTCTTGGACCAGATGAGCGGACGGTGCCAGGCCAGCGCCAGCCGCAACAACAGGTGGGAACCATGCAACAACAACAACAAATGAGGATGGGGGGGGGGCTTCTGCGAATGCCCACCAAACCTGCCTTCCCCTCGGTTTCATACACTTCGACTTTGGTCTCAACCATTTTGGATTTTCACTGTCAGATTATTTTTTCCACTAGCTTTTTTTCTTCCTCTGATCTGACTCCAGTCGAGGGTATATGGGACGGACGGGGGTGTCACATGGTTGTAAAGACTGGACGGGGGTGTCACATGGTTGTAAAGACTGGACGGGGGTGTCACATGGTTGTAAAGACTGGACGGGGGTGTCACATGGTTATAAAGACTGGACGGGGTGTCACATGTTTGTAAAACTGAAGACGGATGGATCCATGTTGGGACAGTGTGGACATTCAGATGTCAGCAGATACCTGTGCGTACACCTTCTAACCAAAACCATAGACACATGTGACTCACTAGCGTGTGTTGACCGTCTACAAACATTATGTGTTGGTTAGTCTGGAGTATTTTTTAAAGTGGGATTGTATGAGGTGCGTAAACATGGACTTTATTAGAAGGAGTAAATGGAGCTAAGAAATGTACTGATAGAGGACAGACTCTAACCTCCAAAATGGTCCCAAAAATCTATTTAAATTCAAGCGTTCACTATATTTAGAACATTTTCATTAGTTTTAACCTTCACATCCGTCTGTTCTGACAAACTACTGAAGTGCTGCTCACACTTTTGACAGAAACTACTGCAGCTGTCGGTCTGACGCTGCCTGAGTGCCTATGAGCAGGCCAACACTAGGCCCATGCTAGACCAACACTAAGCCAACAAACACTAGACCAACACTAGCCCAACACTAGGCCCATGCTAGACCAACACTAAGCCAACAAACACTAGACCAACACTAGACCAACACTAGGCCCACGCTAGACCAACACTAGGCCAACACCCCTCTTTCCTTTTAGTGTAATTCTAAATGATCATGTGTAAACATAGTGTCCTACATCTGATGGAGTACGTACTGAGTGTCCATGAATAATCAGTGTCAATGTTAACTTTAATGATTTATTTACTGTATTTTCACACTATAAGGTGAACTGGATTATAAGGAGCATTAAATGAAGATAAACACTAACAATAACTACAAACACTGTTGAGTTGGAACACGGAACAAAACACACTGATTCTGATAAATCAAACTTTAAAAGAGTCTTGGGGCGTATTCACACTGCACTCAGAAAATTGGGACTTTCGGACTTTCCAGGAAAGTTCGAACCTTATTGACAAGTGTGAAACCTCCCCCGAACCTTGGTCCGGACTAAAGACCGAGTCTTTGGTCCGAGCTGAGAAGGTAGTCTCGGTCCGGACCAAGGTTCCCTGGTGCACAGTGTGAAAGGTCTGTTTAGGAAAGTCCGGACTATCGGACCAATTACGTCACAGTCACGTGCGTGGAATCTAGTCAATGTCCAAGCATGAGTCGCGGGAATACATGGAGAGACGAGGAAAGCAGGTATTTAATTGAAATGTGGTCGGATGATGATACTATAAAGACTGAATTAGAGACAAGCCGCTGGTGGGAACACTGGTACGAGAGTTGGCAACATTGACAAAATAGGGCAACAATTATGAAACTAGTAACTGGGTCCATTTCCTGCAACAGTGTAGCGCGCTCATCTACTAACCAATCAGGGTCGAGTATAGAGAGACGCACGCTGTACACGCATTGACGACATGACGTTCTAAAGTCCGTTGGTCCATTTGATTCAATACAGTGTGAATGAAGACTGTAAATAAAGTCTGGATTATAAGTACAGTGTGAAAAGGCAAAAAAAAGGTTCTGGTCCGAACCTTGGTCTGGACTTTACTATGTGAATATGACCTAAATTATCAGATAAAATGTCTCAATTCCCAGTCACTAAACACTAACAGATTTAATCCATATATTAGTTTCACTGTCAGTAAATTAAAGTTTTTAACCCTTGAGGACGTGTCCTAGAGATCCACATTCCAAAGTCCAGATTGACTCATTACCCCCAAGGATATCTGTTTTCAGAATCACAAATGTAGTCAGTAATGCACCATACGTATGAAAAGGCACATTTGTGGAACACTGGGTCACTTTGACCCGAGGGCCACACATTGTCCAGAAAATATAGTGTCTTAATATTCTAATTCTGTGGGACACCTGGTGTCCTAGGCGACCGCCTAGTCTGACTGTGACTAACACTAACCCCGTGTCATTAATTTCCAACTGATTCAGTTAAACTGATATTTTAAAGATGGGAACATACCATCAAGCAAAAAAAAAAAAACCTAGACCAGTTTTGGAGTTTGAAAAATGCAAATTCCAGGCCTGGAAAGGTTTTGGAAAATTGTGATTTATTTTTACACAGCATTATAATGTCTTATTAATAATAATGTTAAAAAATATATGGTTTAAAGGAGTGAATAAAAAGTTTGATGTCGTCTTAACCTTAATGTTCTATTCAGTGAACAGGAAGTGACTTGAACTTCCTGTTCACTCACTTGTTGGGATGTGTCCTGCCTCATGTGGTGAAGTAGGTATGGGCTAAAATCTGCTCAAATTAAATAGAAATGTCAGGAAAGTGTGCATTTAACAATATATGTTTTCAGTGAACATAAATATGAATTCAATATTTAACCACACAATATCATGAATTTAATTGTTAAACCTCTGAACTTGAACTTTTTATTCTCGTTGTTTAAAGTCCACTGGTATTTGTAGGAGGACGGAGTCAGGGAAAAGTATTGGTTAAAGTGTGTATGAACCCTGATTAAACCACCCTAGTTTAATGCATGGTACAACTAAAGGTACATTTGTTTGGAACAAATATAATGACAGTAAGTTTAATTTCAGAGCCTATATCCATCTATATCAGATTTAGTCACATGATACACACAGGAGTTAGGACCTGATTGCATAACATTGTTTTTGATGGTCTAGTAAGTTTTGTTTTATCCATGATTGTAGCGGCAGGGTTAAATACACCAGATATAACGTAGTCACTGTTGAACTGATACTGACTTTTGGTGAGGTGGTTAAAGTCTTTCTTCTGTCCATAGCTGTATGTTGCTTAGCTCCAGCGTCTGCTTCTTCAGTCTGTAGCACTGCCTCATGCCACCTCATCAACTCCAAACTAACCTTAAAGACGTGCTGTGGACGTCTCTTCAGTAACCTTTGTCATTCCTTCTGTTTGTCTGTGTCCTCATCTATGTTACCCCCTGTCCTTAACGTCTGCCTGTCTGTCCAACTTCCTGTTCCTTTCAGGGTTGGTTTCCAAAGGGAAAAAGTTCTGGCAGTTCTGAAGAGAACCTGTCCGATCTGTACGTGCACTTTAACAGATGAACCCACTGTCTGTGTCAGAACGTTCAACTGCTGTTTGCATATTGTCCTCTGTTGTTTCTTCTGTAGGCCAGACATTTGTAACATGTCAGATGTTGATGTGGTTGTTTTTAAGTCTCATTTATATCCTCTGTTAATAACAGAAACAGATGTTTTCATCTGGTTCCAGAGGTAGTTTCACTCGCCAATGACACCAGTTCACCACCAATGACACCATTCACCACCAATGACACCGGTTCACCACCAATGACACCGGTTCACCACCAATAACACCGGTTCACCACCAATGACACCAGTTCACCACCAATGACACCGGTTCACCACCAATGACACCGGTTCACCACCAATGACACCACCAATGACACCAGTTCACCACCAATGACACCGGTTCACCACCAATGACACCAGTTCACCACCAATGACACCAGTTCACCACCAATGACACCAGTTCACCACCAATGACACCAGTTCACCACCAATGACACCGGTTCACCACCAATGACACCACCAATGACACCAGTTCACCACCAATGACACCAGTTCACCACCAATGACACCAGTTCACCACCAATGACACCTGTTCACCACCAATGACACCAGTTCACCACTAATGACACCGGTTCACCACCAATCACACCGCTTCACCACCATTGACACCGCTTCACCACCATTGACACCGCTTCACCACCATTGACACCGGTTCACCACCATTGACACCGCTTCACCACCATGACACCAGTTCACCACCATTGACACCAGTTCACCACATTGACACTGGTTCACCACCATTGACAGTCGTTCACCACCATTGACAGTCGTTCACCACCATTGACAGTCGTTCACCACCATTGACAGTGGTTCACCACCAATGACACCGGTTCACCACCAATGACACCGGGTCACCACCATTGACACCGGTTCACCACCATTGACACCGGTTCACCACCATTGACAGTGGTTCACCACCATTGACACCGGTTCACCACCATTGACACCGCTTCACCACCATTGACACCGGTTCACCACCAATGACACCGGTTCACCACCAATGACACCGGTTCACCACCAATGACACCACCAATGACACCGGTTCACCACCAATGACACTACCAATGACACCGGTTCACCACCAATGACACCGGTTCACCACCATTGACACCGGTTCACCACCAATGACACCGGTTCACCACCAATGACACCGGTTCACCACCATTGACACCGGTTCACCACCATTGACACCGGTTCACCACCATTGACACCGGTTCACCACCATTGACACCGGTTCACCACCATTGACACCAGTTCACCACCATTGACACCGGTTCACCACCAATGACACCGGTTCACCACCATTGACACCGGTTCACCATATCTCAGTTCACTTTTTCCTCTACAGTAAATTAATCTACATCGCTGCTTCAATAGAGCATGTTTCTTAAATCCTCGGCATTGTGACTCGTTAGCGCTCCAGAGGATTTCAAAGTCAACATCCAGACTCCAGGTGGAGGCATCAGTACCAGTTCCAGACGAATAAGTCAGGCTTCAGATCTGTGACAGGACGCTGTCAGTCATCTTTTGTCCATGTGAGACGTATCTGAGATCCAGAAACGTTAAAACATTAAATGTGATGTCACTGCAGTGCCCCTCCCTGCCAATCAAAAAAATCAAACAACAATATTTATCTAATAGCAGCTTCAGAGGAGAGTCATCTGAGTGGACAGCTGTGTCTTTACCTGGAACCCAGGGACACAAAAGGTCATTGATTAATTGACCTGAATCATTTGTGCTGAGCCTTCAATAGTTGGAGACGTTCATTGTCGATGGGACGTGTGTGTGTATGTGTGTGTGTGTGTGTGTAAAGGTAATGACTGCATGCAGGTCAAATAAGGGCACTGTTCCCTTAACACCCCCTCACCCTCTGGACAATGACTGGCAGGTTGAGTAGAGTCACAACTGACCACTATTTTAACAGTCGACTAGTCACTGACTATTGAAACGATTAGTCGACTAATCAGATAATTATTAAATGTTTCTTCCATTAGTATGAAGTTTTGTGGTAAATGATAATTAACACAATAAAGATGTTTACACTGCAGATTTATTTAAATAAGTGTGTTCTATCTAAAAGCATTTGGACACAGTGGGTGTGTACGTCTGTAGGAACGGATCCATGGACCAGCATGGAATGGACCCAAACTGACCCGGGTCTGATAGAATCCCAGTCCAGTCTGGTCCGGGTCAGAGGTTGGGTCACATATTCCAGCTCTAGTCCATGGTGCCTCTGTTCTTCACACAGCCTGACTCACCTCTATATGATTCCAGTAGCGTTTAAGCTAATATGTTTTTTCACATACGTTATACATTTTAACAGCGTATTTTCACTATAAAACAGAGTTTGAGCAGTTTTTTTATTCACTGTATCCAGGATAAAATGATCCTAAACTTTACCAGTTTTGGTTCTAGTCCCTGATGATGACGACGTTATTACTGTATGTTTACACACACACACACACACACACACACACACACAGATACTATTGCGCATGAGTGACTCCCAGAAGACATTGTAATCAAGTGAGATGTCTCACTCTGTTGGAAAAAAATGTGTCTGGTGATAATTGTTGACAGTAGAATTGTCGACTATTTCTATTGTTGATTTTTGTCGACAGCATCGACTAATCTGGAGCGTCATCTGTTCATTTCATTTAGCTGGTCAGAACTCACCTTGAATATTTCTGGTCTTTATTAAAGCCCCAGCGTTTGCAGCGCAGTGCCCATACCTTGAAAATAATTTAATTTCAGTTGCCATGTCCTTTTCCAGCAGAGGAAAGGAAATGATTCCCTTCTGCTGTGGAGTTCAATTGCCATTAAATGCATGATTCAATTTAAATGAACGTCTTCCTGTGGGAACGATTGATCGGTTTCCTGACCTTGGCTCAAAACTCACAATTGGATTCTTTCTTCTGAGTAAACAGCAGTCGCTTTATGCTTCCAGAGGACAAACAGAAACAGTCATTGTTACTCCAGTGTCAAAACTGCAATCAACAAAATTGGGACTGAATCTGCAAGTTGAATCTCTACCCCTCCTCATCGTTCTTCCTCACTTCCCCTTTGCTTTCTCTTCTATGTGGGACAATACAACGGAAAAGTGTGTAAGCCCACATTAGGCCTTAATGCTAGGATACTGCCATAGAGGAAAGAAATGATGCATCCGCCCAGTACGACAGTATATAACAACAACAACAACAACTTATTTATGACATATATAAGACATATATAATAATACTCATGTATCTATCTGTTCTATTAGTGCAAGCCAAACTGTCGCTGCTGCTTTACTGGCCTGTTATTACAGCAGATGATACCATGTCTACAAAGGAAGAAAGAGTTTTGTCCATAATCTTCTTCTGTGTCTCAGCAGCTGTGTTTTCATCCATACATCAAACACCACGTATGAACTTCTGTTCCACTGGCATTTTCATCAAACATTAAAATGATCAGTGACGTTTAATAAAAGCCAATCGTGAATTGTTTGAATGCATCTGTTAGCACGTAGCATGTAGCACGTAGTCCTCCTGCATTTGTAGTATCAGCTGTTTTTCTTCTTCTAAACTAAATATGAATCAATAATTCAATGCAGTTAATAACTGAATAAACCAGTGTTTCCTGTGTTTGGAACTGTATATTAAGGGGAGGAAGGAATTTTTCTTTATAGGAAATAATACTATGAAAGTAAAATGCTAACAGTTTACATTTGCTGCTTCATAACCAATCAGGTAAATCAGATATTCTAAAAATATTGTATTTTTTTGTCGACTGCCACTTTTTTTTGCTTGTAAAAAAAGTATAGAGAAAATGACAGTGAAATGTATTCCTAGTAAAGCCTATTTTTGTAGCCTAGCCACACTAGCTCCTCCTAGCATCAGTAAATCTAATGTTCTATCGTAGTAGCCTAGCCACACTAGCTCCTCCTAGCATCAGTAAATCTAATGTTCTATCATAGTAGCCTAGCCACACTCGCTCCTCCTAGCGTCAGTAAATCTAATGTTCTATCATAGTAGCCTAGCCACACTAGCTCCTCCTAGCATCAGTAAATCTAATGTTCTATCGTAGTAGCCTAGCCACACTAGCTCCTCCTAGCATCAGTAAATCTAATGTTCTATCGTAGTAGCCTAGCCACACTAGCTCCTCCTAGCATCAGTAAATATAATGTTCTATCGTAGTAGCATAGCCACACTAGCTCCTCCTAGCATCAGTAAATCTAATGTTCTATCGTAGTAGCCTAGCCACACTAGCTCCTCCTAGCATCAGTAAATCTAATGTTCTATCGTAGTAGTCTAGTTTCACTCAATGTAACTTTTGTCTAGATTTCCCTGAAACTGGTCGACCAATCACAGTGAAGTATAGAGTCAGAGGGCGGGCCTAACAAAGTGGAGCTGCAATGATTGGTAGAGAAACAAGTGTAAACATCCATAGAAGAAGAACAACAACAGGTGTAGATTTCCTTTTATCACAGATGAGTGAAGAATGTGAGAAAACGTCAACAATCTTTAAATTCTTTTTACAGAAGCGACAACAGTCGTTCAGCTCCATAATCCACCATTTTGTTTAGTCATTCCTAACTTTCTCTGGACTCCTCCGTCAACTTTCTGGCGCTCTAACTATGTCATCCTAAAGATGATGCTGATTGGTTGTAGTACCGTCCTATTGCATACAGAGGATTTTTAGCTCATTCAGACGAAGTTACGATGAGCTATTGCCATCGCGCTTCGTGAGTCGTCCGTCCGTTGTCGGCTTCCACAATTCACTAAAATCTGTTCTCCCTTAATTCTCAACAGATTTAAATTCTGATTGACTCATTAAAAAGTAATTGATCCAATATTAGTTTTTCTTGGTACCATTAGCATCTTTAACCACAGTAACATGTCATTACCCTGTTACCTCCTTTAGTTCCATCATATGTTACCACAGAGCAGCTTTGGGGGCTTCCTATACCATTCAACTGTTTTAAACACACTCACTCCCATTTATTGATAACAGACATCACAGCTGTGAGGACCTGATGAACACAGGGATATTGGAACTATCTTTGATTCATTCATTTTATTTTATTTGGTATAGTGCAGTGGTTCTCAAATGGGGGTACGTGGAGGTACTGCAGGGGGTACGGGAAACTTTTCAAAATTCTTTTGAAAATTAAGTACTGCATGTTCCGCACTATAAGGTACATTAAGTGAAGTCAAAATCATGAGATAAGAAGCCAAAATGATGTGATAAAAAGTCCAAATCAAATCATTAGGCTATATTGGAACATTCCACATGGAAGAATATCTAGCAACAAATAAACATCATTAATACTTGTATTGTTATAAGAAATGCAACCAAAGCCTAAAAAAGGGGGTACGTGAAGCTTTTCAAACTTCTTTTAATAAATAAGTACTGTATTTTCCGCACTATAAGAAACATTATGTGAAGTCAAAATTCCGAGATAAACAGTCAAAATCATGAAATAAACACCGATAAGTTTGTATTTGAATAAATCAGGCACTGATTTTACACTGTTCCTCTTTTTTCTTCCATAACTTTAGTCCATGTCAGGGGGAACTGGACTGTTCTCATCTAACACTTGACAGTGTTTTTGTTGTTGTCACTTCCTTCCCTCTGTTCAGATTCTTTAAATATATTCATCTGTATTTAAACGTTCACCATCTGTTGGTTTTTATGGATGCATTCGAATTAAAAAAAAGAACTTGGATGGAAACACAGGTGCATATGACCCCCCTTTTTCTTCCTCCTGTTCTTCCACATCACGGGGACCACACGCTGAACCACAGAGGCTGCTGGGAAGTGTAGTCTGAGTGTTTTTATGCTACTTCCTGTATGTATTAATCTTTTTTCTACTGGATCCTGAAGCCTTATATGAAGTCATGTTTGTTTTTAACCTGGTTTTAAATGACGCTGTATCTGTGTAAATCCACCTGTCTTGTCTCTGTCAGCTATAAAACAAGTAATACCAGCTTCTGTCTTGTTGCATGGGGGCTGCTGTTGCCTTTGGTATTTTCTATACAATATAAACCTGTATGTATTTGTGTTTGTATTTGTGCCCCCTCCACTCACACACACACACACACACTGTCCTATCGCTCTGTGTCCTTGTCCTCCTGTGTCTGAAATCTGCATAATATTGTCTCCACCTTTCAGATTAATTATTCATGTGATATTAACGTCCCTTCTGAGCTTCATCTTGTCAAAAATCTGCCACTTCTTCTTTCTTTTATTATTTTTTGTAACCTAAGCCCATTTCTGCCAGGAGCGGAAAAAAGCCCAGAGAAAGTCAAAATATTGATATAAAAAGTGTAAATGTTGATATAAAAAGTCTAAATGTTGATATAAAAAGTGTAAATGTTGACATCTTAAGAGCACATGCTCCAACTGTAGAACCCAAATGTTGTAAAGAAGTTCAATAACACTGTGATTCACAAATGGAGTACATTGTACTTTAAACATGTCTTTACTTAGTAAGTAATTTGATTTGTAGTAAAGTTTACTACAAATCAAATACTAGATACTTACTGTTTGACAAGGAAATCAATATTTACACTTTTTATATCAATATTTACACTTTTTATATCAATATTTACACTTTTTTTATATCAATATCTACGCTTTCTATGGATTTTTTTTTTCCCCTAGCGGAAATGGGCTTCTACACTTAACCTTGTATTATGTTGAAAATTAATAATTGATTATGTTTCGGGTCATTTTGACCCGTACTGTATAAATCCACTCAATGCAGTAAAAAAAAATTTAAAATTAAAAAAAAAGGTTAAACCAATAACTTTATTTTAGATGACATAAATATTTAGAAAAGAGACATAAATATTTTTTTTTTTATTTCAACACCGTATTTAAGAACTATTTTGTTCAAGACTTTCCATCTTCATGAACACATTTCATTTATTTTTTCATTTTCTTTTTATTTTACTTGTGTCCACTGGATCATTCTACAGGTGCATTTACAGTTTACACTTGCTTATTCACAAAAACAATTAAAATACTAATAACTCGGTAAACCAAATAAAATACATGGTAAAGATGTGTTTATTTTGTATGTGAACAGATGATTTACCACATTAAAGTGTATGGGTCAAAATGAACCACAACATCTCTGTATATAAACTCTGCACAGACATTCCATTAAAGACCAGTTTTTTTTAATTTTTTTCAACAGTTCATGACCTTAGATGAAGAAAAGTCACAACATTAAATGAAGAAAAAGAAAAAATAACCAGTACTTTAATCAATACAAATACTGAAATGGGTCAAATTGACCCTTAACATAATACGAGGGTTAAAATTATGATTCCAGTCGGCGAAGCCTAAGTGTTTTTGTGCTAACGGTGGCAATATTTTGGGCGTACGGTCAGAGGGTAATAGGAAAGTATTCAGAAGTACACACAGAGGAAAGTATTCAGAAGTACACACAGAGGAAAGTATTCAGAAGTACACACAGAGGAAAGTATTCAGAAGGACACACAGAGGAAAGTATTCAGAAGTACACACAGAGGAAAGTATTCAGAAGTACACACAGAGGAAAGTATTCAGAAGTACACACAAAGGAAAGTATTCAGAAGTACACACAGAGGAAAGTATTCAGAAGTACGCACAGAGGAAAGTATTCAGAAGTACGTACAGAGGAAAGTATTCAGAAGTACGCACAGAGGAAAGTCTTCAGAAGTACACACAAACATTAGTCTTTGTTGGTTCAGTCGTGTCAGTCGTGTCACTCAAGACAGTCATGTCACTAAAGACAGTCGTGTCACTCAAGACAGTCGTGTCATTCGTGTCAGTCGTGACAATCGTTCACTCGTGACAGTCGTATCACTCATTACAGTTGTGTCACTCAATACAGTCGTGTCAGTCGTGTCACTCATTTCAGTTGTGCCACTCATGACAGTTGTGTCAGTCGTGTCACTAAAGACAGTCGTGTCACTAAAGACAGTCGTGTCACTAAAGACAGTCGTGTCACTCAAGACAGTCGTGTCACTCATGACAGTCGTGTCACTCATTTCAGTTGTGCCACTCATGACAGTTGTGTCAGACGTGTCACTAAAGACAGTCGTGTCACTAAAGACAGTCATGTCACTCAAGACAGTCGTGTCACTCATGACAGTCGTGTCAGTCGTGTCACTCATTTCAGTTGTGCCACTCATGACAGTTGTGTCAGACGTGTCACTCATTTCAGTCGTGTCACTCAAGACAGTCGTGTCAGTCGTGACAATCGTTCACTCGTGACAGTCGTGTCACTCAAGACAGTCGTGTCATTCGTGTCAGTCGTGACAATCGTTTACTCGTGACAGTCGTGTCACTCAAGACAGTCGTGTCACTCTTGACAGACGTGACAGTTGTGTCATTTGTGACAGTTGTGTCACTCATGACAATCGTGTCATGAGTGACATTTGTGTCACGAGTGACAGTCATGTCATTCTTGTCAGTCGTGACAGTCGTGTCACTCAAGACAGTCGTGTCACGAGTGACAGTCATGTCATTCGTGTCACTCAAGACAGTCGTGTCACTCGTGATAGTCGTGTCACTCGTGACAGTCGTGTCACTAGTGACAGTCATGTCATTCGTGACAGTTGTGTCACTCATGACAATCGTGTCATGAGTGACATTTGTGTCACGAGTGACAGTCATGTCATTCGTGTCACTCATGACAATCGTGACATTTGTGTCAATCGTGTCACTCATTTCAGTTGTGTCACTCAAGACAGTCGTGTCACTCGTGACAGTCGTGTCACTGACGACAGTCGTGTCACTAGTGACAGTCATGTCATTCGTGACAGTTGTGTCACTCATGACAATCGTGTCATGAGTGACATTTGTGTCACGAGTGACAGTCATGTCATTCGTGTCACTCATGACAGTCGTGACAGTCGTGTCACTCAAGACCGTCGTGTCACGAGTGACAGTCATGTCATTTGTGTCACTCAAGACAGTCGTGTCACGAGTGATAGTCGTGTCACTCAAGACAGTCGTGACAGTCGTGTCACTCAAGACAGTCGTGTCACGAGTGACAGTCATGTCATTCGTGTCACTCAAGACAGTCGTGTCACTCGTGATAGTCGTGTCACTCAAGACAGTCGTGTCACTCGCGACAGTCCTGTCACTCAAGATAGTCATGTCACACTCAAGATAGTCATGTCACTCGTGACAGTCGTGTCAGTCGTGTCAGTCGTGTCAGTCGTGACAGTCGTGTCACTCGTGACAGTCGTGTCACTCATGTCAGTCATGTCACTCGTGACAGTCTTGTCATTCGTGACAATCTTGTCATTCGTGTCAGTCGTGACTCGTGACAGTCGTATCACTCATTTCAGTCATGTCACTCAATACAGTCGTGTCATTCGTGTAAGTCGTGTCACTCATTTCAGTTGTGCCACTCATGACAGTTGTGTCAGTCGTGTCACTCAAGACAGTCGTGTCACTCAAGACAGTCGTGTCACTCATGACAGTCGTGTCACTCATTTCAGTTGTGCCACTCATGACAGTTGGTTCAGACGTGTCACTCATGACAGTCGTGTCAGTCGTGACAGTCGTGTCACTCATTTCAGTCGTGTCACTCAAGACAGTTGTGTCATTCGTGTCAGTCGTGACAATCGTTCACTCGTGACAGTCGTGTCACTCATTTCAGTTGTGTCACTCAAGACAGTCGTGTCATTCGTGTCAGGCGTGACAATCGTTTACTCGTGACAGTCGTGTCACTCAAGACAGTCGTGTCACCCTTGACAGACGTGACAGTTGTGTCATTCGTGACAATCGTTCACTCGTGACAGTCGTGTCACTCAAGACAGTCGTGTCACTCTTGACAGACGTGACAGTTGTGTCAGTCGTGTCACTCAAGACAGTCGTGTCACTTGTGTCACTCATGACAGTTGTGTCAGTCGTGTCACTCATGTCAGTCGTGTCACTCATGTCAGTTGTGTCACTCATGACAGTCGTGTCACTCATTTCAGTCGTGTCACTCAAGACAGTCGTGTCATTCGTGTCACTCAAGATAGTCGTGTCACTCATTTCAGTCGTGTCACTCAAGACAGTCGTGTCAGTCGTGTCACTCTTGACAGTCGTGTCACTCTTGACAGACGTGACAGTTGTGTCAGTCGTGTCACTCAAGACAGTCGTGTCACTCGTGACAGTCGTGACAGTTGTGTCATTTGTGACAGTCATGTCATTTGTGACAGTTGTCACTCATGACAATCGTGTCATGAGTGACATTTGTGTCACGAGTGACAGTCATGTCATTCGTGTCACTCAAGACAGTCGTGTCACTCGTGATAGTCGTGTCACTCGTGACAGTCGTGTCACTAGTGACAGTCATGTCATTCGTGACAGTTGTGTCACTCATGACAATCATGTCATGAGTGACATTTGTGTCACGAGTGACAGTCATGTCATTCGTGTCAGTCGTGTCACTCAAGACAGTCGTGTCACGAGTGACAGTCATGTCATTTGTGTCACTCAAGACAGTCGTGTCACTCGTGATAGTCGTGTCACTCAAGACAGTCGTGACAGTCGTGTCACTCAAGACAGTCGTGTCACGAGTGACAGTCATGTCATTCGTGTCACTCAAGACAGTCGTGTCACTCGTGATAGTCGTGTCACTCAAGACAGTCGTGTCACTCGCGACAGTCCTGTCACTCAAGATAGTCATGTCACACTCAAGATAGTCGTGTCACTCATGTCAGTCGTGTCACTCATGTCCGTCATGTCACTCGTGACAGTCGTGTCAGTCGTGACAGTCGTGTCACTCATGTCAGTCATGTCACTCATGTCCGTCATGTCACTCGTGACAGTCGTGTCAGTCGTGACAGTCGTGTCACTCATGTCAGTCATGTCACTCATGTCCGTCATGTCACTCGTGACAGTCGTGTCATTCATGTCAGTCGTGTCACACAATACAGTCATGTCACTCGTGACAGTCGTGTCACTCATGTCAGTCGTGTCACTCTTTACAATCATGTCACTCGTGACAGTGGTGTCATTCATGTCACTCCTGTCAGTCGTGTCACTCGTGACAGTCGTGTCATTCATGTCAGTCGTGTCACACAATACAGTCGTGTCACTCGTGACAGTCGTGTCACTCATGTCAGTCGTATCACTCTTTACAATCGTGTCACTCGTGACAGTGGTGTCATTCGTGTCACTCCTGTCAGTCGTGTCACTCCTGTCAGTCGTGTCACTCATGACAGTGGTGTCACTTGCAACAGTCGTGTCACTCGCGACAGTCGTGTCACTCATGTCAGTGGTGTTGCTCGTGACAGTCGTGATAGTCGTGTCATTCGTGTCAGTCGTGTCACTCTTGACAGTCGTGTCACTCAAGATAGTCGTGTCACTTGGTTTATGTAAATAAATCCTTCGCCGTCCAAGGAAAAAAAAACATCTCGCGGTAGAGTTACTGGACGGAAGTTTGCAGATTAGTTGTTGCAAAAGACATCAGATCACGACAAACTAATCAAAAGTAGTTGCGGGAGGACGTGACATGATGAAGCAGAAGAACAGCGAAAAGAAGAAGATAGAATGTTCCAGAAGAGTGTCCATGTCTGGTTTGGTTGTCATTTCCTCTTCTGCTGCTGTTTTGTTTTGGCACTTTTTATTAGTGACATTACCATAGCAACTGACCATATGACGACAGCAGTGCAAGGTTCTTACAGGATGATTATGTATGGGGACACGACTTCTGAGAGGACCTGGTCAAAGTACACCCCCCAAAAAAAAGTCCTGGAAGTGGAGAGGCTAAGCCCCGCCCTTCTACTTCTGGTCCATGGGTGCTTAGCTTGCAAAAAATGTGAATGGAGCGAGTAAATTTCAATTCTGATTCTGTTTGACAAGTGCTCTGAAATTCACACGATAGTGAAGTTAATAATAAATATTTAATAAACATATAATAGTGAAGTTAATAATATTTAATAAACATATAATAGTGAAGTTAATAATAAATATTTAATAAACATATAATAGTGAAGTTAATAATAAATATTTAATAAACATATGATAGTGAAGTTAATAATAAATATTTAATAAACATGATATTGACGTTTATAATAAATATTTAATAAACATATAATAGTGAAGTTAATAATAAATATTTAATAAACATATGATAGTGAAGTTAATAATAAATATTTAATAAACATATGATATTGAAGTTAATTATAAATATTTAATAAACATATGATATTGAAGTTAATAATAAATATTTAATAAACATATAATAGTGAAATTAATTATAAATATTTAATAAACATAATAGTGAAATTCATAATAAATATGAATGTGTCACAGACAGAGCAGCTGTTTATGATCACGATAAGTTTAATGTGGGTTAGTTTTAATGTGGGCTTAGGAAGAGACTACAGTGAGTGGAGGATGTGACGTCACATGTTCTCCAGGCGTGTAGTTTAAATTATGAACAGGTTTTACTCACAGATAAATCAGCTGTTCATTAACAGAAGCAGATGAAACATCAATAATTATAATTTATTATCAGCTACAACATGTGTGTGATTCAGGTCACATGACAAACCTGACACCATTTAACAGTTTATTTACCATTGAATACCATTCATTCATTTTACCATCTACGGCCCCATGAGCCTCCAGGAAGGGGCGGAGTCTTAAGCTCCCCATTGTGATTGTAAAACAGCCTATTGGCTAACTCTTCGTTAGCTTGTGAAACCCCGTCCCCTTTCCCACAGATACACCCCCACCCCCCTCAGCCTCCTAACCCTCACTCACTGCTGCCTGTTTTCAGGTCTTGGAGCGACACAGAGAACTACTCCAACGATCGCAGCATCCTGACGCTGTCGCCCATCGAGGCCACCCACTGCTGACTCCCAGAGCCGCCGACTGTCACGGTCACACACACAGTCACACACCCACTGTCACTGTCACAGACAGAAATGGAAACCGTGGTGTCGTCGTAGAAACCAAAGGACTTGAACGCTCTGCGCAGCGGCCGCTTTGACCCGTATAACCCACTTGAAAATGGTTATGAAGGAGCTGTAGCACAAAGCCAACGTAGGTGGAAGTGTGACCTGAGCAGCAGCGTCCGTCCACGTCCAGCCGTTTACACTTGGGACATGATCCCAGATTCAGTGACTTGAAAAAGTGTCTTAACAAAGGAGTGACTTCAAGTGTAAAGGCTGTGAGCTGAAGAGGTCATTCTTTTGATCGTAACAGAAATGATGAAAGCATCAACATTAGTGCAGATGAAGTTCAGGACATTTCAGAAGGGGGTCCCAAAGTTCATCCTTACTAGTTTTGGTGCTTTAATCAGTTCTGTCATGATTCTTCCAAATATTTGGATTGGACGACCCCACTATTGACACAAATACGTTGTCCTTCACTAGGTGGGTTCACATGGGAATTTTTATTCCTGTTTAATTCCAAATAAAAGTTAATTCCGCTTTAAAATGAACCATGTAAACACCTCATTTCTGTTGAAAATGGTAATTCCAAATTAAACTTAAATCCGAATAAAGTCACTGGTTTATTCCGATGTTAATTCCGCTTTAACATTATTCCTGTCGTTCTGCACATGCTCCTGGTCTTGATACAGTAAACGTCACATGAGCATTCTGTCCAATCAGAACAGAATTAACTGGAGCAGAATAAACCTGTTTGCTGTTTGCAATGAACATGTCCATGTACACATGAAGGAAATAGATTTAATTCCAATTTACTTTATTGGGAATAAATAATTCACCATGTAAACTTCCAGACTGTATTACCTTTGCCAAACATTTTCACTATATTCAACACAGATCAGATCAAATTAAGTCAGATGAGACACAAGGGCACGGAACAATACTGGACTTTTCTATTAGAGACACCGACACCTGGAAGGACTCATTCATATGTTAAATATAAGATCTGAACTAAATCTGATCTACTGAGGAATGATTGGTCTGATCTGAACTGAATGACCTGTGTGTGGGTGTGTGTGTGTGTGTATGTGTGTGTGTCTGTGTGTGTGTCTGTGTGTCTTTATGTATGTATGTGTGTGTGTTTGTCCCCTCTACCGTCTGTGTGGTGTGTCCCCTCTACCATCTGTGTGGTGTGTCGCCTCCACCATCTGTGTGGTGTGTCCCCTCTACCATCTGTGTGGTGTGTCCCCTCTACCATCTGTGTGGTGTGTCCCCTCCACCATCTGTGTGGTGTGTCCCCTCCACCATCTGTGTGGTGTGTCCCCTCCACCATCTGTGTGGTGTGTCCCCTCTACCATCTGTGTGGTGTGTCCCCTCCACCTTCTGTGTGGTGTGTCCCCTCTACCATCTGTGTGGTGTGTCCCCTCTACCATCTGTGTGGTGTGTCCCCTCTACCGTCTGTGTGGTGTGTCCCCTCTACCATCTGTGTGGTGTGTCCCCTCCACCGTCTGTGTGGTGTGTCCCCTCTACCATCTGTGTGGTGTGTCCCCTCTACCGTCTGTGTGGTGTGTCCCCTCTATTGTCTGTGTGGTGTGTCCCCTCAACCCTCTGTGTGGTGTGTCCCCTCTACCATCTGTGTGGTGTGTCCCCTCTACCGTCTGTGTGGTGTGTCCCCTCTATTGTCTGTGTGGTGTGTCCCCTCTACCATCTGTGTGGTGTGTCCCCTCTATTGTCTGTGTGGTGTGTCCACTCTAGGGTAAATAAACAGTCTTTTTTTAGTTTCTAATAGAATGAAGTCATACAGATGAAAGCATTAATAAATGCTTTATAAAGGTTAATAAAGTCAGTATCTATGATAATAAGTAACTAGTTCCTTGGACACAGACTGGACTTTTTCTACAAATATAAACTCATCACATTTCAGTCCAGTTGTAAACCGGTTTGGACGTGGGACCGCCGGCCTCTTCCACGGATCAGGATCACAGGCGTAAACACGAGCCTGGGAACGTCCCATACACACGTAAACAGTACTTCCATTACCCACAATACACCCTGCTACAGAGACTTCAGCGTGCACACATCTGTTTGAACACAAAAGGAAGATGGTGGTTGGTGCAGCGGTGCTGACCCAGGTTCTGCTCAGTCCGTCCTCCACCTCTTCTGCGGAAACAAAGGATTCAGACGGAACTCAAAACTGAACAGTCTTTATTTTTGTGCCTGATTGTTGTTGAGACTGTTCCTGTCCCTGCAGGACACCCTGACCCTGTCCCTGCAGGACACCCTGTCCCTGTCCCTGCAGGATGCCCTGACCCTGTCCCTGCAGGATGCCCTGACCCTGTCCCTGCAGGATGCCCTGACCCTGTCCCTGCAGGACACCCTGTCCCTGTCCCTGCAGGATGCCCTGACCCTGTCCCTGCAGGACGCCCTGACCCTGTCCCTGCAGGACACCCTGTCCCTACAGGATGCCCTGACCCTGTCCCTGCAGGACGCCCTGACCCTGTCCCTGCAGGACACCCTGTCCCTGCAGGATGCCCTGTCCCTGTCCCTGCAGGATGCCCTGACCCTGTCCCTGCAGGACACCCTGACCCTGTCCCTGCAGGACACCCTGTCCCTGTCCCTGCAGAACACCCTGTCCCTGCAGGACGCCCTGTCCCTGCAGGACGCCCGGACCCTGTCCCTGCAGGAGGGCAGATGGGGTCTGTTTTTAAAGCCATATATTTTCAAGTTCAGCCGTAGATTACTGAAGGTACTGCATCTAGAAGCTTTTGGAGCCCCCACCCCCCACCTGAATGCCTTTCTTTTTTTTCACTCAGCTTGACGACTGAAGACGTCTCAGCGTTGGACATCCTAACGCACAGGAAATATTTTCAGGTCAAATCAGATTTAACTCATAAAGAACCAAACAACCACCAGTGACTGAGTATCAGCTGATCTAAACTGTTTAATACCCCTTTAATACCCGTTTAATACCTGTTTAATACCAGTTTAATACCCCTTTAATACCAGTTTAATACCTGTTTAATACCCATTCAATACCCGTTTAATACCCCTTTAATACCAGTTTAATACCCGTTTAATACTAGTTTAATACCCCTTTAATGCCAGTTTAATACCCCTTTAATACCAGGTTAATACCTGTTTAATACCAGTTTAATACCCCTTTAATACCTGTTTAATACCCCTTTAATACCTGTTTAATACCCGTTTAATACCAGGTTAATACCTGTTTAATACCCCTTTAATACTCCTTTAATACCCCTTTAATACCAGTTTAATACCCCTTTAATACCTGTTTAATACCAGTTTAATACCAGTTTAATACCCCTTTAATACCTGTTTAATACCAGTTTAATACCAGTTTAATACCCCTTTAATACCCCTTTAATACCAGTTTAATACCCCTTTAATACCAGTTTAATACCAGTTTAATACCTGTTTAATACCCCTTTAATACCAGTTTAATACCCCTTTAATACCCCTTTAATACTCCTTTAATACCAGTTTAATACCTGTTTAATACCCCTTTAATACCCCTTTAATACCAGTTTAATACCCCTTTAATACCAGTTTAATACCCCTTTAATACCAGTTTAATACCCGTTTAATACCTGTTTAATACCCGTTTAATACCAGTTTAATACCCCTTTAATACCCCTTTAATACCAGTTTAATACCATTTTAATACCCGTTTAATACCAGTTTAATACCCCTTTAATACCAGTTTAATACCCCTTTAATACTCCTTTAATACCAGTTTAATACCTGTTTAATACCAGTTTAATACCCCTTTAATACCTGTTTAATACCCGTTTAATACCAGTTTAATACCTGTTTAATACCCGTTTAATACCAGTTTAATACCCCTTTAATACCCCTTTAATACCAGTTTAATACCCGTTTAATACCAGTTTAATACCCCTTTAATACCCCTTTAATACCAGTTTAATACCCCTTTAATACCAGTTTAATACCCCTTTAATACCCCTTTAATACCAGTTTAATACCAGTTTAATACCCCTTTAATACCCCTTTAATACCAGTTTAATACCCCTTTAATACCAGTTTAATACCCCTTTAATACCCCTTTAATACCAGTTTAATACTCCTTTAATACCCCTTTAATACCAGTTTAATACCCCTTTAATACCAGTTTAATACCCCTTTAATACCCCTTTAATACCAGTTTAATACCCCTTTAATACCAGTTTAATACCAGTTTAATACCCCTTTAATACCAGTTTAATACCCCTTTAATACCCCTTTAATACCAGTTTAATACCCCTTTAATACCAGTTTAATACCCCTTTAATACCAGTTTAATACCCCTTTAATACCCCTTTAATACCAGTTTAATACCCCTTTAATACCAGTTTAATACCCCTTTAATACCCCTTTAATACCAGTTTAATACCCCTTTAATACCAGTTTAATACCCCTTTAATACCTGTTTAATACCCGTTTAATACCAGTTTAATACCTGTTTAATACCCGTTTAATACCAGTTTAATACCCCTTTAATACCCCTTTAATACCAGTTTAATACCCGTTTAATACCAGTTTAATACCCCTTTAATACCCCTTTAATACCCCTTTAATACCAGTTTAATACCCCTTTAATACCAGTTTAATACCCCTTTAATACCCCTTTAATACCAGTTTAATACCAGTTTAATACCCCTTTAATACCAGTTTAATACCATTTTAATACCCGTTTAATACCAGTTTAATACCCCTTTAATACCAGTTTAATACCCCTTTAATACTCCTTTAATACCAGTTTAATACCTGTTTAATACCAGTTTAATACCCCTTTAATACCTGTTTAATACCCGTTTAATACCAGTTTAATACCAGTTTAATACCCCTTTAATACCCCTTTAATACCAGTTTAATACCCCTTTAATACCAGTTTAATACCCCTTTAATACCAGTTTAATACCAGTTTAATACCCCTTTAATACCAGTTTAATACCCCTTTAATACCCCTTTAATACCAGTTTAATACCCCTTTAATACCAGTTTAATACCCCTTTAATACCAGTTTAATACCAGTTTAATACCCCTTTAATACCAGTTTAATACCCCTTTAATACCAGTTTAATACCCCTTTAATACCCCTTTAATACCAGTTTAATACCAGTTTATTACCAGTTTAATACCAGTTTAATACCCCTTTAATACCAGTTTAATACCCCTTTAATACCCCTTTAATACCAGTTTAATACCAGTTTAATACCCCTTTAATACCAGTTTAATACCCCTTTAATACCCCTTTAATACCAGTTTAATACCAGTTTAATACCAGTTTAATACCAGTTTAATACCAGTTTAATACCAGTTTAATACCTGTACATCCACTAATCCTGTCAATAATTGGTATAAAAGTGAGTTTATCAATTTTTCATGATCATCAGATATGACCTGAGGATGTTCAGAGGATGTTACCGTGGAAACAGGGTCATTGGTTCCCCAGTAAAACCCATGGAGTTGGATCAATGACAGAGGCTGAAACTTTTGAATGACCAAAAAAGTATGAGTGTGTTTTTACAGGTTCAGAGGTTGAACCCAGATCCCAAAATATTTCCTGAGCAGAGGAATGTTTAGTTTTTATTAAAAAAAAAAGCAACTTTTAACGGTGAGACGTTTTCAGAAGCAGAGCTAACGTCGATGCAGACAGAAGAATGTCTCCAGCTTTACGTAAATATATAAATATATCATAGATGTGACTCCAGCTTCAACAGAGATGAAAACAAAAGCATTTGCACAAAACATGAAAATTCTGTTTGTTTACTTTTTTCTTCTGTTTAATCATTTCCATCATTAGCTCATGAAGTGTCTGAGTCTTTATTTGTACAAAGGCTTTGTAGCTAGCTTTGTAGCTAGCTTTGTCGTAAGCAATCGAAGCGGCCACGCGCCGTTCACTATGATCTAGAGGTCAAAGGTCAAAAGGATCAGAAGGAAAAAAAAGTGTAAAAAAAAAAAAAAGTTCAGCTCACACAGGAAACGGACTGTCACAGGATGGTTCCGTTGCTATGGTTACGATGGTTGTTGCTGCATATTCAGCTAATATTTGTGAATATGCACAACAAACTATTTATGTTGCACTTCATTTTCTTTCTGTTCTTTTCTGCTGTACTTCCTGTGCAACTTCCTGTGCAACTTCCTTTTGTTTTGCACTTTTCTCTTTCTTCTTCTTTTATCGACACAAATTAACTTCCTGTGCGACTCACCAGACTGAAATGAATTTGTAGGATTGTTTTGTTCTTTTTATTTAATAATTAAGATTGAACACAGATGTAAATCTGAAACAAACAAAAAGTGAAACTATAGAATATTTAAGGATGAATTTCACTCCCAACAAAACGGCAGAAAATGATGATGATTAAAAAATGATGATGATTAATTTGTGTCGATAAAAGAAGAAAAAAGAGAAAAGTGCAAAACAAAAACTATCAATTCAAAATCCTTTTTTTTTTTAAGAATTATAATAATTCAAATGAAATTAAAACTAATGAACAAAAATGTGCAGATCGTGTAAAACACTGGTGTCAAACGTAAGGCCCGGGGGCCAAATCCTGGTCCTTGGGATGAGTTTATAAAATGCAAAAATGACACTAAGATAGAAATCATTTTAGTTGATGGTTCACATTCAGACCAAAGTAAATAATCTATAAATATTCATTTAATGACACTGACAAAGTAGAATTCCACAAAAATATTAATAATCAGAATAAATCTAAACATTTGGGAATGTCATCAGAGCAGTAAAGTTTTACCAATGTTCTATTATTTATAAATATTTATTGTATGTGAGGAAACAAACTGAAAGGATCAGTGAGTGGATGAAGCCACGGCAGCTACTCTGCTTCTGATTGGTTACACTCAGCTGTCCGTCAAACATAAATAAACCTATAGTAATCCACCAAAGGAAGTCTAAATAAAGTAAAACGACAAAAAGTAAAAGTGAGAAAAGATGAGAAGACAAATATTTGACACCATTTTTTTCATTAGTCTATTTTTCATTTATTTTATTTTTTATTGATATTTTTTGCTGCACTTTTAAAAATCTTATTGACATAAATTAAAGACTTTCATATCAGTGTGTGTTAAATATATGTATATATGTCATGGTTTAGTCAAAAATCAGTTTCATTAAAAACCAAAGGATGATTTTTTTTCTGTTTAATTAATAGAAAGGTTTGAGCTCATATCTGTTCTGTTGGATTCACTCATGACGCTGGTTGTCTGTACATTGATTGGAAAATGCATTTTATTTTCCATTTGCACACGTTACTTGATTTGTCATGAGAATCTCTGTTCAGAACACAGATAAAAAGAGACAAATACTCTTTAACTGCCTCAGCTGTGCTCTTCATGTCAAGGAAATTTGATAAAGTGATACTTTATTTCATGGATATTGATGCTGGGAAACATTTGTGATGTTAATATTGTAATAATCTGCTGTTATCGACACATGTAGGACGATAAATGACAGCAACTAACCAGCATTTCAACCATTCAGTTTGACTAATAGGGTCAGAAAATATCCTTTTTATGAGCGTGAAGGAAATCCAAAGAGTAATGAAACTGTAATCTGTAAATGTACAGCTCTGGAAAAGAAGTTGGAAAAACATCTGCAATAAACAGGAGAAGAAAATAATAGAACAACTGTGGAAAATCTGGACTAATTCTACGCTCATGGCCAAATGTTTTTTTTTTTACACAACTTGCAACTTAATTTAAATATTTCCACGTTTATCAGTGACACTGAAAAACAATTTGAGTCTTAAAGGCATTTAATATAATAAACTAAGGTTTTATAAACATTAAATATAGGAAAATATCACATTTTTACAAAAAAAACTCGATAAAATATAGAGAATAACGTATTACAACGTAATAAATCCCTTCAGAAAATCCACTTCGTTTGTGATTTAAACAAAGAATCAATTTTTCTATGAACAAAAGTTTTGGCTGCGAATGAACCTAAAACTGAAATAATGAAGGTGTTCTGATCTTTAAAAAAGAACATGAACTATAAAACTAATGAATGAATGAACTGTGTTGTGGTTGTTCACATAAAAGAAGTAGATTTTTCAGGGTAAAAAAAATCAACACAGTTCCTACAATTAAGAAAAATATCAAATATTAAATGTGACACAAACACAAATGTCTAAATAGTCAGTGTTTTTTCTTTGTATTTGTTTTCCAGAGCTGTTTGTGTGTTTGTTTACAGAGGAATAAATATAAACATGTGTTTGTGGTCAAATATAATGTCATTCTGTCAAAAGATAAAGTTTGTTTTTCTACATGTTCTGTTCTGTCGACTTGAAATTAAAGATACTGGATCATTTTGAGACTATGCTGGAAAAACAACAACCATGGCATGTTATTTATTTAAATATATATATTTTTGTAATAGTTTTTTTCTGGACGTGTACAGGTCATGTTCTTCAGTCAGATCCGTGTCGAGTGTCGGTTTTTCTTTCTTTTCTGGAAACAGGAAACAGCATCTGTCATTAAAGGTATTATCCAGTGGCAGTTAGTTTAGTTCATTTTTAGATGATTGGGAGTAAATCTATATAGTTAACATTAAAGTCACACCAAACTGTGTTAGCATGTGTTAGCATGGAAGTGATTAGAACATTTCTTTTCTCTATTTTCAGACTAACTCTAACATCACACTTCAGTGGTCGTAAGTAGACGGTCCCTAAAGACAAGTGTCCTCAGATACTGTGTCCACAGTTACTGATCTACAGACAAATTCACCACTTTGTTGCATTATTTTATAATAACAATAACCTGTTAGTTGAAACTTTGCTTTTTCATACAGCTGCATTTATATTTAGAATCAAATCCTGGACTATGTTTTTAAAAAGAGTGAAATGCAGCAGTGAACTTCCAGAGTGTCTCACTGTCCACTGGACAATAGACTATTATGGTCTTCATCCTCAGTCATAAGTGTCGGTGTCCGACATGTTTTCAATATTTCTCTCTTCCACATGATTCAGTTTGACCCTCCTGAGACGTTAGCAGTTCCACAACAAAAAAGAATGAAAATAAGCAAGAAAATAAACTGACAAAATAATGAGTGACATGAACAAAGAAAGATACAAATGGAACAAACTAAAGAAAAAAGAATAAAATAAAAAGCTAAATGAACAAAAACTAATAAATATTTACAAAATTATAAATAACATGAGAACATTTGCAACAAATGTACTGAAAAAAGAACTAGAATTTAAATTAATGTCTTTAGGGACCCTCTACTTACTACCATTGAAGGTTGTTTAAACTTTACAAGAGTTAGTCTGAAAATAGAGAAAACACATGTTCTAATCACTTCCATGCTAACACGTGCTACGTGCCACGTTTGGATCAATGTAATTTATATTATAAGATTAATTTTTTTGTACTTTGCATTTTATTGAAGTTTACAGACAACTAAGTAAAACCTAAATCAAAAACATGCTTTAGTTATGTAATAATAGTAGTAGTAATATCTCACTCCAGTTTAGGTCTTAGCCCTAAAATTAATCCCACTTACCACTCCTTTGAAAGTCTAGTTTTATTACTTTCCCCAACTGCAGAAACCAAAAACCAGTCCTTTTTGTCCTAGTTTATGTCCCTCCTGGTCCTTATTCACAGTTTGGATCTCATCAGTCTCTGACTTTCTATCCAGTGTAGTGTTGAACTGGGATAGGATTAGAATAGTTGGTGATTTGAACATACATGTTGACAACAACACTGACTCTCTTAGTAATGCATTTAGTGACGTATTAGACGGATTAGGCTTCATTCAAAATGTTCATAAACCAACCCACATTCACAGACACACCCTCCATCTGATCTGAACATTTGCTGTTGAAATGAGTGACCTGGTTGTTTTTACCCATAATCCCATACTCTCAGATGACTTTTTAATGAGCTTTCAGTTTATGCTTGAGGATATTTCCACCTCAGTGATTAAAACACAAATGAAAAGGATACTATGTGACCGTGCTGTCTCAAAGTACAAAGAGTTAATTCAGTCACTATTTGTGTCTATGTCATGTGATTATGTAAAGGACACATTTAGTCCCAGTATAAGTGATGAGTTAGTCGATAGTACCATGCTCACACTACAAACTACGTTAGATATAGTTGCCCCCCTTAAGTTAAAAACTACTAAGATTAGATGAACCTCCCCATGGTACAACGCTGACACTCGCTCCATTAAACAAACAACACCTAAATTAGAGCCAATGACACAATCCAATTCACAACATTCTCTCAATGGCTGTAAAAATATGTGACTAAAGTATAATCCATCTTTGCGTACAGCCAAAACTAGATATTACTCATCCATAATAGAAGAAAACAAGAATAAGCCTAGATTCCTGTTCAGTACTGTAGCCAGACTGACAAACAGACACACCTCCGTGGAACCAGTTATTCCATCCACGTTCCATTCTGATCATTTCCTGCAGTTCTTTAACAATAAAATATCAACTATTAGAGACAAAATAGACACATTTCTCCCAAATATTAGATCAGAAAAAGCAGTGGTTTCAAACCTAGGCCTTTTTATAAACCCCTCTGTAACACTAAATCATTTCACCACTGTAGACCAAACTGATGTCATATCTATTATCATGTCTTCCAAATCAGCCACCTGCCTCTTAGATCCAATTACAACTAAACTCTTTAAAGAGATTCTGTCATTTTTATAACCTATCTTTCATACCAAGTCTGTTCATGACTAGTCACCTGGTGTCCCCCCCTCTGGGGGGAGTGGTGGCTCTCCTGACAGTGTCTGCACGGGAGCCATGGACGACAGGATCTGCAGTGTCTCGCCTGTGCCGACCTGTGACCTCGGACCCCCGCCCCTGCCTGTCTGGACCAGCCCCCCCCCCTTCATTTATACATGAACGTTCATCTATAGCCTGTCCGTCCATGGGAGTGGATCTGTCCTTCAATGTGGTTCTCCTCAACATTTCTTCTTTTTCCCACTGGGTTTGGAAGTTTTTTCTTGCCGAGAAGGAGGGTCTAAGGACAGGGGATGCCTGGGACTTTTCATGTATCTCTGTAGTTGATTGTGTTTTTGTAAAGCCCTGTGAGACGACTTTGTTGTGATTTAGGGCTTTATAAATAAAATTGGATTGAATTATTTGATCTTGTTTAATGTCATTAGTTTTTCCTGTAGGCTCATCTGGAATATGTCCCTTGTTTGTCCTCTACCGTTGTTATCCATTGTTTGTCCTCTACCGTTGTTGTCCATTGTTTGTCCTCTACCATTGTTGTCCATTGTTTGTCCTCTACCGTTGTTATCCATTGTTTGTCCTCTACCGTTGTTGTCCATTGTTTGTCCTCTACCGTTGTTGTCCATTGTTTGTCCTCTACCGTTGTTGTGCATTGTTTGTCCATTGTTTGTCCTCTACCGCTGTTGTCCATTGTTTGTCCTCTACCATTGTTGTCCATTGTTTGTCCTCTACCATTGTTGTCCATTGTTTGTCCTCTACCATTGTTGTCCATTGTTTTTCCTCTACCATTGTTGTCCATTGTTTGTCCTCTACCATTGTTGTCCATTGTTTGTCCACAGTCTACAGGTTCGGCACCTAGTGGTCGTGGGATGACAATCTGTGTAACATTTGTTCATTTGTTTTTCAAAATAAAACCAAAAATAAGACAAAGAAGAATCGAGTTGTTTCTAAAATCAAAATTTAAAAAAAGAGATAATGATGCTTTTTTTCAGTTTTCCTTTTTGTTTTTAAATGAATAATAGGAAAAACAAATCACATCTGTTTCCCGTTGTATTCAATTTTGCCCTGAAGCAAATTGAATAAAGCGGAAATGACCTTAGACCCTCAGTGACACAGATGCAACCCTACGTCCTATTAGTGTAAACTAAGAGGGTTACCCTAAACTAAGAGGGTTACCCTAAACTAAGAGGGTCGCCTTAAACTAAGAGGGTCACCCTAAACTAAGAGGGTCGCCTTAAACTAAGAGGGTCACCCTAAACTAAGAGGGTCACCCTAAACTAAGAGGGTCGCCTTAAACTAAGAGGGTCATCTTAAACTAAGAGGGTCACCTTAAACTAAGAGGGTCGCCTTAAACTAAGAGGGTCACCCTAAACTAAGAGGGTCACCTTAAACTAAGAGGGTCACCCTAAACTAAGAGGGTCGCCTTAAACTAAGAGGGTCACCCTAAACTAAGAGGGTCGCCTTAAACTAAGAGGGTCACCCTAAACTAAGAGGGTCACCCTAAACTAAGAGGGTCGCCTTAAACTAAGAGGGTCATCTTAAACTAAGAGGGTCACCCTAAACTAAGAGGGTCGCCTTAAACTAAGAGGGTCACCCTAAACTAAGAGGGTCGCCTTAAACTAAGAGGGTCGCCTTAAACTAAGAGGGTCACCCTAAACTAAGAGGGTCACCCTAAACTAAGAAGGTCGCCTTAAACTAAGAGGGTCGCCTTAAACTAAGAGGGTCACCCTAAACTAAGAGGGTCGCCTTAAACTAAGAGGGTCACCCTAAACTAAGAGGGTCGCCCTAAACTAAGAGGGTCACCTTAAACTAAGAGGGTCACCCTAAACTAAGAGGGTCGCCTTAAACTAAGAGGGTCACCTTAAACTAAGAGGGTCGCCTTAAACTAAGAGGGTCACCCTAAACTAAGAGGGTCACCTTAAACTAAGAGGGTCGCCTTAAACTAAGAGGGTCACCTTAAACTAAGAGGGTCACCCTAAACTAAGAGGGTCGCCTTAAACTAAGAGGGTCGCCTTAAACTAAGAGGGTCACCTTAAACTATGGTCGTTAACATTCATTTAATTCAAACATTAAATTACATTCATCAGATCCTCATCAGGTCTTCATCAGGTCCTCATCAGATCCTCATCAGGTCCTCATCAGATCTTCATCAGATCCTCATCAGGTCTTCATCAGATCTTCATCAGATCTTCATCAAGTCCTCATCAGGTCCTCATCAGATCCTCATCAGATCCTCATCAGGTCCTCATCTGATCTTCATCAGATCCTCATCAGGTCCTCATCAGATCATCATCAGGTCCTCATCAGATCCTCATCAGATCTTCATCAGGTCCTCATCAGATCATCATCAGATCCTCATCAGATCTTCATCAGATCCTCATCAGATCATCATCAGATCCTCATCAGATCTTCATCAGGTCCTCATCAGATCATCATCAGATCCTCATCAGATCTTCATCAGATCCTCATCAGATCATCATCAGGTCCTCATCAGATCTTCATCAGATCATCATCAGATCTTCATCAGATCATCATCAGGTCCTCATCAGATCCTCATCAGGTCCTCATCAGATCTTCATCAGATCCTCATCAGGTATTCATCAGATCTTCATCAGATCTTCATCAGATCCTCATCAAGTCCTCATCAGGTCCTCATCAGATCCTCATCAGATCCTCATCAGGTCCTCATCAGATCTTCATCAGATCCTCATCAGGTCTTCATCAGATCTTCATCAGATCTTCATCAGATCCTCATCAAGTCCTCATCAGGTCCTCATCAGATCCTCATCAGGTCCTCATCAGATCCTCATCAGATCTTCATCAGATCATCATCAGATCCTCATCAGGTCCTCATCAGATCATCATCAGGTCCTCATCAGATCCTCATCAGATCTTCATCAGGTCCTCATCAGATCATCATCAGATCATCATCAGGTCCTCATCAGATCTTCATCAGGTCCTCATCAGATCATCATCAGATCCTCATCAGATCTTCATCAGATCCTCATCAGATCCTCATCAGATCTTCATCAGATCCTCATCAGATCCTCATCAGATCTTCATCAGATCCTCATCAGATCATCATCAGATCCTCATCAGATCTTCATCAGATCCTCATCAGATCTTCATCAGATCCTCATCAGATCATCATCAGATCCTCATCAGATCTTCATCAGATCCTCATCAGATCATCATCAGGTCTTCATCAGATCATCATCAGATCCTCATCAGATCTTTATATTTATATAAATATCTGTACTTTATACTCTTTACATTTATATAAATATATGTACTTTATACTCTTTACATTTATATAAATATTTGTACTTTATACTCTTTACATTTATATAAATATTTGTACTTTTTACTCTTTACATTTATATAAATATTTGTACTTTATACTCTTTCCATTTATATAAATATTTGTACTTTATACTAAAAAGGAGGTCAGAGGTCACAGGTTTCATTCTCTGGTGGTTCAGTGGTTTAATCATCAGAGGTTTTTGGTTCAAATCCAGTCTTAAAACACGACAGGAAACATGTAGATGAACTGAAATAATGACTGGATCATTTGAACCAGATTTGAAAATAATCCACAATGACCTTTTTCGAGCCTTTTACTGTAGCCTGAGCATCTGAACACCAGGGGGCGCTGACGAGTTTGGAAAAAAAGGCTCAAAACACATTGAAACACAAATGAAGATGAAGATGGTGTTTAATGATCTAAAAATAGATTTGAAACAAATTTGGACATTTTCCAAAATGAACAATGTTAGAAAAAAAAGTACATTTTTAAGTTGAAATTTGATGAACACAAAATACATTTCACAAGTTTGGGTTAGGGTTAGTTTCTTCGCAAGTTTGTTGTTTTGGAGTTTGTTTTTTTGTTTTTTTGCAAGTTTATTGTTAGGACACACACGTTTGTGGTCCTACCTGGAGACGTCTTCTCCAGGAATTGAACCCTGGTCCCCTGGAGCAAAGGTTGAGTCTGGAACCACTGGAGGTCAGAGGTCACAAGGTTCATCTGAAGGACTATTCCACTGGAGGTCAGAGGTCACAAGGTTCATCTGAAGGACTGTTCCACTGCTCAGAAGGATGAGGGGCTGGTCAGGAGGTCAGAGGTCACAGGGCCACACCCACACTGCTTCATGTGAAGCTTTACCCAAACAGGTGAGTAACAGGGTTGATCCTGTGGTGGTTCAGCTCATTAATCATCAGATTGTTCCTCATAAGTAACAAACACATCCAGGGTCAGTGTTAGTCACAGTCAGACTAGGCGGTCGCCTAGGACACCAGATGTCCCACAGAATTAGAATATTAAGATACTGTATTTTCTGGACAATGTGTGGCCCTCAGGTCAAAGTGACCCGGTGTTCCACAAACGTGCCTTTTCATACATATGGTGCATTACTGTGATTAAAACACAAATGAAAAGGACCGTGCTGTCTCAAAGTACAAAAAGTTAATTCAGCCACTATTTGCGTCTATGTCATGTGATTATGTAAAGGACACATTTAGTCCAGTGTCGTGCAGTGAGTTCCGTGGCAGGTGAGGCACTGACTTTTTCTAAATCAGATTTTCAAATACACCAAATATTTGCTAAATACCTTTTAGTTTCATATGTCATTGCAGCATCATTTATATGAGCTACATATTTTAATATGTATATTTGGCCCAGGAAGAATGGGGGCAACTTCTACAAAACACCACGGTGGACACCACAGGGGGTACCAAACACAAAACTAAACACACGGCAGATGCCACAAACACGGCACCCTGTCTCTGCCTGTTCTCCATTACCTACATCCACACAAAGGCACAGCATCACGGCAGATGCACAATGGTTTGAACCACTCAACCTGAAACCATGGCGTTATCTTCTGCCCAGTCCTTTGAACTACATCCTTTAGCTCTGGCGTCGCTCGTCCATTCTTTATCAAGTCCTGTTTTCCTTCAAAGTCCAACTTTGAAAATCCTTTCAGTTTAACTATAACATCCTGATCCTCCATGGTTTTAGATGAAGCCAACAATAACACCACAACAACCATTGGTAACCTAGTAACCAGATAAAAGTGAGTTGACGTAGACCACGCCCTCTACTGAGGCAGAGTTACTGCCTGTCTCACCTCATGTCTGTTCACTTTTGTTTTATGTCAAATTGTTAACACTGCATAAGTGGAAAACATAGTTAAAAAAACACAACCCATTGTAAGTAAAGTGAGGCCATATAACAGACATATGTAAAGTGGATAAAAACCTCTTTCTACAGCTTTACGTTGTTGGCATGAACAGAGGAAGCACAAAGGTCACGACCTCCAACAGTTAACAAGGGATTGTTCAATCTGTGCTGAGGCATGGCTTCGAGCTGCCTCAGCTCACTGCATATTCACTGCATATTCACTGCAGTTGAAGAGGAAACAAACAAATACGACCATTTTGGTCACGAAAATGATTGAAAGCATTGGAATCATACAGACGTGATTTATAGCACAGACACTTGGACAAATCTGTATTAGTATTATTTATATTGATCATAACTCATGCTGGATTATGTCTGGAGAGACCCTGCCTCACCTGCCTCCTTTAACTGCACGTCTCTGATGGGTATGTATCTATATATACACTTACATCATATATGAATTAGTTTACATCTATATATTAGTGATATACTTTAGTTATAATCAATTTATTATAGGATATATATATATCAGAGACGTGCCCCAGGCCACCTGGGTCGGCCTCGGTGTGCTGGGGGGGTTTGTAGCTGCTCCCTCTTGTTCTCCGGGTTTGCGTCGTTCACGGTGGCCCCGGTGGCTCTCTGGGGGCAGCGCCCTGTGGCTCCTTCGGCCCGGGGTAGGGGGTGCCCTGTTGGCTTGGCCCTGCCTTGTCGTGATTGCTGTTCTGGGCTTCAGGGTCCTTCACACTTAAATGTTTGATCGGGTCTCGCCAGCTACTGCCGAGTCGCCAATCTCTACCCTAAACTCATTCTCCTCTGCACTGGTGTCCTCTTCTGGCCTATTCTATTCTATTGCATTCTATTTTGTATTATCAGGACATTCACGGTTGTGGTGCTCGGTGCTGATTGTTTATTTGTTAATTCTTTTGGTTTTTTTTGTTTTTTTTTTGTGCTGTTTTGGTTTTCTCCTCTTTTTGCGATCTACTTATTTATTTGCAATAGCACCGCCTGTTGGTTTCTGTCCCCTTTCGTCCTGTCCAGTTTTTGTTTCCTCCGCACATCACTGAGGTGTAGCACTGCCCTCACTTGCTTATAATAATAATAAGAGTTAATAAGAGTTCTAATGGGGGATGCCTGCTCAGCTTTCGGGGAGGACCGATGATGGTCATACACATGCACTAAATAGTCTAGTATATGTCTGCAAGACTGGAATATGCACTGATCTCAACCCCTCTGTGGGGTTAAAAAAAATTTTAATAAAAAAATGTATTAATTAATTAATTAAATAAATAAAAAAATTTGAAAAGGGAAAAAAAGGAAGAAAAACAATAAGAAAAACTATTTGTTACCTACTTTCCTATCTGCACATTTGTTTTGGTTTTTTTGTTTTTTGTTTTTGTTTTTTGTGTTCTGTTTTATATATATATATATATATATATATATATATATATATATATATATATATATATATGTTTAGTACTTAAATTCTTTATTATTATTATTGTTATTGTTATTATTTTTATTATTATTATTATTATTATTGTTATTATTTTTATTATTATCATCATTTTTGTACTATGCACTATATTGCTATAAGATGAATTCAGGTTATTGGGGAAGTGAAGAAGGGGTAGGGTTAAATAAGCTTATGCTTCATCCTACTCCTTTTTGGACATGTCATTGTGTATTATTATTATTGTTGTATTGATTATTGTTGTATTGATTATTGTTGCACTCTGCACATATTCGAAATAAATCATTCAAATCAAAAACTCTAATCAAAGCGCTGTGTTTTCTCCTGTGTCTCCTGGTGGAGCTTCTCCTCTTTCAGCCTCTCCTGAACCAGTAAGTCCAGAAGTGCATTGGACTTCCTCCTCTTTGCCGGTGGGAATGAGGATGGGGAAGGGGATGGTGCGGTGGTCCATGGCTCAGTAGAAGTACTGGGCTCCACAGTGTTCTGATAGACATGACAAAGTGTTTCACAATTAGGTACTAATGGCTCTGTGTACAATACATGTTAGTAACAATACTTTTTTTTTTTTTTACAAATCCTACTACATATTAACATTCTTAAAGACCAATATATAAGATGAATAAATAACATATGTGTGTATGCTTACCATAGCAGTAGAGATGTGTTCCTCCTCTGCACCTACATCCACCAACAGCAGAGGATCCACTGATGCTCCAGCGTCCAACACCTCATACATTTCCTCCCCAGCATCTGTCCCTCACCCACAGCTTTTATGAGCATCCATATCATCTGGAAATGACATTTTGGAAAACAGCAAAAATGTCCAAATACAGAGGTCTACTTTATAATAAATGTTAAATGACTTTAGAAAGGTTAAATATGAGGCAGGGATCATTTGGATCTACCACAAAAGTAGCACTGTGTCTTTATGGGTGAAGTTGGAACAAATCAAATATCCCTCTAATGTCAATTCAATCCCATTTAAGTTGAGTTGACTTTTATGCTTTAGCATTTGCTTTGACCTCTGTGGAATCACTGGTTTGTATTGAGTGACCAGACTGGAGGCAGCTGTCTGAGCCACAGAGCACAAACAACCTCCCTGATTGACCCCAGTGGACTTAACACTAATAATATAAACAAACCACTATGAGGAACATTACACTTCAAAATACTCACTGCTACTGTTGTTTGGTCCATGCTTTTCATTTCAGAAACTGTGCCTCGTTGTCAGCGTGAAAATCTGATCAGCTGTTTGGTTTGAGCTGGAGTGTGTGAAACACACGGTCATATTTGTGATAACAGTAAGAGGAATAACACACACAAAACAGCGTCTCTGTGGTTACAACAACAACTACATAGTTTGTAAATACTCGGGTTTCGACAACTGTATTGTTTTACTTTCACAATAATACCTTCAGCCTTTAACTCATTGTTCGATTACTACTCCACGTTAAACTAGTAATTTTCCATGTGCGTTTTATGTAGAAAAATACCACTACACATTGTGACAATGTCAAACTTTACACAACACCTCAGTTATTACACCTTAACAACAGTTATAAAGTGTTATTACGGAAAAAAATACTCACATTCATGTGCTTCCTTCGGAGATGTTGCCGCCATTTTTAAAATGATTGGCGTTGTGTTGTGGTAAATATCTCCTACCCCTCCAAACAAAGTGCGCTCCTCCGAACCCCTACGTTTGAAGGGTTGAAAAGTCATAGCTCTTACCCCTTCCCCTCCATGTTAAGAGAATTGGTACAGCCCTTCCCCTCCACATGAACGCGCAAAATGGAGGGGTAGGGGTAAGGCGTAGGGCCAAGGGGTGAATTGGGATTCAGCCTAAAAGTGGGTTGTTGATCTGTCAGGTCAGAGTCTCCCTCTGGAGGACGAATGTTGCTATGACAACTACAAACTGTCATTGCATTTTCTATGTGGAATATTTACTAATCCATTATATACATGTACATAAACCACAATATATGTGGAATACTGTACTTTATTGTAATTTTTTAGGTCAGAAAAAGTACACAGTTAAAGTACACAGCTCCACTCCCATGGACTTTCTGTCCATGGGAGTGGATCTGTCCTTCAGTGCAGTTTTCCCTGAGGACAGAGAATGCTTGGGACCGTTTATCGATTTCTGTAGTTAATTGTGTTTTTGTTAAGCCTATCCCACCCTAACCCTAACCATATCCCACCCTAACCCTCTTAAAAGGGCTTCATTCGTGCTCTCGGTGACCTTTGCTCCATACCGTTTCCATTTAGTTTACTTAATTCATCTACACATCCACTCACCACCCACACACAGATCACCACTGACCATCACACACTGACTTAAATATTCAAATAATGTTGATTCAATAAATATTGTTATTTTTCTATTTTTGGTATCATCTCCCCTCTTTATTGTAATGCAGAGGAGTAGTTTTTCCATTTCATCTCATAATTTCAGCTTTTTATCTCATAATTACACATATTTATGACTATCTCATAATTTAGATTTATTTTTATGTCACAATTTTGACTTTTTATCATGATTGTGTATTTTTATTGCATAATTATGATTTTTTTAATCTCATAATAATGCCTTTTTTATCTCAATTGTGACTTTTTTCGCCTATTTTTCCAAAATGTTCTGTCCATATCCACAAAACTGAGTAACTGTTACTAAACTAAAAATGAGACGAGACTAAAGTAAACTAAATTAAACTAAACTAAACTAGACTAAACTAAACTAGACTAGACTAAACTAAATTAGACTAAACTAGACTAGATTAAACTAGACTAAACTAAACTAGACTAAACTAAACTAGACTAGACTAGACTAAACTAAATTAAACTGAACTAGACTAAACTAGACTAGACTAAACTAAATTAAACTAGACTAAACTAAACGAGACTAGACTAAACTAGACTAGACTAAACTAAATTAAATTAAACTAAACTAGACTAGACTAGACTAAACTAAATTAGACTAAACTAGACTAGATTAAACTAGACTAGACTAAACTAAACTAGACTAGACTAAACTAAACTAGACTAAACTAGACTAGACTAAACTAAATTAAACTAGACTAGACTAAACTAAACTAGACTAAATTAAATTAAACTAAACTAGACTAAACTAAATTAAACTAAACTGGACTAAACTAAACCAGACTAGACTAAACTGAAGTAAATGAGACAAGACTAAACTAAACTAAACCAAACTACAATAGACTAGACTAAACTAAACCAGACTAGACTAAACTAAAGTAAACGAGATGAGACTAAACTAAACCAAACTACACTAGACTAGACTAAACTAAACCAGACTAGACTAAACTAAAGTAAACGAGACTAAACTAAACCAGACGAGACTAAACTAAACTAAGGTAAACGAGACGAGACTAGACTAAACTAGACTAAACTAAATTAAACTAAACTAGACTAAACTAGACTAGACTAGACTAGACTAAACTAAACTAAATTAAACTAAACTACACTAGACTAGACTAAACTAAACTAGACTAGAAGAGACTAGACTAAACTAGAATAAACTAAATTAAACTAAACTAGACTAGACTAGACTAAACTAAATTAAACTAGACTAAACTAAACCAGACTAGACTAAACTGAAGTAAATGAGACGAGACTAGACTAAACTAAACCAGACTAGACTAAACTGAAGTAAATGAGACGAGACTAGACTAAACTAAACCAGACTAGACTAAACTAAAGTAAACGAGATGAGACTAAACTAAACCAAACTACACTAGACTAGACTAAACTAAACGAGACGAGACTAGACTAAACTAAATTTAACTAAACTAGACTAAACTGTCTGTCTGTGTGTGTGTCTGTCTGTGTGTGTGTGTGTGTGTGTGTGTGTGTGTGTATGTGTGTCTGTGTGTGTGTGTGTGTGTGTGTCTGTGTGTGTGTGTGTGTATCTGTCTGTGTGTGTGTGTGTGTGTGTGTCTGTCTGTGTATCTGTCTGTGTGTGTGTGTGTCTGTATGTCTGTGTGTGTGTGTGTGTGTGTGTCTGTCTGTGTGTGTGTGTCTGTCTGTGTGTGTGTATGTGTCTGTGTATGTGTGTGTATGTGTGTCTGTCTGTGTGTGTGTATGTGTGTCTGTGTGTGTGTGTGTGTCTGTGTGTGTGTATGTCTGTGTGTGTGTGTGTGTGTCTATCTGTGTGTGTGTGTGTATGTGTGTGCGTGTGTGTATGTCTGTGTGTGTGTGTGTGTCTATCTGTGTGTGTGTGTGTGTATGTGTGTGTATGTGTATCTGTGTGTGTGTATGTGTGTGTGTCTGTGTCTAGATAGATAGATAGATAGATAGATAGATAGATAGATAGATAGATAGATAGATAGCCTTTATTGTCATTTTACAAAGGTACAATGAAATTTAAGCATCTCCTTCGGTGCAGCCTTAAAAAAATAAGTTATAAAATAAGTATATTATATAAAATAAGTTATAAATAAGTGTGCAATATAAAAAGGGATAAAAGTGATTCAAAGGATTTCCCAGGAGCCTGGAGTATAGTCAGTAAAGTGACATAGTGCCTGGTGTGCTGGTGTGGTCCGTTTAGAGTGACGTGGTGCTGTTTGAGTTCAGTGTGATGATGGCTCTGGGGAAAAAACTGTTTTTAAAGCGGTTAGTCCTCACTCTGATACTCCTATAGCACCTTCCAGAAGGTAACATACTGAACAGGTGGAAACTGGGGTGAGTGCTGTCTTTTAAGATGTTTTTAGCTCTACTGAGGCAGCGTGAGTTGTAGTTTTCAGACAAGGAGGGGAGAGGGCAGCTGATGATCCTCTGTGGTACCTTTACGCTCTGACACCACTTCCTGTCTGCCTCAGTACAGCTGGAGTGCCAAACTGTGATACAGTATGTTAACAGGCTCTCGACAGTGGAGCAGTAGAAGCACATCAGCAGCTTCATGTCCAGGTTGTTCTTCTTGAGTATCCTCGGGAAGTGCAGACGCTGCTGAGCCTTCTTGACAGTTGCTGTGGTGTTTGCAGTCCAAGAGAGATCGGCTGAGATGATGGTGCCCAGGAACCTGAAGTTCTGTACTCTCTCTACACAGACACCGTTGATGTAGAGGGGGGCGTGGTCTGCCTTGTTCTTCCTGAAATCAAGGATTATTTCCTTGGTTTTTGCTGTGTTCAAAGCTAGGTTGTTTTTTGAGCACCACGCTGTGAGTTTCAGGACCTCGTCTCTGTAGGCAGACTCGTCCCCCCCTGAAATGAGCCCTACCACCGTCGTATCATCGGCGAATTTGATGATGGTGTTGTGTGGGTGGGATCGGGTGCAGTCGTGCGTGTAGAGAGAGTACAGAAGTGGGCTCAGCACGCAGCCCTGAGGTGAGCCGGTGCTGAGTGTGCGGGTGGAGGAGAGGTGGGGGCCCAGTTTCACAGTCTGGGGGCGGTTGGTTAGAAAGTCCTTAACCCAGGAGCAGGTGAGTGAGGGGAGGCCGAGGTCCGGTAGTTTGGTGGTCAGGATGTCCGGTATGATGGTGTTGAATGCTGAGCTGTAATCAATGAAGAGCATCCTCACGTAGCTCCCCTGATGTTCCAGGAGACTCAGCGCAGCATGAAGAGCTGTTGATATGGCGTCCTCAGTAGACCGGTTTGCTCGATAAGCAAACTGGTGTGGATCGAGGGTGGGGGGAGGCAGGCTTTAATGTGGTGTAGAACGAGCCTCTCAAGGCATTTTGTAATAACAGGGGTAAGTGCCACCGGGCGGAAGTCTTTGAGGCTGTCTGTGGCTGATTTCTTGGGAACTGGGATGATGATGGATGATTTCAGGCAGGATGGAATGACCGCCTGCATCAGAGAGAGGTTGAAGATGGTGGTGAAGACCTGGGAGAGCTGCTCAGCACATGCTTTGAGCACCTTCCCAGGTATCCGTCTGGTCCAGCAGCCTTCCTGGGGTTCACTGCTCTGAACATGCGCCTCACATCGTGCTCCACCAGCATGAGGGGGGAGGTGCTGGAGGCTGGTGGGGGCTGAGGTGGTGTAGTTGTGCCGGGCTGTGGTGAATCAAAGCGTGCAAAGAAGCAGTTAAGCTCCTCTGCCAGTGATGCACTTGTAGACCCAGTTGTGACATCACAGCCCCTGAAATTGGTGATAGTCTGGATGCCTTGCCACACCTGCCGGGGGTTGTTTGCTGAGAGCTGGTCTTCCATCCTGGTCTTGATCTTTGCATCCTTGATGCCACTCTTTAGTTTGGCACGAGCAGAACTGTACAGCGCACTGTCACCAGACCTGAAGGCGGCGTCACGGGCCTTGAGGAGCATGTGGACATGGCTGTTCATCCAAGGTTTCTGGTTGGGGGAGACCTGGATGCGTTTGTCCACTGTGACATTATCAATACAGTACTTTATATACTTTAGCATAGTCTCTGTGTGTGTTGCCAGGTCACTGTGTACAAATACATCCCACTCAGTTTTTGAAAAACAGTCCTGTAGCTGACTGAGTGCATTCTCAGGCCACGTTTTCACAGTCTTTATGGTTGGTTTTGTTCTCCTATTTATGGGGGTGTATGCAGGAGGGAGCAGCAGGGAAAGGTGGTCTGACTGGGCCAGGTGAGGGAGGGGAATGGCTCTGTATGCGTGCTTTATATTAGAATAAACATGATCGAGGGTATTTTTCCCTCTGGTCGGGCACTTCACATGCTGATAGAAGTTCGGCAGAACCGTTTTCAGGTTTGCCTGGTTGAAATCCCCCGCTATGATGTGGACGCCATCGGGGTGACCACGCTGCTGTTTATGAACAGAATCTGACAGGAGAGCGAGAGCTGTGCTAACGTTAGCATCAGGTGGAATATAAACAGCAGTGACGATCACTACTGTTAACTCTCTAGGTAAGTAGAATGGTCGGCATTTAATCGAGATAAACTCCAGATCCGGAGAACAGTGACTGTCTACAATGGTGCTGTTGTTAGTCCAGTCGTTGTGGACATAAATACATAGACCCCTCCTCTTCTCTTACTGGAGTCTTTGTTTCTGTCCCAGCGGTGGAGAGTGCGGCTAGTTAGCTGCACTGCTGCGTCGGGGATTAGCGGGTGAAGCCAGGTCTCCGTTATTATCAGAACACTGCAGTTATGATCTCCAGCTAGTTGTAGTTCCAGTTCGTCCATCTTGTGCACTATGGATCTGACGTTGGTGAATTACAGGCTCGGAAGAGGAGGTCTGTGGGGTTGTTTCCTAAGTCGTTTCAGAACGCCGGCCCGGCACCCTCGCTTCTGCTTCCTCTCTCTCCTCCGTCTGCGCTGTCTGTTGGGTATGACAACAATCCATGGGGATCCCAGAGGTCTTGCAGTCTTGACGGGGATGTTGTGTGTATGTTTAAAGTTACTCGAGATGGGGAACGTATATGAAGAACCAATGTCCCGCAGATCCTGGTGACTGTAGCAGGGCTTGCCGAGTGTAGGCGTGCACAAAATAATACACAACAGGTAGAAAATAGAGCACCGAAAAGGAGAGCCGTGAGCCGCTGCGTCTGTGCGCGCCGCCATCTGTGTGTGTGTGTGTCTGTGTGTATGTGTGTCTGTGTGTGTGTGTGTGTGTGTATGTGTGTCTGTGTGTGTGTGTGTGTGTGTGTGTGTGTGTGTGTGTGTGTGTGTGTGCGTCTCATCTTTCATTCCTAAGGCTCATTAGGGCCATTTTTGTGATTCCGTTCCATCCCTATGCATTTTCACATAGTGTGTCTATGGGGCCTTGACTCAGCAGGCTCGATCCCTAATAATAATTCACATTGTTTTGTGTTGTAAGTAGACTAACACATCCAGTTCCTTCAGTTCCATCTGACCTGGTGTCCAAAAGGACATGCACTGACTTTCCTTCTTTGTTTCCAGATCAGACAGACAGACAGTAGCTCCAGTTCAGGACAGATGTTTTCATCATGTGGACCTTCCCGTCCTCTAGTTCATCTACAACACTGTCCTTGAACATTACACATTACAGATGGAAACTGTTGAACAGTTTTTAGTCCACAACCTGCTGCCTTGACCGTCTGTCTACAAATGTTTTAAATGTTTATTCTACGTCCCTCTAGAACGTTGCAGCAGCTCCCGTTCACTTTGAATCAGCGGGCAGATTTTTTTCGATAACCACCTGCTGCGCCGTTAACGCCCGCTGCGCCGTTAACGCCCGCTGCGCCGTTAACGCCCGCTGCGCCGTTAACGCCCGCTGCGCCGTTAACGCCCGCTGCGCCGTTAACGCCCGCTGCCCATGGCAACAGGTTTTGTCACTTCAGACTCACTGTACCATATCACTCCACAAGTAGTTCGGCCAATTTTAAAGTAAATATTCAGTTGGTTTAATGGCTGTTTTATCCAATGTTAACATATCGTGATGTTATTCTGACCGTACTCAGGAAATCAGGGGGACATCACCGTCCTCCTCTCGTACAGAATCTCCAGGGCCGTAGTCAGTATTTTACTCCGGGGTTAACTCCTCTATGCTGCTTTTTAGAAAACAAGGAGTGGTTTCAGTGAGCTTCGTTTTCAGTTTTCAGTTTCCACCTAAAACTCTCTGCACCCCCCTTCTATCTGCCCCGCATAACCCACATCTTATTGGCTATTTCACAACACTAGTCTGTTAGAGTAGTGACAGTAATAAACTCTAATAACCTGTAGAATAAACGGGATAATGTATGGCCCACAAGTTACTATCGAAAAATATTCCCTGTTTGTGTTCACACGTTCTGCAGATAATAAACACTTCTCTTCAGTCAGGACAGTTTCCACTGGCCTTGAAAACTACAGTAATTAAACCTTCTCTAAAAAAGACTCATCTGGATGTTTCAGTCACAGTAACTACAGACCCATATGGGGATAGTAACTACAGACCCATATGGGGATGTTTCAGTAATAGTAACTACAGACCCGTATGGGGATGTTTCAGTAACAGTAACTACAGACCCATATGGGGATGTTTCAGTAACAGTAACTACAGACCCATATGGGGATGTTTCAGTAATAGTAACTACAGACCCATATGGGGATGTTTCAGTAATAGTAACTACAGACCCACATGGGGATGTTTCAGTAACAGTAACTACAGACACATATGGGGATGTTTCAGTGACAGTAACTACAGACATATATGGGGATGTTTCAGTAATAGTAACTACAGACCCACATGGGGATGTTTCAGTAACAGTAACTACAGACCCATATGGGGATGTTTCAGTAACAGTAACTACAGACCCATATGGGGATGTTTCAGTAATAGTAACTACAGACCCATATGGGGATGTTTCAGTAATAGTAACTACAGACCCGTATGGGGATGTTTCAGTAATAGTAACTACAGACCCGTATGGGGATGTTTCAGTAACAGTAACTACAGACCCATATGGGGATGTTTCAGTAACAGTAACTACAGACCCATATGGGGATGTTTCAGTCATAGTAACTACAGACCCATATGGGGATGTTTAAGTCATAGTAACTACAGACCCATATGGGGATGTTTCAGTAACAGTAACTACAGACCCGTATGGGGATGTTTCAGTAACAGTAACTACAGACCCATATGTGGATGTTTCAGTAACAGTAACTACAGACCCATATGGGGATGTTTCAGTCATAGTAACTACAGACCCATATGGGGATGTTTCAGTCATAGTAACTGCAGACCCATATGGGGATGTTTCAGTAATAGTAACTACGGACCCGTATGGGGATGTTTCAGTAACAGTAACTACAGACCCATATGGGGATGTTTCAGTAACAGTAACTACAGACCCATATGGGGATGTTTCAGTCATAGTAACTACAGACCCATATGGGGATGTTTCAGTCATAGTAACTACAGACCCATATGGGGATGTTTCAGTCATAGTAACTACAGACCCATATGGGGATGTTTCAGTCATAGTAACTACAGACCCATATGGGGATGTTTCAGTAGTAGTAACTACAGACCCATATCAAACATCCAGTTTTTGGAAAAATCATTAAAGAGTTGTCTTCCAGGAAATTCCTATTTTTTTGGTGCAAAAAAGTTTTATAGTGACTTTCACACACAGTACTGATCAAAGAGTTAAATGGTATTCATCTGAATAATGATTCATCCTGAACCTCTGTCCTAGTACTACTGGACCTCAGTAGTACTATTGTACCTCAGTGGTACTACTCGACCTCAGTTGTACTATTGGACCTCAGTGGTACTATTGGACCTCAGTAGTACTATTGTACCTCAGTGGTACTACTCGACCTCAGTTGTACTATTGGACCTCAGTTGTACTATTGGACCTCAGTTGTACTATTGGACCTCAGTGGTACTATAGGACCTTAGTGGTACCATTGGACCTCAGTGGTACTATTGGACCTTAGTGGTACTATAGGACCTTAGTGGTACCATTGGACCTCAGTGGTACTATTGGACCTTAGTGGTACTATAGGACCTTAGTGGTACCATTGGACCTCAGTGGTACTATTGGACCTTAGTGGTACTATTGGACTTCAGTGCCACATTTGACACAGTTGACCACAACATACTGCTTGACAGACTAGAAAAGTGGGTGGGGCTTACTGGCACTGTGTTAAACTGGTTCTTATTTACAGGGTAGGAACTACTTTATCTCATTTGGTAACTACAAGTCAGTGAGAACAAAGATGTGTGGGGTTCCCCAAGGGTCCACTGTGGGACCTCTTCTGTTCCAAATCTATATGCTGCCCCTGGCTCAGATCAGAGAACATTTGAACATTTCTTACCACACATACGCAGATGACACACAACTACTACCAACACTCTACCAACTGAGCCACAGCCACCCTACACTGAGCCACAGCCCCCCTACTAACCCTTAAGGGTCAGGGGTTAATGGTATGGGCCCCTCTTATCTTAAAGATGATCTGGTTCCGTACCAGCCCAATAGAACCCTTCGTCCACAGAATGCAGGTTTATTCAATGTTGACAGGGTTTGTAAAAGTACAGTAGGAGCTAGAGCCTTTAGTTACCATGGTTACTGTCTGATGGAGCTAGAGCCTTTAGTTACCATGGTTACTGTCTGATGGAGCTAGAGCCTTTTGTTACCATGGTTACTGTCTGATGGAATCATCTTCATTTAATATTAAAGAGGTCGACACAGTCTCTACATTTAAAATTAGGATGAAAACATTTGTATTTGATAAAAACTATGGTCAGGTTAGTTAAAAACAGACTCAAGTCACAGTTCAGTCTAAGCTGCACTAGGAGATAGAATGATGGAGGAAGAAAAGACACTGAGTTCTTTCTCTCTCTCTCTCCCCAGACCCACCCCCCACCTGTCTGGTGGATGGACCAGCCCCCCTCCTTCATTTATAAATGGACGTTCATCTATAGTCTGTCCGTCCATGGGAGTGGATCTGTCCTTCAATGTGGTTCTCCTCAAGATTTATTCTTTTTCCCACTGGGTTTGGAAGTTTTTACTGCTGAGAAGGAGGATCTAAGGACAGGGGGAGGGTCTTTTCATGTATCTCTGTCATTGATAGTTTCTCTAAAACCCGACTTTGGAAAATAATAAACTAGTCTAAAAAGTCATTCATAAAATCTATATTTCCTTTAAAATTTGTTTCTATGATTTGTATTATTATTATATTTTCTGTTCTGATAATTATTTATTTGATTAATTTCCTCCACCAAGGAGGTATTCAATTTGAGTCTGTTTATCTGCCTGTTTGTCAGAAGGATTACAGAAAAATTTGTCATCAGATTTTGATTAATCTTTCAGGAATGATAGATAATGGGTCAAGAAAGAACCCGTTAAATTTTGTCACACTAAAGGTCAACAGCTAAAACATATCAGTAGTAATATATCAGGGTTTTTTTTCTCCTTCACATGGTCTGACCTTTGACCCCTGACCCCTAACCTTCAGACATCAGATGGGTCAACACCTATAACCCTAACCTTTGACCCCTAACCCTTGGCGGAGGTCTGCTGTGTCTGACTGACTTATCTAGAACTGCTAAAGTCTCAGTAGTTAAAGGGTTAACGTGGCTGGTTTTTTTTCTTTGATCGATCACAGAACAGTATAAACCCTGCACTACAGTGTCTCCATACACACTCACACCATGTGCATGTTCCAGATCTTTCCAGCATCCATGCCGGAGGCGCTAAACCTGTCCATCAGTGACTATAATCCTTTTAATAGTTGACTGTGTTTAAATGACAGGCCTTTCATCTGTCTGTCTGCTCTCATCTGCTACATGACTTTAATGGCCCTGACATCATGTAAGCCATAGCAGCTGTGTGTGTGTGTGTGTGTGTGTGTGTGTGTGTAGTTAGGGGAGTTGTTGGTACCTGCATGGTGCTGTGGCTCTAATCCATGTTTGTTTTCCTCCAGCACCAGAAGAGAATGTACGACACGCATACATAAGGCACACCTGCAGACACACAGACACACAGACACACACACACACACACAGACACACACACACACACACACACACACACACAGACCCACACACACACACACACAGACACACAGACACACACACACACAGACCCACACATACACACACAGACACACACACACACACACAGACACACACACACACACACACACACACACACACACACACAGACCCACACACACACACACACAGACACACAGACACACACACACACAGACCCACACATACACACACAGACACACACACACACACACACAGACACACACACGGACACACACACACGGACACACACACACGGACACACACACACAGACACACACACACGGACACACACACAGACACACACACACACACACACACACACAGACACACACACACACACACACAGACACACACACGGACACACACACACGGACACACACACACACACACACACACACAGACACACACACACGGACACACACACAGACACACACACACACAGACACACACACACACACACAGACACACACACACACAGACACACACACACACACACACACACACACACACACACACACGGAAACACACACACGGACACACAGACACACACACACAGACACAGACACACACACACACACACACACAGACACACACATTATATATATATATATATATATATATAAAGTCAAAATCATGAGATGAAACAAGATGCAAATTATGACACAAAAGCTTCTATAGTTTTGGTTGTATTTAATAAATCAGACAGTGATTTTACACTGTTCCTCTTTTTTCTTCCAAAAATGTTTTGTCCTTTCTCTTAGTGTACAGCCTCAGGACACTGGACTTGGGGTGAAACCCTCCATGCATGGTGAAGAGCTTCCTTGTCTTGATATCAGTGGCTTGTTTTATTTTAATAACTGCTGATTTTAACTTACATGTCGACGTTGTGTCGGACCCAATGTCCAGAGACTTAAATCTTTTAAACTGCTTTGATTTTAAACAACACGTCACAACAGAGGACACACCCTGGACTTGGTCATAACCCATGGCCTGTCCCTGGGTGTAATGGTAAAATGGTAAATGGACTGCATTTATATAGTTCTTTACCACCTTCATGGTTCTCAAAGCGCTTTACATTAGCCTCTCATTCACCCATTCACACACACACTCATACACCAGTAGGTTTCTAAGGTCTACGGTAAGTCCTACTGGGGGCCTAAGTCAGGGTTCAGTGTCTTGCCCAAGGACACTTCGACATGTGGACAGCCAGAGCCGGGACGCAAACCGCCAACCTCTCGGTCATTGGGCGACCCACTATACCAACTGAGCCACAGCCATCTGTAGGTGTGTACTCTGTTGTTGACCTGGCTATATGCCCCCAGTAGGACTTACCGTAGACCTTAGAAACCTACTGGTGTATGAGTGTGTGTGTGAATGGGTGAATGAGAGGCTAATGTAAAGCGCTTTGAGCACCATGAAGGTGGAAAAGAACTATATAAATAGCCTGTGTCCTCTGTTGTTGACCTGGCTGTGTCCTCTGTTGTTGACCTGGCTGTGTCCTCTGTTGTTGACCTGGCTGTGTCCTCTGTTGTTGACCTGGGTGTGTCCTCTGTTGTTGACCTGGCAGTGTCCTTTGTTGTTGACCTGGCTGTGTCCTCTGTTGTTGACCTGGTTGTGTCCCAGCACTACTGTGTGTTTTTGAATCTCACCAGTTTTAACCAATAGGAGGCTCCGCTGAGAACAGTGAGGAAGTGCTACCTAAGTTCTGCAGTAGTTTTAGCCACACCCTGTGATTTTAACAGTAAACTGAAGTCAAGCCTGGACTCAGTTTCTCCATTTTGAACTAAAACAGTCAGAAGTAAATCTATACCCCCCATGGAGAAAAAATGATCAAATCAATCAATTAAAACAAAAGTGCAGTAGATGGAGGAAGTCAAACTAGTCAAAGTGCATTGCCAAAGTTTACACCAACAACTGAACATCTATAATAACTCAGTTAAACAGGAAAGAAGTTGATATTTTTTATAACTGATCACAGACCATAAAAACAAACCCTGGTTCCTCTTCTTTATTTTTAATGTTTTAACAGACACTCATTTTAATAAAACTTTGAACTCACCAACTGACGCTCTTTACAGGAACTTTACAGACTACTGTGGAACTAAAACCAAGGACATCAGATCTAGCCTTTTACCTGTTGACATTCCTGATCAGGTGTCCTTACCTGAGGACGCACTGGACACTTTTGTCCTGGTTGATGTTTGGTTGATGTTTGGAGTTTTCTCTTAAGGTGGCTGTGGTTCAGTTGATAGGGTGGGTCGCCCAATGACTGAGAGGTTGGCGGTTCGCGTCCCAGCTCTGGCTGTCCACATGTCGAAGTGTCCTTGGGCAAGACACTGAACCCTGGCTTAGGCCCCCAGTAGGACTTACCATAGACCTTAGAAACCTACTGGTGTATGAGTGTGTGTGTGAATGGGTGAATGAGAGGCTAATGTAAAGCTCTTTGAGCACCATGAAGGTGGAGAAGCACTATATAAGTGCAGTCCATTTACCATTTAAGTAAATCCAACAACCTGCCTTTTAGACCCAGTTACCACATCACTATTAAAATCATTTTATGGATTCTTTGAGGAACAGTTTTTAAACATTATGAATTGTTGTCTTCAGATGGGTGTCTTCACCACTGTCTTTAAAATGGCGGTGGTGAAGCCCCTTCTGAAGAAGAGCAACTTAGATCCAAATTACTTTAATGACTACTGACCTGTATCCAACCGCGGGCCGCCTATTGGGGATCGCTGCAGTAGACCATCACATTTTATTAAACAGACTTAGACACCTGGTCGATACTGTTTATAACTAGTTCAATTCTTACCTCACAGACCGATGTTTTTATGTAAGTATGGATACATGTTCCTCTGGAACCCATGGAATTAGTTGTGGGGTTCCTCAGGGGTCAATTTTAGGTCCCATACTTTTCAATCTTTATTTGTTACCCCTTGGGGACGTCATCAGTTTCCATAGCTACGCTGACGACACTCAGCTGTACATTGCCGTGTCTCCTGATGACACAGGGCCGTTAGAAATTTTTGACTCTGAGCTGAATTTTATTCCACACATTAAAAATATAACAAAGATCGTTTTTTTACCACCTTAAGAACATAGCCAGAGTCCGCCCGTTTCTCTCTCAGGCTAGCACAGAGGTGCTAATGCACGCTTTTATCTCTTCTGGCTTAGATTATTGTGATGCCCTGCTCTCTGGTCTTCCTAAAAAGAGCATTTTTAAACCCACAATTATTGAAAAACTCAGCCGCTCACGTGCTGACGAGGACCAGAGGATGGGAACACATTACACCGGTCCCTTCATTGGCTCCCTGTCCGCTTCAGGATTGATTTTAAGGTTCTTTTATTAGTTTTTAAATGTCATAACGGCCCTGCGCCTTCTTATTTATCTGACCTGCTTTTGATGTATCGACCCTCACGGACCCTGAGGTCCTCCGGCAGTGGCCTCTTAACTGAGCCAAGACTGAGACCCACGGCAAGGCGACATTTAGCCACTATGGCCCCCGCCTGTGGAACAGCCTACCGGAGAACCTCAGGGCTGCAGAGACTGTCGATGCTTTTAAAAGAAGGTTAAAAACTCACCTTTTTACTCTGGCTTTTAACTAACTTTAAAATTTTTTATGTTCTTGTTGTTTTATGTGTTTTACTCTCTTAGCCTCTTACTTATGTTTTAGGATTTTAATGCATTTCTTAGCTTAAAACTTTTATGTTTTAACTCCAGTGTTTCCTCAGGGGGTCCTCCACACTGGGGGTTGTATCTGGCCCGCTGCTGGGGGTACTGCCCGGGGGTCCCCGCGGCCCGACTGGTTGGGGGACTCTTCGTCTTGGTGGGGGGGCTCTCCCTGTTTGTTGGCGTCGGGGGTCTGTGTGCCAGCGCCCCTAGTGGTCATAGCCTGGGGCCCCTCCCAGTGTGGAGGACCCCAGGATAGACGTTTCCATGATGCTCAGCGCTAGGCCATGTCTCCTATATTTGAAACCGAGTGTGCATGTATGGGTAGGTGTGTTGATGTGCGTATGTGTGTTCTGTGAATATATGGTGGGAGGGATGGGTACTTGTTTTTAATGTTTTTAATGCTGTAAAGCACTTTGTGTTACATTTTTTGTATGAAGAGTGCTATATAAATAAAGTTTGCTTTGCTTTGTATCTCTTCCAGTGGCCAGGATATTATCCCAGCTGGGTATCTGATCACTGGCAGGGCATAGGTGTTAATGGCCTGGATCTTATTTTTGCCGTTCAGCTGACTTTTCAGGACCTGTCTTACCCTCTGTAGGTATTTGGCTGTGGCTGACTTCCCAGCTGCCTCCTCATGATTACCATTTGTCTGTGGGATCCCTAGGTATTTGTAACTTTCCTGCACATCTGTGATATTCCCTTCAGGTAGGTCAACCCCTTCAGTTGTGATCACCTTTCCTCTTCTAGATATCATCGGCCCACATTTATCTAGTCCCAATGACATCCCAATGTCTTTGCTGTAGATCCGGGTGAGGTGAATTAGGGAATCAATGTCACGCTCATTCTTGGCATACAGCTTGATGTCATCCATGTAGAGGAGGTGGATGAGGAGTGGATGTTCCACTTCGGAACTGGTATCCGAAGCCACTCTTTGAGATGATCTGGCTGAGGGGGTTTAGGCCTATGCAGAACAGCAGGGGGGACAGAGCATCTCCTTGGTAAATGCCGCATCTGATGCTCACCTGAGCAATTGGCTTTGAGTTGGCCTCCAGAGTTGTCTTCCACAGCCTCATCACCACTATGCATTACATATATGCAGAGTGGTGATAGTTGGGGTAGATGAGTGTGTGTGGGGCTTATGCGGTGGGGGAGGAGTTCAATGTCCTGTGGGAAGAAGCTCTTCCTCTATCAGTTTTTGCAGGACCAGAGACATTTACCTGATGTCAGCCACTGACAGTGTTTATTGTCCGGGTGATGAGTGTCCTCTGGGACAACACCGTCTGGGGTTCACCTCTTGCATGGAAGGCAGTGTTGTGCTGGTGGGCCGTTCAGCGGATCAGTCTGTGCAGAGTTTCCTGTCCACCGTGCAGCTGCCGTACCAGGCGCTGAAGCTCCCAATGAGCACAGAAGGTTCTCTGCAGCGCCGTGGACACCCTGTCCTCAGCCGTCTCAGGTAGGACAGGCGCTGCCTCACCTTCTTCACGAGGGTGGAGATGTGGGTTGACCATGTCAGGTCCTCGGAGATGTGGACTCCGAGGTTCCTGTAGCTGCTGACTCTCTCCACAAAATCCTGTGAGGGTTGTGATGGCTCCTCTGCTTGTCCCTTCTGAAGTCTACAATCATCTCCTTAGTTTTGGAGATGTTCAGATCCAGGTTGTAAGTCTGAGACCACGACACCAGAGCATCCACCTCCTCCATGTATGCCGACCACCACGGTATCATCTACAAACTTTACAACAGCGTTGGAGGGTGAATGGTTTTACAGTCACGAGTGTAGAGGGAGTAGAGCAGAGGACTCAGGACGCAGCCTTGGGGAACACCGATGTTGAGGGTGCGGGTGTCTGTCACGACTTCTCCTCCAGTGATCTTTCCCCCAGTGCTCTCCACATCCACCTGGTCCCGCACCGTGCAGCTGCAAGCCGTTGCTGATCTACAATGTGTCTCCTCCATAACCCGGACACTCTGACCATCTGTCCTGTCTTAATAACCTGGACAATTTTTATACCACAGACTCTGGCTGATCTAACCCCCCAGGTTTTGTTTGGTCTTGTTTTGGTTTTGTTTCCATCTTTGTCTTGATTTTGCTTAGTTTGTTATTAAATTATTTTTCCCTCCTCTCTTCACCTCACCCATCATGACAGTGACTGTGGTCTGTCCGTGAAAAAGGTTTGGACCCAAGAGCAGAGTGGGGGTTCAGCCCCAGGTCCCTGAGTTTAGTGACCAGCCTGTGGGGAACTATGGTGTTGAATGTGGAGCTGTAATCCATGAACAGCAGCCACACATTGTTCCCTATTCCCCTGTCCAGGTGGGTGAGGGTGGAGTGGAGGACGTGGCTGATGGCATCATCAGTGCTCCTTTTTTTTTTTCTTTGTCTGCATTTGTTCTCATTGTTTAATTCCACAGAGGGGGAGTCAACATTTTATGAGATCAATGCATTTTTTAGTCTTGCAGCCAAATATTTTAATATTTAGTGCATGTGTGTGACCATCAGCGGTCCTCCCTGAAAGCTGAGCAGACATCCTTTATTAGAACTCTCTATTATAAGCCAGGGAGGGCAGTGCTACACCTCAGTGATGTGTGGGGGAAACAAAGACTGGACAGGACGGACAGGACGGACGGGGACAGAAACCAACAGGCGGTGCTATTGCAGTTAAAGATTGTAAGGTGGTGTGTTATTCCCAACTATTAACTGTCCATCAATAAAAATAAATAAATAAATCGAAAAAAGAGAAGAAAACCAAAACAGCACAAAAGAAAAAGAGATTAAATAAATAAATAATTAAACAAAACGGTACTGAGCACCATAATTGTGGATGACTTGATAGTATAGAATAGAATAGAATAGAATAGAATAGGCCAGAAGGGGACACTAGTGCAAAAAGAGAATGAGTTTAGGGTAGAGATTGGCGACTCGGCAGTAGCTGGCGAGACCCGATCAAACATGCAAGTGTGAAGGACCCCAAAGCCCAGAACAGCAATTACGGCAAGGCAGGACCAAGCCAACAGGGCAACCCCCATCCCGGGCTGTAGGAGCCACAGGGCGCTGCCCCCAGAGAGCCACTGGGACCACCGTGAACGACGCAAACCCGGAGAACAAGAGGGAGCAGCTACAAACCCCCCCAGCACACCAAGGCCGACCCAGGTGGCCTGGGGCACGTCTCTGATATATATATATCCTATAATAAATTGATTATAACTAAAGTATATCACTAATATATAGATGTAAACTAATTTATATATGATGTAAGTGTATATATACACACATACCCATCAGAGACGTGCAGTTAAAGGAGGCAGGTGAGGCAGGGTCTCTCCAAATCACGTCTGTATGATTCCAATGCTTTCAATCATTTTCGTGACCAAAATGGTCGTATTTGTTTGTTTTCTCTTCAACTGCAGTGAATATGCAGTGAATACGCAGTGAATATGCAGTGAATACGCAGTGAATATGCAGTGTGCTGAGGCAGCTCGAAGCCATGCCTCAGCACAGATTGAACAATCCCTTGTTAACTGTTGGAGGTCGTGACCTTTGTGCTTCCTCTGTTCATGCCAACAACGTAAAGCTGTAGAAAGAGGTTTTTATCCACTTTACATATGTCTGTTATATGGCCTCACTTTACTTACAATGGGTTGTGTTTTTTTAATGCAGTGTTAACAATTTGACATAAAACAAAAGTGAACAGACATGAGGTGAGACAGGCAGTAACTCTGCCTCAGTAGAGGGCGTGGTCTACGTCAACTCACTTTTATCTGGTTACTAGGTTACCAATGGTTGTTGTCTTGTTATTGCTGGCTTCATCTAAAACCATGGAGGATCAGGATGTTATAGCTAAACGCAAAGGACTTGATAAAGAATGGACGAGCGACACCAGAGCTAAAGAATGTAGTTCAAAGGACTGGGCAGAAGATAACGCCATCGTTTCAGGTTGAGTGGTACAAACCAAAAGATTAGCTGTGCCACAACAAACCACCTTTTCTGTTACCCCTGTCTCCTGTTCACAACCAGTGAGAATGTCTGGACTAGCATGGGATTTAGTGACCTAAAAAGACCTACCAAGAAGCCTTCAAAAACACCAATGCTTAGCTCATAATATTTGGTGGATTTGAAAATGTGATTTAGAAAAAGTCAGTGCCTCACTTACTACAGTCCCACTCCACATCACTGATACCCATTTATACACACATACAATCACACTACATCATCCGGTTACACACTTCCTCTTCCATATATGTTTTTAGAAATAATAGTTTGTACTTTTTTAAAACAGACTACTTTATTTTATTTCTGTTTCCAGACTGTTCCACAACCCCCCTTTATGTGTGACTGATTGAAGACATTTTTTAAAGTTGATTTTACTCTTTTTCAGTGTCTAAAGAAAATGCCCGTATTCTGTATGTATCTGACCCTGGATATAGACTAGCAAAAAGTCTTGTTTATTATTTGGTAGTAGTTTGTGACATGCTTTGTACAGGATTATTGATGTATAATATTTTACAAGATAATGAATTTTTAGTCATTTTGAGCAGATAAACCGACGGTGAATGCCATCTAGAAATCCAACCGTATGTATGATCTATGCTGCTCATTTCTGTAAAATGACTCATGGATTGACAGTGCATTGGTAACTGTTTCTCCACACTTCAATGCAATACGAAATATGGGTAAATAAAATCAAAAAATGAAATGGGTGAAATAATTTAAAGTAAACCATCCGTTCAGAACACGTCAGCGCTAATGGTTAAAGGGTTAAAATGGGGTTGCAAGCACAAAAAAGGTTGGAAAGTTTTGCTCTTCAACAAGTGTAGTTCTCTTTATAACCACTAGATGGAGATATATACTCAGCAATAAGCAACGAACACAGTGGATTCATGACCAAAATAAACCAAAGTTCCACCCTGATGGATCAGAACACTGAAATATTCAACTTTATCAACCATAATTTGATGGAGAAACTGGGTATTTTTTAAAGACAAAAGCTTCCTCCTTCCACAATTTATGATAATATAATAATAAAATAAGCAACACAATAAACAAAAAAGGCAAGGTAATCAAAAAAGTGAACAAAAATGAATGATAAACCAACAAAATAATAATAATAATAATCTTTATTTGTATAGCACCTTTCATACAAACACTGTAGCTCAAAGTGCTTAACAAATAATAAGTACCATGAACAAATAGAACAGAATTAAATGCAATGGTCTACAAGTCAAATGCTTTCAGAAATGTCCCCACATGTGTTAGTGATAAAGAATAAAAACTAATGTAATGTCCCCACATGTGTTAGTGATAAAGAATAAAAACTAATGTAATGTCCCCACATGTGTTAGCGATAAATAATAAAAACTAATGTAATGGGGACATTCAAAATATTCAATTCTCAATTCAATTTCAATTTATAAAGCCCCAAATCACAACAAAGTCGTCTCACAGGGTTTTATAGAAAGAGATATATGAAAAGACCCTCCCCCTGTCCTTAGCTCCTCCTTCTCAGCAGAAAAAACTTCCAAACCCAGTGGGAAAAGAATAAATGTTGAGTAGAACCACACTGAAGGACAGATCCACTCCCATGGACAGACAGACTATAGATGAATGTCCATTTATAAATGAAGGAGGGGGGGCTGGTCCAGACACCAGACAGGTGAGGGAGGAGGTCCGGGGTCACAGGTCAGCACAGGCGAGTCACTGCAGATCCTGTCGTCCATGGCTCCCTATACAGACACTGCTGAGAGAGCTGCCAGCTAAGGGAGGGGGGAAAGGGGACACCAGGTGAGGAAACATGAAAAGACTTGGTATGAAAGATAGGTTATAAAAATGACAAAAACAGATGAGAAAGAGAAAGAAAGAACTCAGTGTCTGTACTTCCTCTATCATTCTAGCTCCTAGTGCAGCTTAGACTGAACTGGGACTTCAGTCTGTTTTTAACTAACCTGACCATAGTTTTTATCAAACACAAATGTTTTCAACCTAATTTTAAATGTAGAGACTGTGTCGACCTCTTTAATATTAAATGAAGATGATTCCATAAGACAGTAACCATGGTAACTAAAGGCTCTAGCTCCATCAGACAGTAACCATGGTAACTAAAGGCTCTAGCTCCATCAGACAGTAACCATGGTAACTAAAGGCTCTAGCTCCATCAGACAGTAACCATGGTAACTAAAGGCTCTCGCTCAATCAGACAGTAACCATGGTAACTAAAGGCTCTAGCTCCATCAGACAGTAACCATGGTAACTAAAGGCTCTCGCTCCATCAGACAGTAACCATGGTAACTAAAGGCTCTAGCTCCATCAGACAGTAACCATGGTAACTAAAGGCTCTAGCTCCTACTGTACTTTTACAAACCCTAGGAACTTTCAATAAACCTGCATTCTGAGAACAAAGGGTTGTATTGGGCTGGTACGGAACCAGATCATCTTTAAGATAAGAGGGGCCCATACCATTAACCCCTGACCCTAACCCTAACCCATACCATTAATGGTTTTATATGTAAGGAGGAGGATTTTAAATTAAATTCTAAACTCTGGTCTAAACTCTGGTAACTGGTAGCCAGTGAAGGGTTTGGAGCACAGGGGTGATAGGGTCAGGGGTCAGGGTTTTGAGCACAGGGGTGATAGGGTTAGGGGTCAGGGTTTTGAGCACAGGGGTGATGTGTTCTCTTCTGTTTGATCCTGTTAATATATATGAAATAGTTAAAACAAATAGAATAGGTTTTAGTGCAAAGGATTATTGGTGTTAGCTCTACCAGATGTACTTCCATACAGTATCTGCAAAGTACTGTATGATCCATTCACTATTTTTAAATCGCTAAAAATAAAAAAAATCACAAAAAATAAACAAATTAGTGACGAAAATGAACGAAATGTGTATACATTTTTTAAAAATAAGCAAGAAAATGAAAAATTCTGAAAGACAATGAAAAAAGTAATAAAATATTTTTAAAAAGTAATACAATGTACAGAAAAATAAATTTTGTAAGAGAATGAAAAGAAATTGGAGAAATTCACAAAATAATCAGGAAAATTTACAGAAAAAAATTCATTAAGAAAATAAATACAACATGGAGGAAAATTGACAAAATATGGAGTAGATTTACAAACAGAAATAACACAGGTCAACAGTCAGAAGGTTCTGGAACCAAACTAATGAAATGTGAAATGAAATAAAGTAGTGCTGCTGTCTGTCTGTCTGTCTGTGTGTGCAGCTGCCAGTCGTTGCTGATCTGCATCTATTTAACAGTGAGGCGGCAGTTGCCGGTGCAGGACCATTCAGTTGTCACCTCCATAACCTGGACAATTCATTACGACCATGGCTGATCATTCCCAAGGGTTAGTTTTCTGTTTGTTTCTATGTTGGGTTTTGCTTCTGTTTTTATTAAATCTGTTCTCCCTTCAGCACCTGGCATCTGAGTCCTTACCTTTCACTTCAGCCCTCATAACACCACCATTAAAACACATGTCAATGAAACCCCACCAACCTCCCCCAAAAAATTCACATACGTGACCGTCCAGCCATGGGAATAATAATGATGTAGACATTGGTGGGGACATCATTTGACGACTTCCTCGTGAGAGACAACAATAAATAAATAAGAACACAGCTAAAAATAATTGAAATAACGTCAAGACATTTTAGGAATCTTTATTTCTTAACATGATAAAGGTTCGTTGATGACAATATTTAGTCACTATAAGGATTATATATATATATATATATATATATATATATATATATAGAGAGAGAGAGAGAGAGAGAGAGAGAGAAAGAGAGAGAAACAGGAGCTACACGTAAGACTCACAGACCAGTATAACATTTGAACAGTTTTATTGAGACAATATGGATGCAGCACTGGGGACGCTGCTTCAGCCGGGGTCACCAGGGAGAGGTTAAATGAGGCAGCAAGTGGGAAACAGGGCAAGGACCAGGTCAAAGAAAAGATCAGGGTCAGAACCAGCAAATCAGCCAAAACTGACAGGGAAAAAGTCTGAGACGTCAGCGGTGCATAGGCCAGGGTCATAACAGGAGGGCAGAGTCCGATGCAGCGCCGATGGGGAGGAGGCAAACTCAGTGATTCCAGGTCTGGTAACGTGAAGCAGATTCAGACAGACAAGAGAGACAACAGACCAGAACCAAAGTCCCAAAACAGATCGATAACCAGAGAGACCAGGACAAAAAGTAAACAGCTCATTTAATGTTTTGGGACAAAACAAATTGTCATGAACAGGGGGAGGTGAGTGAGGACTCGGAACGCTGGCCACATACACAGAACGCTAGCCAGATACAAAGAACGCTAGCCAGATACAAAGAATGCTAGCCAGATACAAAGAACGCTAGCCAGATACAAAGAACGCTAGCCAGATACAAAGAACGCTAGTCAGATACAAAGAATGCTAGCCAGATACAAAGAATGCTAGCCAGATACAAAGAATGCTAGCCAGATACACATAACTAGCAGGGAAATGCACACAGACAGGGACAGAATGCAAGACTATACAGACTTTAGACAGAACAGACTGGGGGAAACTAAACAAAACAGGTCCCTTCAGCACTGGCAGAGTCCTGATGGCGGGCGGGACTATTCTGTCATGAACGGGGTGAGGTGAGTGAGGACTCAGATGCGCAGTGCTGAAGGGGGAAAAGATTTAATAACAAAAACGCAACATAAGACAAAACCTGGGAATAGAACGTCCAGAATCCGTGGTGATGATGAATGTGTGGGTTATGGAGGTGACAGTATTGAATGGTCCCGCACTGGCAACTGCAAGCCTCACTGCTTTTATAGTTGTAGATGAGGAACGGCTTGCAGCTGCACAGTGCGGGGCCAGGTGAGTATGAGAGCACTGGGGGAAAGGTCACCGGAGCAGAGGTCATGACACAAATTCGCAATTTGACAGAAACAGGAGGAGCCTAAACACTAAATAGTGGACTAAACAGGTGATACACATTAGGATTAATTAATGGGTTGAGACACACACCGTGGCCAGGAGGATAGTTGGTAAAAGGTGAACACAAACCCACATGTCAAAATAAAAACACAGACACTCACAATGACAGAAAAACAGGAAGACGAACAGAAAACTAACAAAACAAGACGTACCAATGTTCAAAATGTAACAGTATGGACATTTTAGAAACATCCAAATATTGGTATTGACACGTCTACAGCGTCAATACTCAACTTTACGCCCATGCCTCCATCATTAAAGCAGTGGTTCAGTCTCAGCAGTTTTTCTAACTTTATCCTCAAATACGTTATAAGGGTCAAAATGATCCAATTTAAAGTTTATGTATAAAATCCCAGTAAAATGTCTCCTGAACACTTCTAACTATGAGTGTTTGTTAAATTCTTAGCGTAACTTCTTCAAATCATGTCTTTTAGGAAGAACAACAACTGACTCTGACAGTAATTAAGTCTAAAAGTAAGAAAAATCGACTCCAAACACGACTTTCCTTGGCGCTGGCGTTAGGTATTTCCCCGTCATGTTTGGTACCGTTGGAAAGATGGGGATTCCCTCTAGACAACCCTTAAATAGAAATCTACAGAATTATAGATTTGAACCAATGGGAGGCCGCAGAACAAAGCCTTCTGCACTAAACTAAAGCCCTTGTTGCTATGGAGCATCACATATGATAGCAGTTTTTAATAAATATTTGATGTGGCACTAGGCCAACACTTGGCCAACACTCGGTGAACACTAGGCCAACACTAGGTGAACACTAGGCCAACACTAGGTGAATACTAGGCCAACACGAGACCAACACTAGGTGAACACTAGGCCAACATTAAGTGCACACTAGGCCAACACTAGGTGAACATTAAGCCAACACTAGGTGAACACCAGGCCAACACTAGGTGAACATTACGCCAACACTAGGGCCAACACTAGGCCAACACTCGGTGAACACTACGCCAACACAAGGCCAACAATAGGTGAACACTAGGGCCAATACTTGGTGAACACTAGGCCATCACTAGGTGAACACTTCGCCAACATGAGGCCAACACTAGGTGAACACTAGGCCAACACTAGATGAAAACTAGGCCAACACTCGGGCCAGCACGAGGCCAACACTAGGTGAACACTAAGCCAACACTAGGAGAACACTAGGCCAACACTAGGTGAACACTACGCAAACACGAGGCCAACACTAGGTGAACACTAGGCCAACACTAGGTGAATACTAGGCCAACACGAGACCAACACTAGGTGAACACTAGGCCAACATTAAGTGCACACTAGGCCAACACTAGGTGAACATTAAGCCAACACTAGGTGAACACCAGGCCAACACTAGGTGAACATAACGCCAACACTAGGGCCAACACTAGGTGAACACTAGGCCAACACTCGGTGAACACTACGCCAACACAAGGCCAACAATAGGTGAACACTAGGGCCAATACTTGGTGAACACTAGGCCATCACTAGGTGAACACTTCGCCAACATGAGGCCAACACTAGGTGAACACTAGGCCAACACTAGGTGAACACTTCGCCAACATGAGGCCAACACTAGGTGAACACTAGGCCAACACTAGATGAAAACTAGGCCAACACTCGGGCCAGCACGAGGCCAACACTAGGTGAACACTAGGCCAACACTAGGAGAACACTAGGCCAACACATGGTGAACACTACGCAAACACGAGGCCAACACTAGGTGAACACTAGGCCAACACTACGTGAACTCGAGGCCAACACTAGGCCAACGCTTGACCAACACTAGGCCAACACTAGGATAACACTAGGCCAACACTAGGTCAACACTAGGCCAACACTAGGTCAACACTAGACCAATACTAGGCCAACACGAGGCCAACACCCCTCTTTCCTTTTAGTGTAATTCTAAATGATCATGTGTAAACATAGTGTCCTACATCTGATGGAGTACGTCTTTTAGGAAGAACAACAACTGACTCTGACAGTAATTAAGTCTAAAACTAAGAAAAATCGACTCCAAACACGACTTTCCTTTGCGCTGGCGTTAGGTATTTCCCCGTCATGTTTGGTACCGTTGGAAAGATGGGGATTCCCTCTAGACAACCCTTAAATAGAAATCTACATAATTATAGATTTGAACCAATGGGAGGCCTCAGAACAAAGTCTTCTGCATTGAACTAAAGCCCTTGTTGCTCTGGAGCGTCACATATGATAGCAGTTAATAATAAACATTTGATGTGTCATAGACAGACCACCCGTTTTTGGTGGGAGGCAAACGTGATGTTAGATTTTATGTGGACTTAGTAATGGTACGGCAACACTGAATGTGAATTTTCACATTCACGCATGAAGATTAGATACAACGTTGATGGAGAGTTGCATTTGGACACAGATTCACCGCAGGCAGCGCCTTGGTCACACTGCAGCAGCGCATTGAAGCATCCAGGTGCCGGGGCGTCTGGGCATTGGAGCATCGTCACGTCAAATACACGTAAATGCTGGAGTTGAAAATATTGAACTTTTCAGGTGAATTTGTGTGACACCGGGCAACGAAAGCCAATCAGCGTCAAGATGCAGCCAACATCATGACAGAACTAGAAAAGAAAAAGCAAAAACATAACCTCCTTGGTGGAGGTAATAACGTATGACACTGGGACCGGCCCAGAATTTGACAGAAAGAAAAACTGAGGCTGGAATATGGGTGAAAGCGGATGTCATCCAGACTACAGTTCCTTGAGGAGGTGCTGGAAGTCTTGGTGTTGCAGAAGCTCCTGCAGGATCAGGTGAACCCAAAAGCGGCGGCGTCTGGCCCTCCCACATATCTGGGACGTCCACAACAGGAACAGAGCAACAGTCCCAACTGATGTGAGCCATCGTTGACAGACTGAACTGGACGACACATCTGGTTTATCTGTGTTTCTATCTTCATCCAGTCCTGGGTCTTTTATTTTGTTATGGGGGTTCATGTTCATGCTTTCTGGCTTTTCTTCCTGTCACTGGTGTTGTCTCCGCCCCTGTCGTCCACAGTGGCCGAAGGGGGCAAACGCATGGCTTCGATGAATCGCACACAAGAAAGATGCACAAACAAAAACACAAACACATAAAACAAATGCAACAGAAGTGTCCTGTAAGAGAAAAGCACTGCAATAAGAGAAACCAAGCAGAAGCAAAAATGTACAAATCCTCAAAAGAAGTGTGAAAGAAAAATACTGTAAATACCAAAACACACAAACTAACAAAACAACTGAAAGAGAAACAATGCTAATTCACTCCACAACAAAACAGAAGTTTGACCTTTATGGCTGGTTTACACCAGGACGATTGTGGTTAAATACAACAGCATATTTTATCAGAAGTGTTTTTCATTTACACGACATCAACATCGTCAGGGTGTGAACACACACTAATGTTCACACTCTTTCCACAGTAGAACGTATTGAAGACGCTCTGGATCACGTCTGCGTCTAAACGACAACAAACGTGTTGACGTTGTGTCTTTACGACACATATGTTCACGTCACATGACCTTTGACCTTACATTCATACACTGAGCAGGTAAAGAAACAAACATGTGGGACAACCTGGATCCAACTACGAGCTAGAGCCTTTAGTTATCAGGCCCCTGTCTTATGGAATCAGCTTCCCTTTAATATTAAAGACGCCGACACAGTCTCTACATTTAAAATTAGGCTTAAAACATTCTTGTTTGAGAAAGCCTATGGTCAGGTTAGTTAAAAAATTATGTGATGTATGAGTCACAGTTCAGTTTAGACTGCCCTAGGAGTTAGAATGCTGGGGGAAGTACAGTACACTGAGTTCCTTCTTTCCTCTCTTTCTCTCCCTCACACCTGTTTCTGTAACTTTTACAATCTATCTTTCATACCAAGTCTGTTCATGACTAGTCACCTGGTGTGTCCCCCCCCCCCCCCCGGGGGTAGTGGTGGCTCTCCTGACAGTGTCTGCACGGGAGCCATGGACAACAGGATCTGCAGTATCTCGCCTGTGCCGACCTGTGACCCCGGACCACCGCCCCTGCCTGTCTGGACCAGCCCCCCTTCCTGCATTTATACATGGCCGTTCATCTATAGCCTGTCCGTCCATGGGAGTGGATCTCTCCTTCAATGTGGTTCTCCTCGAGATTTCTTCTTTTTCCGAGAAGGAGGGTCTAAGGACAGGGTATGCCTGGGACTTTTTCATGTATCTCTGTAGTTGATTGCGTTTTTGTAAAGCCCTTTGAGACGACTTTGTTGTGATTTAGGGCTTTATAAATAAAATTGAATTGAATTGAACTCCTCCGGCTGCACTAGCATTAGCATTAGCAGCTCTAGTAAATGTACAGGACTGGTTCCAGTTATTGTACAGACATTACATAACCGAACAGAGACGGGTAGACACGTACATACGTCACTTCGCCTCTGGCTGCTCCTCATCTGTGCTGCATCGGACTTCAGATCACCTGGCTTCGAACCTCTTTCCCCGGTAACGTGTTTTGGATTTTCCCGTGGACTGATTATCGATCTAATGTGTATGACCTATTTTTGCCTGACCTCTGATTTCATTGTGCTTCAGCTAACATCCATTACAGGAAGTCACCCATACGTAAAGGACCACAGAGAGACAGAAGCACACTTTCCACACACATTAACAAACTGTTAAACTGAGTTCTGCATTTGGGTCTAATTCTTTACATATATTGCATCACATTAATAATGATGCTGACATTGGTGGGGACATAATTTGACAACTTTTTTGCGAGACAGCAACAACAAATACATACATAAATAAATAAGAAAACAGCTAAAATAATTAAAATAACATCTCATTTTGATTTTTCAACAAAAACTAAGAACTCATTTTTGTCACATGATAAAGGTTCGTTGAGGACAATATTTAGTAACTATAAGACACACTGTCAATGAATGGATTTTTTTTTTAGATTCTTCATATATAAGGTGAACTGGATTATAAAGAGCATAAAGTGCTCTTTATAATCCATTATTAGATAAAAAAATGAAAATGATTAGATAAAAGAAAAATTCTGAGATAAAAAAACTAATTAATTTGATAAAAAGTCTAAATTCTCAGTCACTAAACACAGCCAGTATTAATCCATATATAAGGGGCACTGTGGTTTTTGTAGTAAAGTCTTTTCAGTGTCGCCTTATAGTCCAGAAAATACAGTAACCTTTTGTTTCCCAAATGTCATGTCATTTCCTATCCAAATATTAGTATGGACATTTCATAAACATGTAAATATTGGTATGGACATATCCATAGCGCCCATACGCAATTTTATGCCCATGATATATTGAATGACAGAGAAGTGAATGGTTCCCACTGATACCATTCAGTAAACTGTACTTCATCAGTTGGGCCAAACATGCATTCACTACCATGAACAGTATTAAAGGTACAGTAGGACATCTTGGAAAAAGGTTCCTGCAGCTGTATTTTGAAAGTATAAAAACCCATGCCTAGGCCAACACTAGGTGAAAACTAGGCCAACAATAGGTGAACACTAGGCCAACACTAGGTGAACACTAGGCCAACACTAGGTGAACACTAGGCCAACAATAGGTGAACACTAGGCCAACACTAGGTGAACACTAGGCCAAGAATAGGTGAACCCTAGGCCAACAATAGGTGAACACTAGGCCAACACTAGGTGAACAGTAGGCCAACAAGAGTTGAACACTACGCCAACACTAGGTGAACACTAGGCCAACAATAGTTGAACACTACGCCAACACTAGGTGAACACTAGGCCAACAATAGGTGAACACTAGGCCAACGCTAGGTGAACACTAGGCCAACAATAGGTGAACACTAGGCCAACACTAGGTGAACACAAGGTGAACACTAGGCCAACACTCGGTGAACACTATGCCAACACTAGGTGAACACGAGGTGAACACTAGGCCAACACTCGGTGAACACTATGCCAACACTAGGGCCAACACTAGGTGAACACGAGGCCAAAACTAGGTGAACACTAGGCCAACACTAGGGCCAACACTAGGTCAACACTAGGCCAAAACTAGGTGAACACGAGGGGAACACTAGGCCAACATGAGGCCAACACTAGGTGAATACTAGGTGCACACCAGTCCAACACTAGGTGAACACTTGGCCAACACTAGGTGAATACTAGGTGAACACTAGTCCAACACTAGGTGAACACTAGGCCAACACTAGGTGAACACGAGGCGAACACTAGGTCAACACAAGGCAAACACTAGGTGAACACGACGTGCACACTAGGCCAACAATAGGTGAACACTAGGCCAACACTGGGTGAACACTAGGCTAACACTTGGTGAACACGAGGTGAACACTAGGCCAACACTAGGTCAACACAAGGCAAACACTAGGTGAAAACGACGTGAACACTAGGCCAACACTAGGTGAACACTAGGGGAACATGAGGTGAACACTAGGCCAAAACTAGGGCAAAACTAGGTGAACACGAGGTGAACACTCATCCAAACATGCATTCACTACCATGAACAGTATTAAAGGTACAGTTAGACATCTTGGAAAATGGTTCCTGCAGCTGTATTTTGAAAGTATACACACCCATGCCTAGGCCAACTCTAGGCCAACACTAGGTGAACACTAGGCCAACTTTAGGGCTGACACTAGGCCAATACTAGGTCAACACTAGGCCAAAACTAGATGAATATTAGGTGAACATGAGGTGAACACTTGGCCAACACTAGGTCAACACGAGGCCAACACTAGGTGAACAATAGGAGAACACTAGGCCAAAACTTTGCCAACACCCGGTGAACACTAGGCCAACACTAGGTGAATACTAGGTCAACACGAGACCAACACTAGGTGAACACTAGGCCAACACTACAGCCAACACTAGGCCAACATTAAGTGCACACTAGGCCAGCACTAGGTAAATACTAGGCCAACACTAGGTGAACATTACGCCAACACTAGGGCCAACACTACGCCAACACTAGTGATCATGTGTAAACATAGTGTCCTACATCTGATGGAGTACGTACTGAGTGTCCATGAATAATCACTGTCAATGTTAACTTTAATGATTTATTTACTGTATTTTCACACTATAAGGTGAACTGGATTATAAGGAGCATTAAGTGAAGATAAACACTAACAATAACTATGAACCTTGTTGAGTTGGAACACGAAACAAAACACACTCTGATTCTGATAAATCAAACTTTAAAAGAGTTAAAATTATCAGATGAAAAGTCTAAATTGAGATAAAAATTAAAAATTCAAAGTCACTAAGCACAACCAGAATTAATCCATTTATAAGGCACACCGTGTTTTTTGAGAAAATTAACTTTAAAAGGACATTTAAATTCAGGTGTTAAAGGGTTAATGTATGGGCAGCTGTTAATCAGTAGATGTTTTAGTTGCCAGCATTTCCTTTAAAGCTCCTTTCTGTTATCAGCCCAACTTCCTCCAAACTTTATTCTTCTTATTTTCCAAAATGCTAATAATGTGGATGAGGAGGAGCTGGAGTGTGTGGCAGCCAGCAGGAGAAGAAATGATTCTAAGTGGTGATTAAAGACGATGGTCGTTATGGAAACAGAAGTATCTGTGTGTCTGTCTCTCATTCTTGCTCTACGATCAATAGGAGGTTTTACTTTACTTTACATAATAAATATGATGGTGTGTATGTGTGTGTGTGTGTGCGTGTGTGTGGGTGTGTGTGTATGTGTGTGTGTGTGTGTGTGTGTGTCCGTCCAACAGTCCACTCCAGTGCATGAGTAGTTTGGAACTTTTCCAGTATGTAAAACCAAACAACAAGGTTTGACTTCGCCTGCTGAGGACGAGCGAGAGAGAGAAAGGGGGGGGGGTTAAGAGAAGGAGAGAGAGAAAGAATGAAAGAGGCAGATAGAGAGGGAGAGAGAGTAAGAATGAAATTGAGAGAGAGGATTTTTTTTATTTTTGAGAAAAAAGTATAGAAAGTATAGAAAGTATAGAAAACCAAAAATGCATCTATTCCATTAAAGAAAAATACTAAAGTAAAAAAACAACAAACCACTAAATAAATTAGATTTAAAAAATATTAACTTACTTTCCATTTAATGATTGAACCAAAACAGAATTTTTGATCCGAAATAAAGCTAATAATTTTCTTAGAACTTCTTAGAACTTTCTCCCAGTCATCCATCATTTTAAAATATTTAAAATGGACAGTAATTCTGGCTCTTACCATTAAACATTAAGACAGTGTTACCGTCCACACTGTCCTCTTCTTTTCTCTCTTTTCTTTTTCCTGCTCATATAGATGCTCATTTTTTAAGTTCCAAGGATAAAATTCATCAGTTCACACTTTGTTCTATCTGTATTTAAAACCTAGAATAAAAATCCATTTGTATAAAATTTCTGCTCATCCTCTGTCAGCTGGTCTGTCCATGTCCTCAGCAGAAGACCGATGGTCCTAGGGTTAGAGGACAGAGCATCGTCCATGTGTGGACCACACAGATCCACTACATGTTTTATCAAAACCATCTTTGTTTTTAAAAACTTTAATAAAACTGAGGGTTAGGTTTAGCCCACATTAAAACCAGTCCCAAAAACAACGGGTTCTTTTAAAATCCAGAGGTGAGTCCACTCTCTGGATGTGGTCTTTTTTAAAACTTCTCCAAACCTTAAAACAGACTGATTAAACCTTGGTAGATCCCTCAGTCCATGTCCCCGCAGGTCCATCAGGAACATAGACTCCCTCAGTCCCAGACCGCTGCACCGGGTCAGGATGGCGTTGGCGACAGGCCTCCATGTTACCTCCACTGGGACACTCAGCAGTCTCTGGATGAACTGGAGTCTGAAAGCTGCTCCTCTACTGGACAGGTGGATCAGTCCCTGTCCTCCTTCATCCCTGGGTAGGAACAGGACACTTTGTGAGGCTCAGTGCAGCCGGTCCCAGAAGAAGTCCACCATGATGGCCTGGATTTTTGACAGAAGATCAACTGGAGGATCTACACATGACAGACGATGCCATAGCCTTGAAGCTATTAAATTGTTAATAATTAAAACCCGACCTTTAAAAGACAGTTTTAGTAAAATCCACTTCCATTGGTTTATTCGACCTTTTAGTTTTTCTAAAATATTGTCCCAGTTTTTCCCAATGAATTCATCGTTTCCTAAAACACCTAGTCACCTGGTGTCCCCTTTCCCCCCACCCCCCCTGGGGGGAGTGGTGGCTCTCCTGACAGTGTCTGCACGGGAGCCATGGACGACAGGATCTGCAGTATCTTGCCTGTGCCGACCTGTGACCCTGGACCCCCGCCCCTGCCTGTCTGGACCAGACCCCCCTCCTTCATTTATAAATGGACGTTCATCTATAGCCTGTCCGTCCATGGGAGTGGATCTGTCCTTCAATGTGGTTCTCCTTAACATTTCTTCTTTTTCCCACTGGGTTTGGAAGTTTTTTCTTGCCGAGAAGGAGGGTCTAAGGACAGGGGGAGGGTCTAAGGACAGAAGGAGGGTCTAAGGACAGGGGATGCTTGGATTTTGATATATCTCTGTAGTTGATTGTGTTTTTGTAAAGCCCCGTGAGACGACTTTGTTGTGATTTAGGGCTTTATAAATCAAATTGAATTGAATTAAATAAATCCCCAGGTATTTTGTCCCTCTCTTCTTCCACTCCAATGCACCGGGAAACGCTAACCTCTGCACCCCTCCCCTACCATCAGACCCTCGCTCTTGACCCAATTAACTTTAGCTGATGAGGTTCGGCCAAACCAATGGCCACTTTTTTTTTTAAAAAATCCATATTGTCTTGAGTTTTAATTAAAACAATGACATCGTCTGCGTAGGCTGACAGCTTAACAAGCCAATCACAGTGTGGGAGTTTAAGGCAATTTTTTTATAGGGGGAAAATTCGGAAAATCCCTGTTCCAGCTATTTTAATGAAACTTGAGAAGTAATAGATCTGGGTTAGGCTGTTAAAATGGAGGATTGGTCTTGTGTGTATTATGTAATAATGTGAAAGTGGGACTGGCCTTTCATTTTCATTGCCCTGAGACTGCCGGAAATACCAGAAAGCCTCTATTTCAGGCTGTCCCACCTTAAATACTCACCCAGACTACAGTTATTCATCCTGCATGTTGTTGCCAATGTCTTGATGACATGTTTAGGCCTATAGGTTATATAATTGCTGAAGAATAAAAACATTCTGGCATTCAGTTTTTTTCCAGGGGGTCTATCTGTTGTTATCCCACGGTTTTCGCTACACTCCATAACCATGGAATGAAGCGCCCCCTGGTGAATATATAGCGGTGCCGTCAGCATAAGGTCCTGTGTCAATGTAAAGCGCTGTCCAGTGTGAGTGTACAAGGTCACATCATGGTGCTGTACTGAACTCTGTGTGTGTGTGTGTGTGTGTGTTGGGCCCAAAGTTTCTTTTCGGGGTGCGTATGCTTATTAAACTAGACTCCTTTACCTTATATTGAAGCGTAAGTAACCAGGCAGTAAATTCCAAAATCATCCTGTCTGGAAGTTTCCCTGATGCAGTGCCCTGATTCCTAAGGACAACCTATTATCGCTCACAGCTGATGTTTCTGCAAGCGTTTTTCGTGAAAAACTCTACTCCGTTGACCTCCACTCCATAACCTATTTTTAGCAAATAATGTTTCAGATTGGTTCTATCCTTTTTGCTTGAGTAAACATTGTCTGGTAATGTAATACAGTACTACAGCAAATGCACTAGACTAGTTTGTGTCAGTAAATCATAATTTGGACAGACCTGCGTCTGAATAACATGTACAAAGCGGGACACCAGCGCACGCCTGAGTCTGTGGAAATCATGGCTATTTTGGGCATTCTTATGATTCTATTCTGACTTGGGCACCAGATGACTCATCTCATGATTTCCATCATTTACTACACTTCTACATTTTCATCATAATGGACTATACTGTCATTTCATGGTATTTTCATGTGCATGTTGTTGTTATGAAGTGGAGTGGAGTTTCTCTTGGTAGTTCCTTTTTCACGGATCGCCCTGTCAGTGTGGAACCGGCAAACACTTCATTCTCACCAACGTCATTCTTTTGCAGGCCCAGGTCAGAGATGCCTCTAACCAATGCACAGAAACAGCAGCAGTACAGGGATAGGATCGAGCAAGGCTGCGTGATGCTAACCAATATTACACTCCGTTATAGAATAGCCTTTATTGTCATTGTACTCATGTTACAATGAGATGCAGATGCAGCATCAACAATATGCTATTACGGTAGGTCATGAATAATACTTAAAACCAGGGAAAGCTCTAAATGCCTTATTTAGGGTGACATAACCAAATCCTAATATAAATTTTTTTTATACAAAATACAAGTGACCGCAATACACTGCCAGGTTACACTGCCTTTGCCATTGTTTGATCAATTAGCTCCACTCCGTTATCGTTGCCTGCACTCCGTTACCAAATTGGAGGTTCTTGAGCTAAAATCGCACTGCGGCCAGGGAAGATGATGTAATTAGCTTTGGAACAAGTTTGTATATTAAAACCATGATCCCACAAGGAAAAATGATGCACTATAATTTACTTCAAAGGCAAAGAGATCAAAATTCTACTTTTGGTAACGGAGTACAAAGGGTAGTTTCAGGCACACTTTGTATTTAGTGCCATAGAATGAGAACGAGGTAGAATTAAGCTCGACTTAGTATCGCATCTTGTTAGCATATGGTGTCCCCTCACGAAAATGACAATTTGGTTAATATCTAAAGGCATTTTTGAAACAAAAAAATTGGGCCATTTGTCCCCCTATAAAAAAAATGACCCTAAAATTCTTTCAGAAACTTTTAAAAGTTGAATGAAACGTACGATCTGTTAAAAGAGCTGTTGTTAAAATGTCAACAGACGCTGTTACATTAAATATGTTTAATAAAAACACTAGACTGAAGCAAAGAATGATCTGGAAAAACAACTGGAGCAAGAAAACTATTTATAAAAACACTAAAATGATGATTACAACTATAAAACCTCTCTAATCTAACTAAAGTTAAAACTATAAAACCTATCTAATCTAACTAAAGTTAAAACTATAAAACCTATCTAATCTAACTAAAGTTAACACTATAAAACCTATCTAATCTAACTAAAGTTAAAACTATAAAACCTATCTAATCTAACTAAAGTTACAACTATAAAAACTATCTAATCTAACTAAAGTTAAAACTATAAAACCTATCTAATCTAAAATTAAAACTATAAAACCTATCTAATCCTACTAATGTTAACACAATAAAACCTATTTAATCTAACTAAAGTTAAAACTATAAAACCTATCTAATCTAACTAAAGTTAAAACTATAAAAACTATCTAATCTAACTAAAGTTAAAACTATAAAAACTATCTAATCTAACTAAAGTTAAAACTATAAAACCTATCTAATCTAACTAAAGTTAAAACTATAAAACCTATCTAATCTAACTAAAGTTACAACTATAAAAACTATCTAATCTAACTAAAGTTAAAACTATAAAACCTATCTAATCTAACTAAAGTTAAAACTATAAAAACTATCTAATCTAACTAAAGTAAAAACTATAAAACCTATCTAATCTAACTAAACTTAAAACTATAAAAACTATCTAATCTAACTAAAGTTAAAACTATAAAACCTATCTAATCTAACTAAACTCAAGACTATAAAATCTATCTAATCTAACTAAAGTTAAATCATTATCTCTGCTGTACCTCCATATATACTGTCAACTTCTAGGATTTTAAAACCTCAAAACATCAGACAGTTCATATGTTTCAATCAAACTTTTAAAAAACTTTCCGGAGGCAGCAGTTGGTTCAGGTGGTTCAGGGTGGTTCAGGGTGGTTCAGGTGGTTCAGGGTGGTTCAGGTGGTTCAGGGTGGTTCAGGTGGTTCAGGTGGATCAGGTGGTTCAGGGTGGTTCATGGTGGTTCAGGGTGGTTCAGGTGGTTCAGGGTGGTTCAGGGTGGTTCAGGGTGGTTCAGGGTGGTTCAGGTGGTTCAGGGTGGTTCAGGTGGTTCAGGGTGGTTCAGGGTGGTTCAGGTGGTTCAGGGTGGTTCAGGTGGTTCAGGGTGGTTCAGGTGGTTTAGGTGGTTCAGGTGGTTCAGGGTGGTTCAAATGGTTCAGGTGGTTCAGGTGGTTCAGGTGGTTCAGGGTGGTTCAGGTGGTTCAGGGTGGTTCAGGGTGGTTCATGGTGGTTCAGGGTCGTTCAGGTGGATCAGGTAGTTCAGGGTGGTTCAGGTGGTTCAAGTAGTTCCGGTGGTTCAGGTGGTTCATGGTGGTTCAGGTGGTTCAGGGTGGTTCAAGGTGGTTCAGGTGGTTCAGGTGGTTCAGGGTGGTTCAAGGTGGTTCAGGGTGGTTCAGGTGGTTCAGGGTGGTTCATGGTGGTTCATGGTGGTTCAGGGTGGTTCAGGTGGTTCAGGGTGGTTCAGGTGGTTCATGGTGGTTCAGGGTGGTTCAGTTGGTTCAGGGTCGTTCACCTATCTAATCTAACTAAAGTTAAATCATTATATCTGCTGTGCCTCCATATATACTGTCAACTTCTAGGATTTAAAAACCTCAAAACATCAGACAGTTCATATGTTTCAATCAAACTTTTAAAAAACTTTCCGGAAGCAGCAGATGGTTCAGGTGGTTCAGGGTGGTTCAGGTGGTTCAGGGTGGTTCAGGTGGTTCAGGTGGTTCAGGGTGGTTCAGGTGGTTCAGGTAGTTCAGGTGGTTCAGGGTGGTTCAAGGTGGTTCAGGTGATTCAGGGTGGTTCAGGTGGTTCAGGTGGTTCATGGTGGTTCAGGGTGGTTCATGGTGGTTCAGGGTGGTTCAGATGGTTCAGGTAGTTCAGGTGGTTCAGGTGGTTCAAGTAGTTCCGGTGGTTCAGGTGATTCAGGGTGGTTCAGGTGGTTCAGGGTGGTTCAGGTGGTTCAGGTGGTTCATGGTGGTTCAGGTGCTTAAGAGTGGTTCAGGTGGTTCAGGGTGGTTCAGGTGGTTCAGGGTGGTTCAGGGTGGTTCAGGCGGTTCAGGTGGTTCATGGTGGTTCATGGTGGTTCAGGTGCTTCAGAGTGGTTCAGGTGGTTCAGGGTGGTTCAAGGTGGTTCAGGTGGTTCATGGTGGTTCAGGGTGGTTCATGGCGGTTCAGGGTGGTTCATGGTGGTTCAGGGTCGTTCAGGTGGATCAGGTAGTTAAGGGTGGTTCAGGTGGTTCAGTTGGTTCAAGTAGTTCAGGGTGGTTCAGGTGGTTCAGGGTGGTTCAGGGTGGTTCAGAGTGGTTCATGGTGGTTCAGGGTGGTTCATGGTGGTTCAGAGTGGTTCAGGTGGATCAGGGTGGTTCAGGAGGTTCAGGGTGGCTGAGGTAGTTCAGGTACTTCAGGGTGGTTCAGGGTGGTTCAGGTAGTTCAGGTGGTTCAGGTGGATCAGGTGGTTCAGGGTTGTTCAGGTGGTTCAGGGTGGTTCAGGGTGGTTCAGATGGTTCAGGTAGTTCAGGTGGTTCAGGTGGTTCAGGGTGGTTCAGGGTGGTTCAGGTGGTTCAGGGTGGTTCAGGTGGTTCAGGGTGGTTCAGGTGGTTCAGGGTGGTTCAGAGTGGTTCAGGTAGTTCAGGTGGTTCACGTGGTTCAGGGTGGTTCAGGTGGGTCAGGGTGGTTCAGGGTGGTTCAGGGTGGTTCAGGTGGTTCAGGTGGTTCAGGTGGTTCAGGGTGGTTCAAATGGTTCAGGTGGTTCAGGTGGTTCAGGTAGTTCCGGTGGTTCAGGTGGTTCAGGGTGGTTCAGGTGGTTCAGGAGGTTCAGGTGGTTCAGGGTGGTTCAGGTGGTTCAGGGTGGTTCAGGTGGTTCATGGTGGTTCAGGTGCTTCAGAGTGGTTCAGGTGGTTCAGGGTGGTTCAGGGTGGTTCAGGTGGTTCAGGTGGTTCAGGGTGGTTCAGGTGGTTCAGGGTGGTTCAGGTGGTTCAGGGTGGTTCAGGGTGGTTCAGGTAGTTCAGGTGGTTCAGGTGGTTCAGGGTTGTTCAGGTGGTTCAGGGTGGTTCAGGGTGGTTCAGATGGTTCAGGTAGTTCAGGTGGTTCAGGTGGTTCAGGGTGGTTCAGGGTGGTTCAGGGTGGTTCAGGTGGTTCAGGGTGGTTCAGGTGGTTCAGGGTGGTTCAGGTGGTTCAGGGTGGTTCAGGTGGTTCAGGGTGGTTCAGGGTGGTTCAGGGTGGTTCAGGTAGTTCAGGTGGTTCAGTTGGTTCAGGGTGGTTCAGGTGGGTCAGGGTGGTTCAGGGTGGTTCAGGTGGTTCAGGTGGTTCAGGGTGGTTCAAATGGTTCAGGTGGTTCAGGTGGTTCAGGTGGTTCAGGTAGTTCCGGTGGTTCAGGTGGTTCAGGGTGGTTCAGGTGGTTCAGGTGGATCAGGTGGTTCAGGGTGGTTCATGGTGGTTCAGGGTGGTTCAGGTGGTTCAGGGTGGTTCAGGGTGGTTCAGGTGGTTCAGGTGGTTCAGGTGGTTCAGGTGGTTCAGAGTGGTTCAGGTGGTTCAGGTGGTTCATGGTGGTTCAGGGTGGTTCATGGCGGTTCAGGGTGGTTCATGGTGGTTCAGGGTCGTTCAGGTGGATCAGGTAGTTGAGGGTGGGTCAGGTGGTTCAGTTGGTTCAAGTAGTTCAGGGTGGTTCAGGTGGTTCAGGGTGGTTCAGGGTGGTTCAGAGTGGTTCATGGTGGTTCAGGGTGGTTCATGGTGGTTCAGGGTGGTTCAGGAGGTTCAGGGTGGCTCAAGTAGTTCAGGTACTTCAGGGTGGTTCAGGGTGGTTCAGGTAGTTCAGGTGGTTCAGGTGGATCAGGTGGTTCAGGGTTGTTCAGGTGGTTCAGGGTGGTTCAGGGTGGTTCAGATGGTTCAGGTAGTTCAGGTGGTTCAGGTGGTTCAGGGTGGTTCAGGGTGGTTCAGGTGGTTCAGGGTGGTTCAGGTGGTTCAGGGTGGTTCAGGTGGTTCAGGGTGGTTCAGGGTGGTTCAGGTAGTTCAGGTGGTTCACGTGGTTCAGGGTGGTTCAGGTGGGTCAGGGTGGTTCAGGGTGGTTCAGGGTGGTTCAGGTGGTTCAGGTGGTTCAGGGTGGTTCAAATGGTTCAGGTGGTTCAGGTGGTTCAGGTAGTTCCGGTGGTTCAGGTGGTTCAGGGTGGTTCAGGTGGTTCAGGAGGTTCAGGTGGTTCAGGGTGGTTCAGGTTGTTCAGGTGGTTCAGGGTGGTTCAGGGTGGTTCAGATGGTTCAGGTAGTTCAGGTGGTTCAGGTGGTTCAGGGTGGTTCAGGGTGGTTCAGGTAGTTCAGGTGGTTCAGTTGGTTCAGGGTGGTTCAGGTGGGTCAGGGTGGTTCAGGGTGGTTCAGGTGGTTCAGGTGGTTCAGGGTGGTTCAAATGGTTCAGGTGGTTCAGGTGGTTCAGGTGGTTCAGGTAGTTCCGGTGGTTCAGGTGGTTCAGGGTGGTTCAGGTGGTTCAGGTGGATCAGGTGGTTCAGGGTGGTTCATGGTGGTTCAGGGTGGTTCAGGTGGTTCAGGGTGGTTCAGGGTGGTTCAGGTGGTTCAGGTGGTTCAGGTGGTTCAGGTGGTTCAGGTGGTTCAGAGTGGTTCAGGTGGTTCAGGTGGTTCATGGTGGTTCAGGGTGGTTCATGGCGGTTCAGGGTGGTTCATGGTGGTTCAGGGTCGTTCAGGTGGATCAGGTAGTTGAGGGTGGGTCAGGTGGTTCAGTTGGTTCAAGTAGTTCAGGGTGGTTCAGGTGGTTCAGGGTGGTTCAGGGTGGTTCAGAGTGGTTCATGGTGGTTCAGGGTGGTTCATGGTGGTTCAGGGTGGTTCAGGAGGTTCAGGGTGGCTCAAGTAGTTCAGGTACTTCAGGGTGGTTCAGGGTGGTTCAGGTAGTTCAGGTGGTTCAGGTGGATCAGGTGGTTCAGGGTTGTTCAGGTGGTTCAGGGTGGTTCAGGGTGGTTCAGATGGTTCAGGTAGTTCAGGTGGTTCAGGTGGTTCAGGGTGGTTCAGGGTGGTTCAGGTGGTTCAGGGTGGTTCAGGTGGTTCAGGGTGGTTCAGGTGGTTCAGGGTGGTTCAGGGTGGTTCAGGTAGTTCAGGTGGTTCACGTGGTTCAGGGTGGTTCAGGTGGGTCAGGGTGGTTCAGGGTGGTTCAGGGTGGTTCAGGTGGTTCAGGTGGTTCAGGGTGGTTCAAATGGTTCAGGTGGTTCAGGTGGTTCAGGTAGTTCCGGTGGTTCAGGTGGTTCAGGGTGGTTCAGGTGGTTCAGGAGGTTCAGGTGGTTCAGGGTGGTTCAGGTTGTTCAGGTGGTTCAGGGTGGTTCAGGGTGGTTCAGATGGTTCAGGTAGTTCAGGTGGTTCAGGTGGTTCAGGGTGGTTCAGGGTGGTTCAGGTGGTTCAGGGTGGTTCAGGTGGTTCAGGGTGGTTCAGGTGGTTCAGGGTGGTTCAGGGTGGTTCAGGTAGTTCAGGTGGTTCACGTGGTTCAGGGTGGTTCAGGTGGGTCAGGGTGGTTCAGGGTGGTTCAGGTGCTTCAGAGTGGTTCAGGTGGTTCAGGGTGGTTCAGGGTGGTTCAGGTGGTTCAGGTGGTTCAGGGTGGTTCAGGTGGTTCAGGGTGGTTCAGGTGGTTCAGGGTGGTTCAGGGTGGTTCAGGTGGTTCAGGGTGGTTCAGGTGGTTCAGGGTGGTTCAGGTGGTTCAGGGTGGTTCAGGTGGTTCAGGTGGTTCAGGGTGGTTCAGGTGGTTCATGGTGGTTCAGGTGCTTCAGAGTGGTTCAGGTGGTTCAGGGTGGTTCAGGGTGGTTCAGGTGGTTCAGGTGGTTCAGGGTGGTTCAGGTGGTTCAGGGTGGTTCAGGTGGTTCAGGGTGGTTCAGGGTGGTTCAGGTAGTTCAGGTGGTTCAGGTGGTTCAGGGTTGTTCAGGTGGTTCAGGGTGGTTCAGGGTGGTTCAGATGGTTCAGGTAGTTCAGGTGGTTCAGGTGGTTCAGGGTGGTTCAGGGTGGTTCAGGTGGTTCAGGGTGGTTCAGGTGGTTCAGGGTGGTTCAGGTGGTTCAGGGTGGTTCAGGTGGTTCAGGGTGGTTCAGGGTGGTTCAGGGTGGTTCAGGTAGTTCAGGTGGTTCAGTTGGTTCAGGGTGGTTCAGGTGGGTCAGGGTGGTTCAGGGTGGTTCAGGTGGTTCAGGTGGTTCAGGGTGGTTCAAATGGTTCAGGTGGTTCAGGTGGTTCAGGTGGTTCAGGTAGTTCCGGTGGTTCAGGTGGTTCAGGGTGGTTCAGGTGGTTCAGGTGGATCAGGTGGTTCAGGGTGGTTCATGGTGGTTCAGGGTGGTTCAGGTGGTTCAGGGTGGTTCAGGGTGGTTCAGGTGGTTCAGGTGGTTCAGGTGGTTCAGGTGGTTCAGAGTGGTTCAGGTGGTTCAGGTGGTTCATGGTGGTTCAGGGTGGTTCATGGCGGTTCAGGGTGGTTCATGGTGGTTCAGGGTCGTTCAGGTGGATCAGGTAGTTGAGGGTGGGTCAGGTGGTTCAGTTGGTTCAAGTAGTTCAGGGTGGTTCAGGTGGTTCAGGGTGGTTCAGGGTGGTTCAGAGTGGTTCATGGTGGTTCAGGGTGGTTCATGGTGGTTCAGGGTGGTTCAGGAGGTTCAGGGTGGCTCAAGTAGTTCAGGTACTTCAGGGTGGTTCAGGGTGGTTCAGGTAGTTCAGGTGGTTCAGGTGGATCAGGTGGTTCAGGGTTGTTCAGGTGGTTCAGGGTGGTTCAGGGTGGTTCAGATGGTTCAGGTAGTTCAGGTGGTTCAGGTGGTTCAGGGTGGTTCAGGGTGGTTCAGGTGGTTCAGGGTGGTTCAGGTGGTTCAGGGTGGTTCAGGTGGTTCAGGGTGGTTCAGGGTGGTTCAGGTAGTTCAGGTGGTTCACGTGGTTCAGGGTGGTTCAGGTGGGTCAGGGTGGTTCAGGGTGGTTCAGGGTGGTTCAGGTGGTTCAGGTGGTTCAGGGTGGTTCAAATGGTTCAGGTGGTTCAGGTGGTTCAGGTAGTTCCGGTGGTTCAGGTGGTTCAGGGTGGTTCAGGTGGTTCAGGAGGTTCAGGTGGTTCAGGGTGGTTCAGGTTGTTCAGGTGGTTCAGGGTGGTTCAGGGTGGTTCAGATGGTTCAGGTAGTTCAGGTGGTTCAGGTGGTTCAGGGTGGTTCAGGGTGGTTCAGGTGGTTCAGGGTGGTTCAGGTGGTTCAGGGTGGTTCAGGTGGTTCAGGGTGGTTCAGGGTGGTTCAGGTAGTTCAGGTGGTTCACGTGGTTCAGGGTGGTTCAGGTGGGTCAGGGTGGTTCAGGGTGGTTCAGGGTGGTTCAGGTGGTTCAGGTGGTTCAGGGTGGTTCAAATGGTTCAGGTGGTTCAGGTGGTTCAGGTAGTTCCGGTGGTTCAGGTGGTTCAGGGTGGTTCAGGTGGTTCAGGAGGTTCAGGTGGTTCAGGGTGGTTCAGGTGGTTCAGGGTGGTTCAGGTGGTTCATGGTGGTTCAGGTGCTTCAGAGTGGTTCAGGTGGTTCAGGGTGGTTCAGGGTGGTTCAGGTGGTTCAGGTGGTTCAGGGTGGTTCAGGTGGTTCAGGGTGGTTCAGGTGGTTCAGGGTGGTTCAGGGTGGTTCAGGTAGTTCAGGTGGTTCAGGTGGTTCAGGGTTGTTCAGGTGGTTCAGGGTGGTTCAGGGTGGTTCAGATGGTTCAGGTAGTTCAGGTGGTTCAGGGTGGTTCAGGGTGGTTCAGGTGGTTCAGGGTGGTTCAGGTGGTTCAGGGTGGTTCAGGTGGTTCAGGGTGGTTCAGGGTGGTTCAGGTAGTTCAGGTGGTTCAGTTGGTTCAGGGTGGTTCAGGTGGGTCAGGGTGGTTCAGGGTGGTTCAGGTGGTTCAGGTGGTTCAGGGTGGTTCAAATGGTTCAGGTGGTTCAGGTGGTTCAGGTAGTTCCGGTGGTTCAGGTGGTTCAGGGTGGTTCAGGTGGTTCAGGAGGTTCAGGTGGTTCAGGGTGGTTCAGGTGGTTCAGGGTGGTTCAGGTGGTTCATGGTGGTTCAGGTGCTTCAGATTGGTTCAGGTGGTTCAGGGTGGTTCAGGGTGGTTCAGGGTGGTTCAGGTGGTTCAGGTGGTTCAGGTGGTTCAGGGTGGTTCAGGTGGTTCAGGGTGGTTCAGGGTGGTTCAGGTGGTTCAGGGTGGTTCAGGTGGTTCATGGTGGTTCAGGGTGGTTCAGGGTGGTTCAGGGTGGTTCAGGTGGTTCAGGGTGGTTCATGGTGGTTCAGGGTGGTTCATGGTGGTTCACGGTGGTTCAGGTGGTTCAGGTGGTTCATGGTGGTTCAGGGTGGTTCAGGTGGTTCAGGGTGGTTCAGGGTGGTTCAGGTGGTTCAGGGTGGTTCAGGTGGTTCATGGTGGTTCAGGGTGGTTCAGGGTGGTTCAGGTGGTTCAGGGTGGTTCATGGCGGTTCAGGGTGGTTCATGGTGGTTCAGGGTCGTTCAGGTGGATCAGGTAGTTGAGGGTGGTTCAGGTGGTTCAGTTGGTTCAAGTAGTTCAGGGTGGTTCAGGTGGTTCAGGGTGGTTCAGGGTGGTTCAGAGTGGTTCATGGTGGTTCAGGGTGGTTCATGGTGGTTCAGGGTGGTTCAGGAGGTTCAGGGTGGCTCAAGTAGTTCAGGTACTTCAGGGTGGTTCAGGGTGGTTCAGGTAGTTCAGGTGGTTCAGGTGGATCAGGTGGTTCAGGGTTGTTCAGGTGGTTCAGGGTGGTTCAGGGTGGTTCAGATGGTTCAGGTAGTTCAGGTGGTTCAGGTGGTTCAGGGTGGTTCAGGGTGGTTCAGGTGGTTCAGGGTGGTTCAGGTGGTTCAGGGTGGTTCAGGTGGTTCAGGGTGGTTCAGGGTGGTTCAGGTAGTTCAGGTGGTTCACGTGGTTCAGGGTGGTTCAGGTGGGTCAGGGTGGTTCAGGGTGGTTCAGGGTGGTTCAGGTGGTTCAGGTGGTTCAGGGTGGTTCAAATGGTTCAGGTGGTTCAGGTGGTTCAGGTAGTTCCGGTGGTTCAGGTGGTTCAGGGTGGTTCAGGTGGTTCAGGAGGTTCAGGTGGTTCAGGGTGGTTCAGGTGGTTCAGGGTGGTTCAGGTGGTTCATGGTGGTTCAGGTGCTTCAGAGTGGTTCAGGTGGTTCAGGGTGGTTCAGGGTGGTTCAGGTGGTTCAGGTGGTTCAGGGTGGTTCAGGTGGTTCAGGGTGGTTCAGGTGGTTCAGGGTGGTTCAGGGTGGTTCAGGTAGTTCAGGTGGTTCAGGTGGTTCAGGGTTGTTCAGGTGGTTCAGGGTGGTTCAGGGTGGTTCAGATGGTTCAGGTAGTTCAGGTGGTTCAGGGTGGTTCAGGGTGGTTCAGGTGGTTCAGGGTGGTTCAGGTGGTTCAGGGTGGTTCAGGTGGTTCAGGGTGGTTCAGGGTGGTTCAGGGTGGTTCAGGTAGTTCAGGTGGTTCAGTTGGTTCAGGGTGGTTCAGGTGGGTCAGGGTGGTTCAGGGTGGTTCAGGTGGTTCAGGTGGTTCAGGGTGGTTCAAATGGTTCAGGTGGTTCAGGTGGTTCAGGTAGTTCCGGTGGTTCAGGTGGTTCAGGGTGGTTCAGGTGGTTCAGGAGGTTCAGGTGGTTCAGGGTGGTTCAGGTGGTTCAGGGTGGTTCAGGTGGTTCATGGTGGTTCAGGTGCTTCAGATTGGTTCAGGTGGTTCAGGGTGGTTCAGGGTGGTTCAGGGTGGTTCAGGTGGTTCAGGTGGTTCAGGTGGTTCAGGGTGGTTCAGGTGGTTCAGGGTGGTTCAGGGTGGTTCAGGTGGTTCAGGGTGGTTCAGGTGGTTCATGGTGGTTCAGGGTGGTTCAGGGTGGTTCAGGGTGGTTCAGGTGGTTCAGGGTGGTTCATGGTGGTTCAGGGTGGTTCATGGTGGTTCACGGTGGTTCAGGTGGTTCAGGTGGTTCATGGTGGTTCAGGGTGGTTCAGGTGGTTCAGGGTGGTTCAGGGTGGTTCAGGTGGTTCAGCGTGGTTCAGGTGGTTCATGGTGGTTCAGGGTGGTTCAGGGTGGTTCAGGGTGGTTCAGGTGGTTCAGGGTGGTTCATGGTGGTTCAGGGTGGTTCAGGTAGTTCAGGTGGTTCAGGTGGTTCAGGGTTGTTCAGGTGGTTCAGGGTGGTTCAGGGTGGTTCAGGTGGTTCAGCGTGGTTCAGGTGGTTCATGGTGGTTCAGGGTGGTTCAGGGTGGTTCAGAGTGGTTCAGGTGGTTCAGGGTGGTTCAGGGTCGTTCAGGTGGTTCAGGTGGTTCAGGGTGGTTCAGGTGGTTCAGGGTGGTTCAGGTGGTTCAGGGTGGTTCAGGTGGTTCAGGGTGGTTCAGGGTGGTTCAGGTAGTTCAGGTGGTTCAGGTGGTTCAGGGTTGTTCAGGTGGTTCAGGGTGGTTCAGGGTGGTTCAGATGGTTCAGGTAGTTCAGGTGGTTCAGGTGGTTCAGGGTGGTTCAGGGTGGTTCAGGTGGTTCAGGGTGGATCAGGTGGTTCAGGGTGGTTCAGGTGGTTCAGGGTGGTTCAGGGTGGTTCAGGGTGGTTCAGGGTGGTTCAGGTGGTTCAGTTGGTTCAGGGTGGTTCAGGTGGGTCAGGGTGGTTCAGGGTGGTTCAGGTGGTTCAGGTGGTTCAGGGTGGTTCAAATGGTTCAGGTGGTTCAGGTGGTTCAGGTAGTTCCGGTGGTTCAGGTGGTTCAGGGTGGTTCAGGTGGTTCAGGAGGTTCAGGTGGTTCAGGGTGGTTCAGGTGGTTCAGGGTGGTTCAGGTGGTTCATGGTGGTTCAGGTGCTTCAGATTGGTTCAGGTGGTTCAGGGTGGTTCAGGGTGGTTCAGGGTGGTTCAGGTGGTTCAGGTGGTTCAGGTGGTTCAGGGTGGTTCAGGTGGTTCAGGGTGGTTCAGGGTGGTTCAGGTGGTTCAGGGTGGTTCAGGTGGTTCAGGGTGGTTCAGGGTGGTTCAGGGTGGTTCAGGTGGTTCAGGGTGGTTCATGGTGGTTCAGGGTGGTTCACGGTGGTTCACGGTGGTTCAGGTGGTTCAGGTGGTTCATGGTGGTTCAGGGTGGTTCAGTTGGTTCAGGGTCGTTCACCTATCTAATCTAACTAAAGTTAAATCATTATCTCTGCTGTGCCTCCATATATACTGTCAACTTCTAGGATTTAAAAACCTCAAAACATCAGACAGTTCATATGTTTCAATCAAACTTTTAAAAAACTTTCCGGAAGCAGCAGATGGTTCAGGTGGTTCAGGGTGGTTCAGGTGGTTCAGGGTGGTTCAGGTGGTTCAGGGTGGTTCAGGTAGTTCAGGGTGGTTCAGGTGGTTCAGGGTAGTTCAGGTGGTTCAAGGTGGTTCAGGTGGTTCATGGTGGTTCAGGTGGTTCAGGGTGGTTCAAGGTGGTTCAGGTGGTTCAGGTGGTTCAGGTGGTTCAGGGTGGTTCAGGTGGTTCAGGTGGTTCATGGTGGTTCAGGGTGGTTCATGGTGGTTCAGGGTGGTTCAGGTGGATCAGGTAGTTCAGGGTGGTTCAGGTGGTTCAAGTAGTTCCGGTGGTTCAGGTGATTCAGGGTGGTTCAGGTGGTTCAGGGTGGTTCAGGTGGTTCAGGTGGTTCATGGTGGTTCAGGTGCTTCAGAGTGGTTCAGGTGGTTCAGGGTGGTTCAGGTGGTTCAGGGTGGTTCAGGGTGGTTCAGGTGGTTCAGGTGGTTCATGGTGGTTCATGGTGGTTCAGGTGCTTCAGAGTGGTTCAGGTGGTTCAGGGTGGTTCAAGGTGGTTCAGGTGGTTCAGGGTGGTTCAGGGTCGTTCAGGTGGTTCATGGTGGTTCAGGGTGGTTCAGGGTTGTTCAGGTGGATCAGGTAGTTCAGGGTGGTTCAGGTGGTTCAGGTTGTTCAAGTAGTTCCGGTGGTTCAGGTGGTTCAGGGTGGTTCAGGGTGGTTCATGGTGGTTCAGGTGCTTCAGAGTGGTTCAGGTGGTTCAGGGTGGTTCAGGGTGGTTCAGGTGGTTCAGGTGGTTCAGGTGGTTCAGGGTGGTTCAGGTGGTTCAGGGTGGTTCAGGTGGTTCAGTGTGGTTCAGGGTGGTTCAGGTGGTTCAGGGTGGTTCAGGTGGTTCAGGTGGTTCAGGTGGTTCAGGTGGTTCGGGGTGGTTCAGGTGGTTCAGAGTGGTTCAGGCGGTTCAGGGTGGTTCAGGCGGTTCAGGGTGGTTCAGGTGGTTCAGGGTGGTTCAGGTGGTTCAGGGTGGTTCAGGTGGTTCAGGGTGGTTCAGGTGGTTCACGGTGGTTCAGGGTGGTTCAGGGTGGTTCAGGGTGGTTCAGGTGGTTCAGGGTGGTTCATGGTGGTTCACAGTGGTTCAGGTGGTTCAGGTGGTTCACTGTGGTTCAGGGTGGTTCAGAGTGGTTCAGGTGGTTCAGGGTGGTTCAGGGTGGTTCAGGTGGTTCAGTTGGTTCAGGGTGGTTCAGGTGGTTCAGGGTGGTTCAGGTGGTTCAGGGTGGTTCAGGTGGTTCAGGGTGGTTCAGGGTGGTTCAGGTAGTTCAGGTGGTTCAGGTGGTTCAGGGTTGTTCAGGTGGTTCAGGGTGGTTCAGGGTGGTTCAGATGGTTCAGGTAGTTCAGGTGGTTCAGGTGGTTCAGGGTGGTTCAGGGTGGTTCAGGTGGTTCAGGGTGGTTCAGGTGGTTCAGGGTGGTTCAGGTGGTTCAGGGTGGTTCAGGGTGGTTCAGGGTGGTTCAGGTAGTTCAGGTGGTTCAGTTGGTTCAGGGTGGTTCAGGTGGGTCAGGGTGGTTCAGGGTGGTTCAGGTGGTTCAGGTGGTTCAGGGTGGTTCAAATGGTTCAGGTGGTTCAGGTGGTTCAGGTAGTTCCGGTGGTTCAGGTGGTTCAGGGTGGTTCAGGTGGTTCAGGAGGTTCAGGTGGTTCAGGGTGGTTCAGGTGGTTCAGGGTGGTTCAGGTGGTTCATGGTGGTTCAGGTGCTTCAGATTGGTTCAGGTGGTTCAGGGTGGTTCAGGGTGGTTCAGGGTGGTTCAGGTGGTTCAGGTGGTTCAGGTGGTTCAGGGTGGTTCAGGTGGTTCAGGGTGGTTCAGGGTGGTTCAGGTGGTTCAGGGTGGTTCAGGTGGTTCATGGTGGTTCAGGGTGGTTCAGGGTGGTTCAGGTGGTTCAGGGTGGTTCATGGTGGTTCAGGGTGGTTCATGGTGGTTCACGGTGGTTCAGGTGGTTCAGGTGGTTCATGGTGGTTCAGGGTGGTTCAGTTGGTTCAGGGTCGTTCACCTATCTAATCTAACTAAAGTTAAATCATTATCTCTGCTGTGCCTCCATATATACTGTCAACTTCTAGGATTTAAAAACCTCAAAACATCAGACAGTTCATATGTTTCAATCAAACTTTTAAAAAACTTTCCGGAAGCAGCAGATGGTTCAGGTGGTTCAGGGTGGTTCAGGTGGTTCAGGGTGGTTCAGGTGGTTCAGGGTGGTTCAGGTAGTTCAGGGTGGTTCAGGTGGTTCAGGGTAGTTCAGGTGGTTCAAGGTGGTTCAGGTGGTTCATGGTGGTTCAGGTGGTTCAGGGTGGTTCAAGGTGGTTCAGGTGGTTCAGGTGGTTCAGGGTGGTTCAGGTGGTTCAGGTGGTTCATGGTGGTTCAGGGTGGTTCATGGTGGTTCAGGGTGGTTCAGGTGGATCAGGTAGTTCAGGGTGGTTCAGGTGGTTCAAGTAGTTCCGGTGGTTCAGGTGATTCAGGGTGGTTCAGGTGGTTCAGGGTGGTTCAGGTGGTTCAGGTGGTTCATGGTGGTTCAGGTGCTTCAGAGTGGTTCAGGTGGTTCAGGGTGGTTCAGGTGGTTCAGGGTGGTTCAGGGTGGTTCAGGTGGTTCAGGTGGTTAATGGTGGTTCATGGTGGTTCAGGTGCTTCAGAGTGGTTCAGGTGGTTCAGGGTGGTTCAAGGTGGTTCAGGTGGTTCAGGGTGGTTCAGGGTCGTTCAGGTGGTTCATGGTGGTTCAGGGTGGTTCAGGGTCGTTCAGGTGGATCAGGTAGTTCAGGGTGGTTCAGGTGGTTCAGGTTGTTCAAGTAGTTCCGGTGGTTCAGGTGGTTCAGGGTGGTTCAGGGTGGTTCATGGTGGTTCAGGTGCTTCAGAGTGGTTCAGGTGGTTCAGGGTGGTTCAGGGTGGTTCAGGTGGTTCAGGTGGTTCAGGTGGTTCAGGGTGGTTCAGGTGGTTCAGGGTGGTTCAGGTGGTTCAGTGTGGTTCAGGGTGGTTCAGGTGGTTCAGGGTGGTTCAGGTGGTTCAGGTGGTTCAGGTGGTTCAGCTGGTTCGGGGTGGTTCAGGTGGTTCAGAGTGGTTCAGGTGGTTCAGGGTGGTTCAGGTGGTTCAGTGTGGTTCAGGGTGGTTCAGGTGGTTCAGGGTGGTTCAGGTGGTTCAGGGTGGTTCAGGTGGTTCAGGGTGGTTCAGGTGGTTCACGGTGGTTCAGGGTGGTTCAGGGTGGTTCAGGGTGGTTCAGGGTGGTTCAGGTGGTTCAGGGTGGTTTATGGTGGTTCACAGTGGTTCAGGTGGTTCAGGTGGTTCACGGTGGTTCAGGGTGGTTCAGAGTGGTTCAGGTGGTTCAGGGTGGTTCAGGTGGTTCAGTGTGGTTCAGGGTGGTTCAGGTGGTTCAGGGTGGTTCAGGTGGTTCAGGGTGGTTCAGGTGGTTCAGGGTGGTTCAGGTGGTTCATGGTGGTTCAGGGTGGTTCAGGGTGGTTCAAGTGGTTAAGGGTGGTTCATGGTGGTTCAGGGTGGTTCATGGTGGTTCACGGTGGTTCAGGTGGTTCAGGTGGTTCAGGGTGGTTCTGGTGGTTCAGGTAGTTCAGGGTGGTTCAGGTGGTTCAGGGTAGTTCAGGTGGTTCAAGGTGGTTCAGGTGGTTCATGGTGGTTCAGGTGGTTCAGGGTGGTTCAAGGTGGTTCAGGTGGTTCAGGTGGTTCAGGTGGTTCAGGGTGGTTCAGGTGGTTCAGGTGGTTCATGGTGGTTCAGGGTGGTTCATGGTGGTTCAGGGTGGTTCAGGTGGATCAGGTAGTTCAGGGTGGTTCAGGTGGTTCAAGTAGTTCCGGTGGTTCAGGTGATTCAGGGTGGTTCAGGTGGTTCAGGGTGGTTCAGGTTGTTCAGGTGGTTCATGGTGGTTCAGGTGCTTCAGAGTGGTTCAGGTGGTTCAGGGTGGTTCAGGTGGTTCAGGGTGGTTCAGGGTGGTTCATGGTGGTTCAGGTGGTTCAGGTGGTTCAGGTGGTTCATGGTGGTTCATGGTGGTTCAGGTGCTTCAGAGTGGTTCAGGTGGTTCAGGGTGGTTCAAGGTGGTTCAGGTGGTTCAGGGTGGTTCAGGGTCGTTCAGGTGGTTCATGGTGGTTCAGGGTGGTTCAGGGTCGTTCAGGTGGATCAGGTAGTTCAGGGTGGTTCAGGTGGTTCAGGTTGTTCAAGTAGTTCCGGTGGTTCAGGTGGTTCAGGGTGGTTCAGGGTGGTTCATGTGCTTCAGAGTGGTTCAGGTGGTTCAGGGTGGTTCAGGGTGGTTCAGGTGGTTCAGGTGGTTCAGGGTGGTTCAGGTGGTTCAGTGTGGTTCAGGGTGGTTCAGGTGGTTCAGGGTGGTTCAGGTGGTTCAGGTGGTTCAGGTGGTTCGGGGTGGTTCAGGTGGTTCAGAGTGGTTCAGGTGGTTCAGGGTGGTTCAGGTGGTTCAGTGTGGTTCAGGGTGGTTCAGGTGGTTCAGGGTGGTTCAGGGTGGTTCAGGTGGTTCATGGTGGTTCAGGGTGGTTCAGGGTGGTTCAGGTGGTTCAGGGTGGTTCATGGTGGTTCACGGTGGTTCAGGTGGTTCAGGTGGTTCAGGTTGTTCATGGTGGTTCAGGGTGGTTCAGAGTGGTTCAGGTGGTTCAGGTTGGTTCAGGTGGTTCAGTGTGGTTCAGGGTGGTTCAGGTGGTTCAGGGTGGTTCAGGTGGTTCAGGGTGGTTCAGGTGGTTCAGGGTGGGTCAGGTGGTTCATGGTGGTTCAGGGTGGTTCAGGGTGGTTATGGTGGTTCAGGGTGGTTCATGGTGGTTCATGGTGGTTCAGATTGGTTCAGGTGGTTCAGGGTGGTTCAGGTGGTTCAGGGTGGTTCATGGTGGTTCATGGTAGTTCAGGTAGTTCAGGTGGTTCAGGTAGTTCAGGGTAGTTCATGGTGGTTCAGGTAGTTCAGGTGGTTCATGGTGGTTCAGGTAGTTCAGGTGGTTCAGGTGGTTCAGGGTGGTTCATGTTGGTTCAGAGTGGTTCAGGGTCGTTCAGGTAGTTCAGGTAGTTCAGGGTGGTTCAGGGTGGTTCAGGGTGGTTCAGGTAGTTCAGGTAGTTAAGGTGGTTCAGGGTGGTTCAGGTGGTTCAGGTGGTTCATGGTGGTTCATGGTGGTTCAGGTGGTTCATGGTGGTTCAGGTGGTTCATGGTGGTTCAGGTGGTTCATGGTGGTAAAGGTGGTTCAGGGTGGTACAGGTGGTTCAGGGTGGTTCAGGGTGGTTCATGGTGGTTCAGAGTGGTTCAGGTGGTTCAGGGTGGTTCAGGTGGTTCAGGGTGGTTCAGGGTGGTTCAGGGTGGTTCAGGTAGTTCAGGTAGTTAAGGTGGTTCAGGGTGGTTCAGGTGGTTCAGGTGGTTCATGGTGGTTCATGGTGGTTCAGGTGGTTCATGGTGGTTCAGGTGGTTCATGGTGGTTCAGGTGGTTCATGGTGGTAAAGGTGGTTCAGGGTGGTACAGGTGGTTCAGGGTGGTTCAGGGTGGTTCAGAGTGGTTCAGGGTGGTTCATGGTGGTTCAGGGTGGTTCAGGTGGATCAGGTAGTTCAGGTGGTTCAGGTGGTTCATGGTGGTTCAGGTAGTTCAGGGTGGTTCAGGTGGTTTATGGTCGTCCAGGGTGGTTCATGTGGTTCAGGGTGGTTCAGGTAGTTCAGGTAGTTCAGGGTGGTTTAGGTGGTTCAGGGTAGTTCAGGTGGTTCAGGTGGTTCAGGGTGGTTCATGGTGGTTCAGGTGGTTCAGGGTGGTTCATGGAGGTTCAGGGTGGTTCAGAGTGGTTCATGGTGGTTCAGGGTGGTTCATGGTGGTTCAGGGTGGTTCAGGTGGTTCAGGGTGGTTCAGGTGGTTCAGGGTGGTTCAGGTAGTTCAGGTAGTTCAGGGTGGTTCAGGTAGTTCAGGTGGTTCAGGTGGTTCAGGTGGTTCAGGTGGTTCAGGTAGTTCACGGTGGTTCAGGGTGGTTCAGGGTGGTTCAGGGTGGTTCAGGGTGGTTCAGGTGGTTCAGGGTGGTTTATGGTGGTTCACAGTGGTTCAGGTGGTTCAGGTGGTTCACGGTGGTTCAGGGTGGTTCAGAGTGGTTCAGGTGGTTCAGGGTGGTTCAGGTGGTTCAGTGTGGTTCAGGGTGGTTCAGGTGGTTCAGGGTGGTTCAGGTGGTTCAGGGTGGTTCAGGTGGTTCAGGGTGGTTCAGGTGGTTCATGGTGGTTCAGGGTGGTTCAGGGTGGTTCAAGTGGTTAAGGGTGGTTCATGGTGGTTCAGGGTGGTTCATGGTGGTTCACGGTGGTTCAGGTGGTTCAGGTGGTTCAGGGTGGTTCTGGTGGTTCAGGTAGTTCAGGGTGGTTCAGGTGGTTCAGGGTAGTTCAGGTGGTTCAAGGTGGTTCAGGTGGTTCATGGTGGTTCAGGTGGTTCAGGGTGGTTCAAGGTGGTTCAGGTGGTTCAGGTGGTTCAGGTGGTTCAGGGTGGTTCAGGTGGTTCAGGTGGTTCATGGTGGTTCAGGGTGGTTCATGGTGGTTCAGGGTGGTTCAGGTGGATCAGGTAGTTCAGGGTGGTTCAGGTGGTTCAAGTAGTTCCGGTGGTTCAGGTGATTCAGGGTGGTTCAGGTGGTTCAGGGTGGTTCAGGTTGTTCAGGTGGTTCATGGTGGTTCAGGTGCTTCAGAGTGGTTCAGGTGGTTCAGGGTGGTTCAGGTGGTTCAGGGTGGTTCAGGGTGGTTCATGGTGGTTCAGGTGGTTCAGGTGGTTCAGGTGGTTCATGGTGGTTCATGGTGGTTCAGGTGCTTCAGAGTGGTTCAGGTGGTTCAGGGTGGTTCAAGGTGGTTCAGGTGGTTCAGGGTGGTTCAGGGTCGTTCAGGTGGTTCATGGTGGTTCAGGGTGGTTCAGGGTCGTTCAGGTGGATCAGGTAGTTCAGGGTGGTTCAGGTGGTTCAGGTTGTTCAAGTAGTTCCGGTGGTTCAGGTGGTTCAGGGTGGTTCAGGGTGGTTCATGTGCTTCAGAGTGGTTCAGGTGGTTCAGGGTGGTTCAGGGTGGTTCAGGTGGTTCAGGTGGTTCAGGGTGGTTCAGGTGGTTCAGTGTGGTTCAGGGTGGTTCAGGTGGTTCAGGGTGGTTCAGGTGGTTCAGGTGGTTCAGGTGGTTCGGGGTGGTTCAGGTGGTTCAGAGTGGTTCAGGTGGTTCAGGGTGGTTCAGGTGGTTCAGTGTGGTTCAGGGTGGTTCAGGTGGTTCAGGGTGGTTCAGGGTGGTTCAGGTGGTTCATGGTGGTTCAGGGTGGTTCAGGGTGGTTCAGGTGGTTCAGGGTGGTTCATGGTGGTTCACGGTGGTTCAGGTGGTTCAGGTGGTTCAGGTTGTTCATGGTGGTTCAGGGTGGTTCAGAGTGGTTCAGGTGGTTCAGGTTGGTTCAGGTGGTTCAGTGTGGTTCAGGGTGGTTCAGGTGGTTCAGGGTGGTTCAGGTGGTTCAGGGTGGTTCAGGTGGTTCAGGGTGGGTCAGGTGGTTCATGGTGGTTCAGGGTGGTTCAGGGTGGTTATGGTGGTTCAGGGTGGTTCATGGTGGTTCATGGTGGTTCAGATTGGTTCAGGTGGTTCAGGGTGGTTCAGGTGGTTCAGGGTGGTTCATGGTGGTTCATGGTAGTTCAGGTAGTTCAGGTGGTTCAGGTAGTTCAGGGTAGTTCATGGTGGTTCAGGTAGTTCAGGTGGTTCATGGTGGTTCAGGTAGTTCAGGTGGTTCAGGTGGTTCAGGGTGGTTCATGTTGGTTCAGAGTGGTTCAGGGTCGTTCAGGTAGTTCAGGTAGTTCAGGGTGGTTCAGGGTGGTTCAGGGTGGTTCAGGTAGTTCAGGTAGTTAAGGTGGTTCAGGGTGGTTCAGGTGGTTCAGGTGGTTCATGGTGGTTCATGGTGGTTCAGGTGGTTCATGGTGGTTCAGGTGGTTCATGGTGGTTCAGGTGGTTCATGGTGGTAAAGGTGGTTCAGGGTGGTACAGGTGGTTCAGGGTGGTTCAGGGTGGTTCATGGTGGTTCAGAGTGGTTCAGGTGGTTCAGGGTGGTTCAGGTGGTTCAGGGTGGTTCAGGGTGGTTCAGGGTGGTTCAGGTAGTTCAGGTAGTTAAGGTGGTTCAGGGTGGTTCAGGTGGTTCAGGTGGTTCATGGTGGTTCATGGTGGTTCAGGTGGTTCATGGTGGTTCAGGTGGTTCATGGTGGTTCAGGTGGTTCATGGTGGTAAAGGTGGTTCAGGGTGGTACAGGTGGTTCAGGGTGGTTCAGGGTGGTTCAGAGTGGTTCAGGGTGGTTCATGGTGGTTCAGGGTGGTTCAGGTGGATCAGGTAGTTCAGGTGGTTCAGGTGGTTCATGGTGGTTCAGGTAGTTCAGGGTGGTTCAGGTGGTTTATGGTCGTCCAGGGTGGTTCATGTGGTTCAGGGTGGTTCAGGTAGTTCAGGTAGTTCAGGGTGGTTTAGGTGGTTCAGGGTAGTTCAGGTGGTTCAGGTGGTTCAGGGTGGTTCATGGTGGTTCAGGTGGTTCAGGGTGGTTCATGGAGGTTCAGGGTGGTTCAGAGTGGTTCATGGTGGTTCAGGGTGGTTCATGGTGGTTCAGGGTGGTTCAGGTGGTTCAGGGTGGTTCAGGTGGTTCAGGGTGGTTCAGGTAGTTCAGGTAGTTCAGGGTGGTTCAGGTAGTTCAGGTGGTTCAGGTGGTTCAGGTGGTTCAGGTGGTTCAGGTAGTTCCGGTGGTTCAGGTGGTTCAGGGTGGTTCAGGTGGTTCAGGTGGTTCAGGGTGGTTCAGGGTGGTTCAGGGTTGTTCAGGTGGTTCAGGGTGGTTCAGGGTGGTTCAGGTGGTTCAGGTGGTTCAGGGTGGTTCAGGTGGTTCAGGTGGTTCAGGTGGTTCAGGGTGGTTCAGGTGGTTCAGGTGGTTCATGGTGGTTCAGGGTGGTTCATGGTGGTTAAGGGTGGTTCAGGTGGATCAGGTAGTTCAGGGTGGTTCAGGTGGTTCAAGTAGTTCCGGTGGTTCAGGTGATTCAGGGTGGTTCAGGGTGGTTCAGGGTGGTTCAGGGTGGTTCAGGGTGGTTCAGGTGGTTAAGGTGGTTCATGTGGTTCATGGTGGTTCTTGGTGGTTCAGGTGCTTAAGAGTGGTTCAGGTGGTTCAGGGTGGTTAACGGTGGTTCAGGTGGTTCAGGGTGGTTCAGGCGGTTCAGGTGGTTCATGGTGGTTCATGGTGGTTCAGGTGCTTCAGAGTGGTTCAGGTGGTTCAGGGTGGTTCAAGGTTGTTCAGGTTGTTCAGGTGGTTCAGAGTGGTTCAGGTGGTTCAGGTGGTTCATGGTGGTTCAGGGTGGTTCATGGTGGTTCAGGTTGGTTCATGGTGGTTCAGGGTGGTTCAGTTGGATCAGGGTGGTTCAGGAGGTTCAGGGTGGTTCAGGTAGTTTAGGTACTTCAGGGTGGTTCAGGGTGGTTCAGGTAGTTCAGGTGGATCAGGTGGTTCAGGGTTGTTCAGGTGGTTCAGGGTGGTTCAGGGTGGTTCAGATGGTTCAGGGTAGTTTAGGTGGTTCAGGGTGGTTCAGGTGGTTCATGGTGGTTCAGGTGGTTCAGGGTGGTTCAGGGTGGTTCAGGTGGTTCAGGTGGTTCAGGTGGATCAGGTGGTTCAGGGTGGTTCAGGGTGGTTCAGGTGGTTCAGGTGGTGCAGGGTGGTTCAGGTATTTCAGGGTGGTTCAGGGTTGTTCAGGGTATTTCAGGAGGTTCAGGTGGTTCAGGGTGGTTCAGGGTGGTTCAGGTGGTTCAGGTGGTTCAGGGTGGTTCAGGTGGTTCAGGTGGATCAGGTGGTTCAGGGTTGTTCAGGTGGTTCAGGTGGTTCAGGGTGGTTCAGGTGGTTCAGGGTGTTCAGGGTGGTTCATGGTGGTTCAGGTGGTTCAGGATGTTCAGGTGGTTCAGGGTGGTTCAGGTGGTTCAGGTAATTCATGGTGGTTCAGGTGGTTCAGGGTGGTTCAGGTGGTTCAAGTAGTTCCGGTGGTTCAGGTGGTTCAGGGTGGTTCAGGGTGGTTCAGCTGGTTCAGGGTGGTTCAGGGTGGTCCAGGGTGGTTCAGGTGGTTCAAGTAGTTCAGTTGGTTCAGGGTAGTTCAGGTGGTTCAGGGTGGTTCAGGTGGTTCACGGTGGTTCATGGTGGTTCAGGTGGTTCAGGGTGGTTCAGGTTGTTCACGGTGGTACAGGGTGGTTCAAGTGGTTCAGGTAGTTCAGGTGGTTCAGGTGGTTGAGGTGGTTCAGGTGGTTCAGGGTGGTTCAGGTGGATCAGGTAGTTCAGGGTGGTTCAGGTGGTTCAGGGTGGTTCAGGTGGTTCAGGTGCTTCAGAGTGGTTCAGGGTGGTTCAGGGTGGTTCAGGTGGTTCAGGTAGTTCCGGTGGTTCAGGTGGTTCAGGTGGTTCAGGGTGGTTCAGGTGGTTCAGGTTGTTCAGGTCGTTCAGGGTGGTTCAGGGTGGTTCAGGTAGTTCATGGTGGTTCAGGTGGTTCAGGTGGTTAAAGTAGTTCCGGTGGTTCAGGTGGTTCAGGTGGTTCAGGGTGGTTCAAGTGATTCAGGGTGGTTCAGGGTGGTTCAGGTGGTTCAGGGTGGTTCAGGTGGTTCAGGTGGTTCATGGTGGTTCAGGTGGTTCAGGTGGTTCATGGTGGTTCAGGTGCTTCAGAGTGGTTAAGGTGGTTCAGGGTGGTTCAGGTGGTTCAGAGTGGTTCAGGGTTGTTCAGGGTGGTTCAGGTGGTTCAGGTGGTTCAGGTGGTTCATTGTGGTTCAGGTGTTTCAGTTGGTTCAGGGTGCTTCAGGTGGTTCAGGGTGGTTCAGGTGGTTCAGGGTGGTTCAGGTGGTTCAGGTTGTTCAGGTTGTTCAGGGTGGTTCAGGATGGTTCAGGTAGTTCAGGGTGGTTCAGGTGGTTCAGGTGGTTCAGGTTGGTTCAGGTGTTTCAAGTAGTCCCGGTGGTTCAGGTGTTTCAGGGTGGTTCAGGTGATTCAGGGTGGTTCAGGGTGGTTCAGGGTGGTTCAGGTGGTTCAGGGTGGTTCAGGTGGTTCAGGTGGTTCATGGTGATTCAGGTGCTTCAGAGTGGTTCAGGTGGTTCAGGGTGGTTCAGGGTGGTTCAGGTGGTTCAGGGTGGTTCAGGGTGGTTCAGGGTGGTTCAGGTGGTTCAGGTGGTTCATGGTGGTTCAGGTGCTTCAGTTGGTTCAAGGTAGTTCAGGTGGTTCAGGGTGGTTCAGGTGGTTCATGGTGGTTCAGGTGGTTCAGGGTGGTTCAGGGTGGTTCAGGTGGTTCAGGTGGATCAGGTGGTTCAGGGTTGTTCAGGTGGTTCAGGGTGGTTCAGGGTGGTTCAGGGTGGTTCAGGTGGTTCAGGTGGTGCAGGGTGGTTCAGGTGGTTCAGGGTGGTTCAGGTGGTTCAGGGTTGTTCAGGGTATTTCAGATGGTTCAGGTGGTTCAGGGTGGTTCAGGGTGGTTCAGGGTGGTTCAGGTGGTTCAGGTGGTTCAGGGTGGTTCAGGTGGTTCAGGTGGATCAGGTGGTTCAGGGTTGTTCAGGTTGTTCAGGTGGTTCAGGTGGTTCAGGGTGGTTCAGGTGGTTCAGGGTGTTCAGGGTGGTTCAGGTGGTTCAGGTGGTTCAGGATGTTCAGGTGGTTCAGGGTGGTTCAGGTGGTTCAGGTAGTTCAGGGTGGTTCAGGTGGTTCAGGGTGGTTCAGGTGGTTCAAGTAGTTCCGGTGGTTCAGGTGGTTCAGGGTGGTTCAGGGTGGTTCAGGTGGTTCAGGGTGGTTCAGGGTGGTCCAGGGTGGTTCAGGTGGTTCAGGTGGTTCAGGTGGTTCATGGTGGTTCAGGTGCTTCAGTTGGTTCAGGGTAGTTCAGGTGGTTCAGGGTGGTTCAGGTGGTTCACGGTGGTTCATGGTGGTTCAGGTGGTTCAGGGAGGTTCAGGTTGTTCACGGTGGTACAGGTGGTTCAGGGTGGTTCAGGTGGATCAGGTGGTTCAGGGTGGTTCAGGTGGTTCAGGGTGGTTCAGGGTGGTTCAGGTGCTTCAGAGTGGTTCAGGGTGGTTCAGGGTGGTTCAGGTGGTTCAGGTAGTTCCGGTGGTTAGGGTGGTTCAGGGTGGTTCAGGTGGTTCAGGTTGTTCAGGTGGTTCAGGGTGGTTCAGGGTGGTTCAGATAGTTCAGGGTGGTTCAGGTGGTTCAGGTGGTTCAAGTAGTTCCGGTGGTTCAGGTGGTTCAGGGTGGTTCAGGTGGTTCAGGGTGGTTCAGGTGATTCAGGGTGGTTCAGGGTGGTTCAGGTGGTTCAGGGTGATTCAGGTGGTTCAGGTGGTTCATGGTGGTTCAGGTGGTTCAGGTGGTTCATGGTGGTTCAGGTGCTTCAGAGTGGTTAAGGTGGTTCAGGGTGGTTCAGGTGGTTCAGAGTGGTTCAGGGTTGTTCAGGGTGGTTCAGGTGGTTCAGGTGGTTCATTGTGGTTCAGGTGTTTCAGTTGGTTCAGGGTGGTTCAGGTGGTTCAGGGTGGTTCAGGTGGTTCAGGGTGGTTCAGGGTGGCTCAGGGTGGTTCAGGTCGTTCAGGGTGGTTCAGGGTGGTTCAGGTGGTTCAGGTAGTTCAGGGTGGTTCAGGTGGTTCAGGGTGGTTCAGGTGGTTCAGGGTGGTTCAGGGTGGTTCAGGTGGTTCAGGTAGTTCATGGTGGTTCAGGTGGTTCAGGGTGGTTCAGGTGGTTCATGGTGGTTCAGGTGGTTCAGGTGGATCAGGTAGTTCAGGGTGGTTCAGGTGGTTCAAGTATTTCCGGTGGTTCAGGTGGTTCAGGGTGGTTCAGGTGGTTCAGGGTGGTTCAGGTGGTTCAGGTGGTTCATGGTGGTTCAGGGTGGTTCATGGTGGTTCAGGGTGGTTCATGGTGGTTCAGGGTGGTTCAGGTGGTTCAGGTGGTTAGGGTGGTTCAGGTGGTTCAGGTTGTTCAGGTGGTCCAGGATGGTTCAGGTGGTTCAGGGTGGTTCAGGTGGTTCAGGTGGTTCATGGTGGTTCAGGTGCTTCAGAGTGGTTCAGGGTGGTTCAGGGTGGCTCAGGGTGGTTCAGGTCGTTCAGGGTGGTTCAGGGTGGTTCAGGTGGTTCAGGTGGTTCAGGGTGGTTCAGGTGGTTCAGGGTGGTTCAGGTGGTTCAGGTTGGTTCAGGGTGGTTCAGGTAGTTCAGGTAGTTCAGGGTGGTTCAGGGTGGTTCAGGTAGTTCAGGTGGTTCAGGTGGATCAGGTGGTTCAGGGTATTTCAGGTGGTTCAGGGTGGTTCAGGGTGGTTCAGGTGGTTCAGGTGGTTCAGGGTGGTTCAGGTGGTTCAGGGTGGTTCAGGTGGTTCAGGTGGTTCATGGTGGTTCAGGTGCTTCAGAGTGGTTCAGGTGGTTCAGGGTGGTTCAGGTGGTTCAGGTGCTTCAGATTGGTTCAGGGTGGTTCAGGGTGGTTCAGAGTGGTTCAGGTGGTTCAAGTAGTCCCGGTGGTTCAGGTGGTTCAGGGTGATTCAGGGTGGTTCAGGGTGGTTCAGGTGGTTCAGGGTGGTTCAGGTGGTTCAGGTGGTTCATGGTGGTTCAGGTGCTTCAGAGTGGTTCAGGTGGTTCAGGGTGGTTCAGGGTGGTTCAGGTGGTTCAGGGTGGTTCAAGGGTGGTTCAGGGTGGTTCAGGTGGTTCAGGTGGTTCAGGTGGTTCATGGTGGTTCAGGTGGTTCAAGTAGTTCCGGTTTTTCAGGTGATTCAGGGTGGTTCAGGGTGGTTCAGGGTTGTTCAGGTGGTTCAGGTGGTTCAGGTGGTTCAGGTTGTTCATTGTGGTTCAGGTGCTTCAGTTGGTTCAGGGTAGTTCAGGTGGTTCAGGGTGGTTCAGGTGGTTCATGGTGGTTCAGGTGGTTCAGGGTGGTTCAGGTGGTTCATGGTGGTTCAGGTGGTTCAGGGTGGTTCAAGGTGGTTCATGGTGTTTCAGGGTGGTTCATGGTGGTTCAGGGTGTTTCAGGTGGATCAGGTAGTTCAGGGTGGTTCAGGTGGTTCAAGTATTTCCGGTGGTTCAGGTGGTTCAGGGTGGTTCAGGTGGTTCAGGTGGTTCAGGGTGGTTCAAGTGGTTCAGGTGGTTCATGGTGGTTCAGGGTGGTTTATGGTGGTTCAGGGTGGTTCAGGTGGTTCAGGTTGTTCAGGTGGTCCAGGGTGGTTCAGGTGGTTCAGGGTGGTTCAGGTGGTTCATGGTGGTTCAGGTGCTTCAGAGTGGTTCAGGGTGGTTCAGGGTGGTTCAGGGTGGTTCAGGTCGTTCAGGTTGGTTCAGGGTGGTTCAGGTGGTTCAGGTGGTTCAGGGTGGTTCAGGTGGTTCAGGGTGGTTCAGGGTGGTTCAGGTAGTTCAGGTAGTTCAGGGTGCTTCAGGTAGTTCAGGTGGTTCAGGTGGTTCAGGTGGATCAGGTGGTTCAGGGTTGTTCAGGTGGTTCAGGGTGGTTCAGGGTGGTTCAGGTGGTTCAGGTGGTTCAGGTGGTTCAGGGTGGTTCAGGTGGTTCAGGTGGTTCAGGTGGTTCATGGTGGTTCAGGTGCTTCAGAGTGGTTCAGGTGGTTCAGGGTGGTTCAGGGTGGTTCAGGTGGTTCAGGTGGTTCAGGGTGGTTCAGGTGGTTCAGTGTGGTTCAGGGTGGTTCAGGTGGTTCAGGGTGGTTCAGATGGTTCAGGGTTGTTCAGGTGGTTCAAGGTGGTTCAGGTGGTTCAGGTGGTTCAGGTGGTTCAGGTAGTTCCGGTGGTTCAGGTGGTTCAGGGTGGTTCAGGTAGTTCACGTGGTTCAGGTGGTTCAGGGTGGTTCAGGGTGGTTCAGGTGGATCAGGTGGTTCAGGGTGGTTCAGGTGGTTCAGGGTGGTTCAGGGTGGTTCAGGTGGTTCAGGTGCTTCAGATTGGTCCAGGGTGGTTCAGGGTGGTTCAGGGTGGTTCAGGGTGGTTCAGGGTGGTTCATGGTGGTTCAGGGTGGTTCAGGTGGTTCAGGTGGTTAGGGTGGTTCAGGTGGTTCAGGTTGTTCAGGTGGTCCAGGATGGTTCAGGTGGTTGAGGGTGGTTCAGGTGGTTCAGGTGGTTCATGGTGGTTCAGGTGCTTCAGAGTGGTTCAGGGTGGTTCAGGGTGGCTCAGGGTGGTTCAGGTCGTTCAGGGTGGTTCAGGGTGGTTCAGGTGGTTCAGGTGGTTCAGGGTGGTTCAGGTGGTTCAGGGTGGTTCAGGTGGTTCAGGTTGGTTCAGGGTGGTTCAGGTAGTTCAGGTAGTTCAGGGTGGTTCAGGGTGGTTCAGGTAGTTCAGGTGGTTCAGGTGGTTCAGGTGGATCAGGTGGTTCAGGGTATTTCAGGTGGTTCAGGGTGGTTCAGGGTGGTTCAGGTGGTTCAGGTGGTTCAGGGTGGTTCAGGTGGTTCAGGGTGGTTCAGGTGGTTCAGGTGGTTCATGGTGGTTCAGGTGCTTCAGAGTGGTTCAGGTGGTTCAGGGTGGTTCAGGTGGTTCAGGTGCTTCAGATTGGTTCAGGGTGGTTCAGGGTGGTTCAGAGTGGTTCAGGTGGTTCAAGTAGTCCCGGTGGTTCAGGTGGTTCAGGGTGATTCAGGGTGGTTCAGGGTGGTTCAGGTGGTTCAGGGTGGTTCAGGTGGTTCAGGTGGTTCATGGTGGTTCAGGTGCTTCAGAGTGGTTCAGGTGGTTCAGGGTGGTTCAGGGTGGTTCAGGTGGTTCAGGGTGGTTCAAGGGTGGTTCAGGGTGGTTCAGGTGGTTCAGGTGGTTCAGGTGGTTCATGGTGGTTCAGGTGGTTCAAGTAGTTCCGGTTTTTCAGGTGATTCAGGGTGGTTCAGGGTGGTTCAGGGTTGTTCAGGTGGTTCAGGTGGTTCAGGTGGTTCAGGTTGTTCATTGTGGTTCAGGTGCTTCAGTTGGTTCAGGGTAGTTCAGGTGGTTCAGGGTGGTTCAGGTGGTTCATGGTGGTTCAGGTGGTTCAGGGTGGTTCAGGTGGTTCATGGTGGTTCAGGTGGTTCAGGGTGGTTCAAGGTGGTTCATGGTGTTTCAGGGTGGTTCATGGTGGTTCAGGGTGGTTCAGGTGGATCAGGTAGTTCAGGGTGGTTCAGGTGGTTCAAGTATTTCCGGTGGTTCAGGTGGTTCAGGGTGGTTCAGGTGGTTCAGGTGGTTCAGGGTGGTTCAGGTGGTTCATGGTGGTTCAGGGTGGTTCATGGTGGTTCAGGGTGGTTCAGGTGGTTCAGGTTGTTCAGGTGGTCCAGGGTGGTTCAGGTGGTTCAGGGTGGTTCAGGTGGTTCATGGTGGTTCAGGTGCTTCAGAGTGGTTCAGGGTGGTTCAGGGTGGTTCAGGGTGGTTCAGGTCGTTCAGGTTGGTTCAGGGTGGTTCAGGTGGTTCAGGTGGTTCAGGGTGGTTCAGGTGGTTCAGGGTGGTTCAGGGTGGTTCAGGTAGTTCAGGTAGTTCAGGGTGCTTCAGGTAGTTCAGGTGGTTCAGGTGGTTCAGGTGGATCAGGTGGTTCAGGGTTGTTCAGGTGGTTCAGGGTGGTTCAGGGTGGTTCAGGTGGTTCAGGTGGTTCAGGTGGTTCAGGGTGGTTCAGGTGGTTCAGGTGGTTCAGGTGGTTCATGGTGGTTCAGGTGCTTCAGAGTGGTTCAGGTGGTTCAGGGTGGTTCAGGGTGGTTCAGGTGGTTCAGGTGGTTCAGGGTGGTTCAGGTGGTTCAGTGTGGTTCAGGGTGGTTCAGGTGGTTCAGGGTGGTTCAGATGGTTCAGGGTTGTTCAGGTGGTTCAGGGTGGTTCAGGTGGTTCAGGTGGTTCAGGTGGTTCAGGTAGTTCCGGTGGTTCAGGTGGTTCAGGGTGGTTCAGGTAGTTCACGTGGTTCAGGTGGTTCAGGGTGGTTCAGGGTGGTTCAGGTGGATCAGGTGGTTCAGGGTGGTTCAGGTGGTTCAGGGTGGTTCAGGGTGGTTCAGGTGGTTCAGGTGCTTCAGATTGGTCCAGGGTGGTTCAGGGTGGTTCAGGGTGGTTCAGGGTGGTTCAGGGTGGTTCAGGGTGGTTCAGGGTGGTTCATGGTGGTTCAGGGTGGTTCAGGTGGTTCAGGTGGTTAGGGTGGTTCAGGTGGTTCAGGTTGTTCAGGTGGTCCAGGATGGTTCAGGTGGTTCAGGGTGGTTCAGGTGGTTCAGGTGGTTCATGGTGGTTCAGGTGCTTCAGAGTGGTTCAGGGTGGTTCAGGGTGGCTCAGGGTGGTTCAGGTCGTTCAGGGTGGTTCAGGGTGGTTCAGGTGGTTCAGGTGGTTCAGGGTGGTTCAGGTGGTTCAGGGTGGTTCAGGTGGTTCAGGTTGGTTCAGGGTGGTTCAGGTAGTTCAGGTAGTTCAGGGTGGTTCAGGGTGGTTCAGGTAGTTCAGGTGGTTCAGGTGGTTCAGGTGGATCAGGTGGTTCAGGGTATTTCAGGTGGTTCAGGGTGGTTCAGGGTGGTTCAGGTGGTTCAGGTGGTTCAGGGTGGTTCAGGTGGTTCAGGGTGGTTCAGGTGGTTCAGGTGGTTCATGGTGGTTCAGGTGCTTCAGAGTGGTTCAGGTGGTTCAGGGTGGTTCAGGTGGTTCAGGTGCTTCAGATTGGTTCAGGGTGGTTCAGGGTGGTTCAGAGTGGTTCAGGTGGTTCAAGTAGTCCCGGTGGTTCAGGTGGTTCAGGGTGATTCAGGGTGGTTCAGGGTGGTTCAGGTGGTTCAGGGTGGTTCAGGTGGTTCAGGTGGTTCATGGTGGTTCAGGTGCTTCAGAGTGGTTCAGGTGGTTCAGGGTGGTTCAGGGTGGTTCAGGTGGTTCAGTGTGGTTCAAGGGTGGTTCAGGGTGGTTCAGGTGGTTCAGGTGGTTCAGGTGGTTCAGGTGGTTCATGGTGGTTCAGGTGGTTCAAGTAGTTCCGGTTTTTCAGGTGATTCAGAGTGGTTCAGGGTGGTTCAGGGTGGTTCAGGGTGGTTCAGGTGGTTCAGGTGGTTCAGGTTGTTCATTGTGGTTCAGGTGCTTCAGTTGGTTCAGGGTAGTTCAGGTGGTTCAGGGTGGTTCAGGTGGTTCATGGTGGTTCATGTGGTTCAGGGTGGTTCAGGTGGTTCATGGTGGTTCAGGTGGTTCAGGGTGGTTCAAGGTGGTTCATGGTGTTTCAGGGTGGTTCATGGTGGTTCAGGGTGGTTCAGGTGGATCAGGTAGTTCAGGGTGGTTCAGGTGGTTCAAGTATTTCCGGTGGTTCAGGTGGTTCAGGGTGGTTCAGGTGGTTCAGGTGGTTCAGGGTGGTTCAAGTGGTTCAGGTGGTTCATGGTGGTTCAGGGTGGTTCATGGTGGTTCAGGGTGGTTCAGGTGGTTCAGGTTGTTCAGGTGGTCCAGGGTGGTTCAGGTGGTTCAGGGTGGTTCAGGTGGTTCAGGTGGTTCATGGTGGTTCAGGTGCTTCAGAGTGGTTCAGGGTGGTTCAGGGTGGTTCAGGGTGGTTCAGGTCGTTCAGGTTGGTTCAGGGTGGTTCAGGTGGTTCAGGTGGTTCAGGGTGGTTCAGGTGGTTCAGGGTGGTTCAGGGTGGTTCAGGTAGTTCAGGTAGTTCAGGGTGGTTCAGGTAGTTCAGGTGGTTCAGGTGGTTCAGGTGGATCAGGTGGTTCAGGGTTGTTCAGGTGGTTCAGGGTGGTTCAGGGTGGTTCAGGTGGTTCAGGTGGTTCAGGTGGTTCAGGGTGGTTCAGGTGGTTCAGGTGGTTCAGGTGGTTCATGGTGGTTCAGGTGCTTCAGAGTGGTTCAGGTGGTTCAGGGTGGTTCAGGGTGGTTCAGGTGGTTCAGGGTGGTTCAGGGTGGTTCAGGTGGATCAGGTGGTTCAGGGTGGTTCAGGTGGTTCAGGGTTGTTCAGGGTGGTTCAGGTGGTTCAGGTGCTTCAGATTGGTCCAGGGTGGTTCAGGGTGGTTCAGGGTGGTTCAGGGTGGTTCAGGGTGGTTCAGGTGGTTCAGGTAGTTCCGGTGGTTCAGGTGGTTCAGGGTGGTTCAGGTGGTTCAGGTTGTTCAGGTTGTTCAGGGTGGTTCAGGGTGGTTCAGGTAGTTCAGGGTGGTTCAGGTGGTTCAGGTGGATCAGGTGGTTCAGGGTTGTTCAGGTGGTTCAGGGTGGTTCAGGGTGGTTCAGGGTGGTTCAGGTGGTTCAGGGTGGTTCAGGTGGTTCAGGTGGTTCAGGTGGTTCATGGTGGTTCAGGTGCTTCAGAGTGGTTCAGGTGGTTCAGGGTGGTTCAGGGTGGTTCAGGTGGTTCAGGTGGTTCAGGGTGGTTCAGGTGGTTCAGTGTGGTTCAGGGTGGTTCAGGTGGTTCAGGGTGGTTCCGGTGGTTCAGGGTGGTTAAGGTGGTTCAGGGTGGTTCAGGTGGTTCAGAGTGGTTCAGGGTTGTTCAGGGTGGTTCAGGTGGTTCAGGTGGTTCATTGTGGTTCAGGTGTTTCAGTTGGTTCAGGGTGGTTCAGGTGGTTCAGGGTGGTTCAGGTGGTTCAGGGTGGTTCAGGGTGGCTCAGGGTGGTTCAGGTCGTTCAGGGTGGTTCAGGGTGGTTCAGGTGGTTCAGGTAGTTCAGGGTGGTTCAGGTGGTTCAGGGTGGTTCAGGTGGTTCAGGGTGGTTCAGGGTGGTTCAGGTGGTTCAGGTAGTTCATGGTGGTTCAGGTGGTTCAGGGTGGTTCAGGTGGTTCATGGTGGTTCAGGTGGTTCAGGTGGATCAGGTAGTTCAGGGTGGTTCAGGTGGTTCAAGTATTTCCGGTGGTTCAGGTGGTTCAGGGTGGTTCAGGTGGTTCAGGGTGGTTCAGGTGGTTCAGGTGGTTCATGGTGGTTCAGGGTGGTTCATGGTGGTTCAGGGTGGTTCATGGTGGTTCAGGGTGGTTCAGGTGGTTCAGGTGGTTAGGGTGGTTCAGGTGGTTCAGGTTGTTCAGGTGGTCCAGGATGGTTCAGGTGGTTCAGGGTGGTTCAGGTGGTTCAGGTGGTTCATGGTGGTTCAGGTGCTTCAGAGTGGTTCAGGGTGGTTCAGGGTGGCTCAGGGTGGTTCAGGTCGTTCAGGGTGGTTCAGGGTGGTTCAGGTGGTTCAGGTGGTTCAGGGTGGTTCAGGTGGTTCAGGGTGGTTCAGGTGGTTCAGGTTGGTTCAGGGTGGTTCAGGTAGTTCAGGTAGTTCAGGGTGGTTCAGGGTGGTTCAGGGTGGTTCAGGTAGTTCAGGTGGTTCAGGTGGTTCAGGTGGATCAGGTGGTTCAGGGTATTTCAGGTGGTTCAGGGTGGTTCAGGGTGGTTCAGGTGGTTCAGGTGGTTCAGGGTGGTTCAGGTGGTTCAGGGTGGTTCAGGTGGTTCAGGTGGTTCATGGTGGTTCAGGTGCTTCAGAGTGGTTCAGGTGGTTCAGGGTGGTTCAGGTGGTTCAGGTGCTTCAGATTGGTTCAGGGTGGTTCAGGGTGGTTCAGAGTGGTTCAGGTGGTTCAAGTAGTCCCGGTGGTTCAGGTGGTTCAGGGTGATTCAGGGTGGTTCAGGGTGGTTCAGGTGGTTCAGGGTGGTTCAGGTGGTTCAGGTGGTTCATGGTGGTTCAGGTGCTTCAGAGTGGTTGAGGTGGTTCAGGGTGGTTCAGGGTGGTTCAGGTGGTTCAGGGTGGTTCAAGGGTGGTTCAGGGTGGTTCAGGTGGTTCAGGTGGTTCAGGTGGTTCATGGTGGTTCAGGTGGTTCAAGTAGTTCCGGTTTTTCAGGTGATTCAGGGTGGTTCAGGGTGGTTCAGGGTTGTTCAGGTGGTTCAGGTGGTTCAGGTGGTTCAGGTTGTTCATTGTGGTTCAGGTGCTTCAGTTGGTTCAGGGTAGTTCAGGTGGTTCAGGGTGGTTCAGGTGGTTCATGGTGGTTCAGGTGGTTCAGGGTGGTTCAGGTGGTTCATGGTGGTTCAGGTGGTTCAGGGTGGTTCAAGGTGGTTCATGGTGTTTCAGGGTGGTTCATGGTGGTTCAGGGTGGTTCAGGTGGATCAGGTAGTTCAGGGTGGTTCAGGTGGTTCAAGTATTTCCGGTGGTTCAGGTGGTTCAGGGTGGTTCAGGTGGTTCAGGTGGTTCAGGGTGGTTCAAGTGGTTCAGGTGGTTCATGGTGGTTCAGGGTGGTTCATGGTGGTTCAGGGTGGTTCAGGTGGTTCAGGTTGTTCAGGTGGTCCAGGGTGGTTCAGGTGGTTCAGGGTGGTTCAGGTGGTTCATGGTGGTTCAGGTGCTTCAGAGTGGTTCAGGGTGGTTCAGGGTGGTTCAGGGTGGTTCAGGTCGTTCAGGTTGGTTCAGGGTGGTTCAGGTGGTTCAGGTGGTTCAGGGTGGTTCAGGTGGTTCAGGGTGGTTCAGGGTGGTTCAGGTAGTTCAGGTAGTTCAGGGTGGTTCAGGTAGTTCAGGTGGTTCAGGTGGTTCAGGTGGATCAGGTGGTTCAGGGTTGTTCAGGTGGTTCAGGGTGGTTCAGGGTGGTTCAGGTGGTTCAGGTGGTTCAGGTGGTTCAGGGTGGTTCAGGTGGTTCAGGTGGTTCAGGTGGTTCAGGTGGTTCATGGTGGTTCAGGTGCTTCAGAGTGGTTCAGGTGGTTCAGGGTGGTTCAGGGTGGTTCAGGTGGTTCAGGTGGTTCAGGGTGGTTCAGGTGGTTCAGTGTGGTTCAGGGTGGTTCAGGTGGTTCAGGGTGGTTCAGATGGTTCAGGGTTGTTCAGGTGGTTCAGGGTGGTTCAGGTGGTTCAGGTGGTTCAGGTGGTTCAGGTAGTTCCGGTGGTTCAGGTGGTTCAGGGTGGTTCAGGTAGTTCAGGTGGTTCAGGTGGTTCAGGGTGGTTCAGGGTGGTTCAGGTGGATCAGGTGGTTCAGGGTGGTTCAGGTGGTTCAGGGTGGTTCAGGGTGGTTCAGGTGGTTCAGGTGCTTCAGATTGGTCCAGGGTGGTTCAGGGTGGTTCAGGGTGGTTCAGGGTGGTTCAGGGTGGTTCATGGTGGTTCAGGGTGGTTCAGGTGGTTCAGGTGGTTAGGGTGGTTCAGGTGGTTCAGGTTGTTCAGGTGGTCCAGGATGGTTCAGGTGGTTCAGGGTGGTTCAGGTGGTTCAGGTGGTTCATGGTGGTTCAGGTGCTTCAGAGTGGTTCAGGGTGGTTCAGGGTGGCTCAGGGTGGTTCAGGTCGTTCAGGGTGGTTCAGGGTGGTTCAGGTGGTTCAGGTGGTTCAGGGTGGTTCAGGTGGTTCAGGGTGGTTCAGGTGGTTCAGGTTGGTTCAGGGTGGTTCAGGTAGTTCAGGTAGTTCAGGGTGGTTCAGGGTGGTTCAGGTAGTTCAGGTGGTTCAGGTGGTTCAGGTGGATCAGGTGGTTCAGGGTATTTCAGGTGGTTCAGGGTGGTTCAGGGTGGTTCAGGTGGTTCAGGTGGTTCAGGGTGGTTCAGGTGGTTCAGGGTGGTTCAGGTGGTTCAGGTGGTTCATGGTGGTTCAGGTGCTTCAGAGTGGTTCAGGTGGTTCAGGGTGGTTCAGGTGGTTCAGGTGCTTCAGATTGGTTCAGGGTGGTTCAGGGTGGTTCAGAGTGGTTCAGGTGGTTCAAGTAGTCCCGGTGGTTCAGGTGGTTCAGGGTGATTCAGGGTGGTTCAGGGTGGTTCAGGTGGTTCAGGGTGGTTCAGGTGGTTCAGGTGGTTCATGGTGGTTCAGGTGCTTCAGAGTGGTTCAGGTGGTTCAGGGTGGTTCAGGGTGGTTCAGGGTGGTTCAGGTGGTTCAGTGTGGTTCAAGGGTGGTTCAGGGTGGTTCAGGTGGTTCAGGTGGTTCAGGTGGTTCAGGTGGTTCATGGTGGTTCAGGTGGTTCAAGTAGTTCCGGTTTTTCAGGTGATTCAGGGTGGTTCAGGGTGGTTCAGGGTGGTTCAGGTGGTTCAGGTGGTTCAGGTTTTTCATTGTGGTTCAGGTGCTTCAGTTGGTTCAGGGTAGTTCAGGTGGTTCAGGGTGGTTCAGGTGGTTCATGGTGGTTCATGTGGTTCAGGGTGGTTCAGGTGGTTCATGGTGGTTCAGGTGGTTCAGGGTGGTTCAAGGTGGTTCATGGTGTTTCAGGGTGGTTCATGGTGGTTCAGGGTGGTTCAGGTGGATCAGGTAGTTCAGGGTGGTTCAGGTGGTTCAAGTATTTCCGGTGGTTCAGGTGGTTCAGGGTGGTTCAGGTGGTTCAGGTGGTTCAGGGTGGTTCAAGTGGTTCAGGTGGTTCATGGTGGTTCAGGGTGGTTCATGGTGGTTCAGGGTGGTTCAGGTGGTTCAGGTTGTTCAGGTGGTCCAGGGTGGTTCAGGTGGTTCAGGGTGGTTCAGGTGGTTCAGGTGGTTCATGGTGGTTCAGGTGCTTCAGAGTGGTTCAGGGTGGTTCAGGGTGGTTCAGGGTGGTTCAGGTCGTTCAGGTTGGTTCAGGGTGGTTCAGGTGGTTCAGGTGGTTCAGGGTGGTTCAGGTGGTTCAGGGTGGTTCAGGGTGGTTCAGGTAGTTCAGGTAGTTCAGGGTGGTTCAGGTAGTTCAGGTGGTTCAGGTGGTTCAGGTGGATCAGGTGGTTCAGGGTTGTTCAGGTGGTTCAGGGTGGTTCAGGGTGGTTCAGGTGGTTCAGGTGGTTCAGGTGGTTCAGGGTGGTTCAGGTGGTTCAGGTGGTTCAGGTGGTTCATGGTGGTTCAGGTGCTTCAGAGTGGTTCAGGTGGTTCAGGGTGGTTCAGGGTGGTTCAGGTGGTTCAGGGTGGTTCAGGGTGGTTCAGGTGGATCAGGTGGTTCAGGGTGGTTCAGGTGGTTCAGGGTGGTTCAGGGTGGTTCAGGTGGTTCAGGTGCTTCAGATTGGTCCAGGGTGGTTCAGGGTGGTTCAGGGTGGTTCAGGGTGGTTCAGGGTGGTTCAGGTGGTTCAGGTAGTTCCGGTGGTTCAGGTGGTTCAGGGTGGTTCAGGTGGTTCAGGTTGTTCAGGTTGTTCAGGGTGGTTCAGGGTGGTTCAGGTAGTTCAGGGTGGTTCAGGTGGTTCAGGTGGATCAGGTGGTTCAGGGTTGTTCAGGTGGTTCAGGGTGGTTCAGGGTGGTTCAGGGTGGTTCAGGTGGTTCAGGGTGGTTCAGGTGGTTCAGGTGGTTCAGGTGGTTCATGGTGGTTCAGGTGCTTCAGAGTGGTTCAGGTGGTTCAGGGTGGTTCAGGGTGGTTCAGGTGGTTCAGGTGGTTCAGGGTGGTTCAGGTGGTTCAGTGTGGTTCAGGGTGGTTCAGGTGGTTCAGGGTGGTTCCGGTGGTTCAGGGTGGTTCAGGTGGTTCAGAGTGGTTCATGTGGTTCAGGTGGTTCAGGTGGTTCAGGTAGTTCCGGTGGTTCAGGTGGTTCAGGGTGGTTCAGGTAGTTCAGGTGGTTCAGGGTGGTTCAGGTGGATCAGGTGGTTCAGGATGGTTCAGGTGGTTCAGGGTGGTTCAGGGTGGTTCTGGTGGTTCAGGTGCTTCAGATTGGTCCAGGGTGGTTCAGGGTGGTTCAGGGTGGTTCAGGTGGTTCAGGTAGTTCCGGTGGTTCAGGTGGTTCAGGGTGGTTCAGGTGGTTCAGGTTGTTCAGGTTGTTCAGGGTGGTTCAGGGTGGTTCAGGTAGTTCAGGGTTGTTCAGGTGGTTCAGGTGGTTCAGGGTGGTTCAGGTGGTTCAAATAGTCCCGGTGGTTCAGGTGTTTCAGGGTGGTTCAGGTGATTCAGGGTGGTTCAGGGTGGTTCAGGGTGGTTCAGGGTGGTTCAGGTGGTTCAGGGTGGTTCAGGTGGGTCAGGTGGTTCATGGTGGTTCAGGGTGGTTCAGGTGGTTCAGGGTGGTTCAGGTGGTTCAGGGTGGTTCAGGGTGGTTCAGGTGGTTCAGGTGGTTCATGGTGGTTCAGGTGCTTCAGTTGGTTCAGGGTAGTTCAGGTGGTTCAGGGTGGTTCAGGTGGTTCATGGTGGTTCAGGTGGTTCAGGGTGGTTCAGGGTGGTTCAGGTGGTTCAGGTGGTTCAGGTGGATCAGGTGGTTCAGGGTTGTTCAGGTGGTTCAGGGTGGTTCAGGGTGGTTCAGGGTGGTTCAGGTGGTTCAGGTGGTTAAGGGTTGGTTCAGGTGGTTCAGGGTGGTTCAGGTGGTTCAGGGTTGTTCAGGTGGTTCAGGGTGGTTCAGGTGGTTCAGGTGGTTCAGGTGGATCAGGTGGTTCAGGGTTGTTCAGGTGGTTCAGGTGGTTCAGGTGGTTCAGGGTGGTTCAGGTGGTTCAGGGTGTTCAGGGTGGTTCAGGTGGTTCAGGATGTTCAGGTGGTTCAGGGTGGTTCAGGGTGGTTCAGGTGGTTCAGGTAGTTCAGGGTGGTTCAGGTGGTTCAGGGTGGTTCAGGTGGTTCAAGTAGTTCGGGTGGTTCAGGTGGTTCAGGGTGGTTCAGGGTGGTCCAGGGTGGTTCAGGTGGTTCAGGGTGGTTCAGGGTGGTTCAGGGTGGTTCAGGTGGTTCAGGTGGTTCAGGTGGTTCATGGTGGTTCAGGTGCTTCAGTTGTTTCAGGGTAGTTCAGGTGGTTCAGGGTGGTTCAGGTGGTTCACGGTGGTTCATGGTTGTTCAGGTGGTTCAGGGTGGTTCAGGTTGTTCACGGTGGTACAGGGTTGTTCAGGTGGTTCAGGTAGTTCAGGTGGTTCAGGTGGTTCAGGTGGTTCATGGTGGTTCAGGTACTTCAGAGTGGTTCAGGGTGGTTCAGGTGGTTCAGGGTGGTTCAGGTGGTTCAGGTGGTTCAGGTGCTTCAGATTGGTCCAGGGTGGTTCAGGGTGGTTCAGGGTGGTTCAGGTGGTTCAGGTAGTTCCGGTGGTTCAGGTGGTTCAGGGTGGTTCAGGTGGTTCAGGTTGTTCAGGTTGTTCAGGGTGGTTCAGGTAGTTCAGGGTGGTTCAGGTGGTTCAGGTGGTTCAGGGTGGTTCAGGTGGTTCAAATAGTCCCGGTGGTTCAGGTGGTTCAGGGTGCTTCAGGTGATTCAGGGTGGTTCAGGGTGGTTCAGGGTGGTTCAGGGTGGTTCAGGGTGGTTCAGGTGCTTCAGGTGCTTCAGTTGGTTCAGGGTAGTTCAGGTGGTTCAGGGTGGTTCAGGTGGTTCATGGTGGTTCAGGTGGTTCAGGGTGGTTCAGGGTGGTTCAGGTGGTTCAGGTGGTTCAGGTGGATCAGGTGGTTAAGGGTTGTTCAGGTGGTTCAGGGTGGTTCACTGTGGTTCAGGGTGGTTCAGGTGGTTCAGGGTGGTTCAGGTGGTTCAGGGTGGTTCAGGTGGTTCAGGGTTGTTCAGGTGGTTCAGGTTGTTCAGGGTGGTTCAGGTGGTTCAGGTGGATCAGGTGGTTCAGCGTTGTTCAGGTGGTTCAGGTGGTTCAGGGTGGTTCAGGTGGTTCAGGGTGGTTCAGGGTGGTTCAGGTGGTTCAGGTGGTTCAGGATGTTCAGGTGGTTCAGGGTGGTTCAGGTGGTTCAGGTAGTTCAGGGTGGTTCAGGTGGTTCAGGGTGGTTCAGGTGGTTCAAGTAGTTCCGGTGGTTCAGGTGGTTCAGGTTGGTTCAGGGTGGTTCAGGTGGTTCAGGGTGGTTCAGGGTGGTTCAGGGTGGTTCAGGTGGTTCAGGTGGTTCAGGTGGTTCAGGTGCTTTAGTTGGTTCAGGGTAGTTCAGGTAGTTCAGGGTGGTTCAGGTGGTTCACGGTGGTTCATGGTTGTTCAGGTGGTTCAGGGTGGTTCAGGTTGTTCACGGTGGTACAGGGTGGTTCAGGTGGTTCAGGTAGTTCAGGTGGTTCAGGTTGTTCAGGTTGTTCAGGGTGGTTCAGGGTGGTTCAGGTAGTTCAGGGTGGTTCAGGTGGTTCAGGTCGATCAGATGGTTCAGGGTTGTTCAGGTGGTTCAGGGTGGTTCAGGGTGGTTCAGGTGGTTCAGGTTGTTCAGGGTGGTTCAGGTGGTTCAGGTGGTTCATGGTGGTTCAGGTGCTTCAGAGTGGTTCAGGTGGTTCAGGGTGGTTCAGGGTGGTTCAGGGTGGTTCAGGTGGTTCAGGTGGTTCAGGGTGGTTCAGGTGGTTCAGTGTGGTTCAGGGTGGTTCAGGTGGTTCAGGGTGGTTCAGGTGGTTCAGGGTGGTTCAGGTGGTTCAGGTGGTTCAGGTGGTTCAGGTAGTTCCGGTGGTTCAGGTGGTTCAGGGTGGTTCAGGTAGTTCAGGTGGTTCAGGTGGTTCAGGGTGGTTCAGGTGGATCAGGTGGTTCAGGGTGGTTCAGGTGGTTCAGGGTGGTTCAGGGTGGTTCAGGTGGTTCAGGTGCTTCAGATTGGTCCAGGGTGGTTCAGGGTGGTTCAGGTGGTTCAGGTAGTTCCGGTGGTTCAGGTGGTTCAGGGTGGTTCAGGTGGTTCAGGTTGTTCAGGTTGTTCAGGGTGGTTCAGGGTGGTTCAGGTGGTTCAGGTGGTTCAGGTGGTTCAGGGTGGTTCAGGTGGTTCAAATAGTCCCGGTGGTTCAGGTGATTCAGGGTGGTTCAGGTGATTCAGGGTGGTTCAGGGTGGTTCAGGGTGGTTCAGGTGGTTCAGGGTGGTTCAGGTGGTTCATGGTGGTTCAGGTGCTTCAGAGTGGTTCAGGTGGTTCAGGGTGGTTCAGGGTGGTTCAGGTGGTTCAGGGTGGTTCAGGTGGTTCAGGGTGGTTCAGGGTGGTTCAGGTGGTTCAGGTGGTTCATGGTGGTTCAGGTGGTTCAGTTGGTTCAGGGTAGTTCAGGTGGTTCAGGGTGGTTCAGGTGGTTCATGGTGGTTCAGGTGGTTCAGGGTGTTTCAGGGTGGTTCAGGTGGTTCAGGTGGTTCAGGTGGATCAGGTGGTTCAGGGTTGTTCAGGTGGTTCAGGGTGGTTCAGGGTGGTTCAGGGTGGTTCAGGTGGTTCAGGTGGTTCAGGGTGGTTCAGGTGGTTCAGGGTGGTTCAGGTGGTTCAGGGTTGTTCAGGTGGTTCAGGTGGTTCAGGGTGGTTCAGGTGGTTCAGGTGGATCAGGTGGTTCAGGGTTGTTCAGGTGGTTCAGGTGGTTCAGGGTGGTTCAGGTGGTTCAGGGTGGTTCAGGTGGTTCAGGTGGTTCAGGATGTTCAGGTAGTTCGGGTGGTTCAGGTGGTTCAGGGTGGTTCAGGGTGGTTCAGGTGGTTCAGGGTGGTTCAGGGTGGTTCAGGGTGGTTCAGGTGGTTCAGGTGGTTCAGGTGGTTCATGGTGGTTCAGTTGGTTCAGGGTAGTTCAGGTGGTTCAGGGTGGTTCAGGTGGTTCACGGTGGTTCATGGTGGTTCAGGTGGTTCAGGGTGGTTCAGGTTGTTCACGGTGGTACAGGGTGGTTCAGGTGGTTCAGGTAGTTCAGGTGGTTCAGGTGGTTCAGGTGGTTCATGGTGGTTCAGGTGCTTCAGAGTGGTTCAGGTGGTTCAGGTAGTTCAGGTGGTTCAGGTGGATCAGGTGGTTCAGGGTTGTTCAGGTGGTTCAGGTGGTTCAGGTGGTTCATGGTGGTTCAGGTGCTTCAGTTGGTTCAGGGTAGTTCAGGTGGTTCAGGGTGGTTCAGGTGGTTCATGGTGGTTCAGGTGGTTCAGGGTAGTTCAGGTGGTTCAGGGTGGTTCAGGTGGTTCATGGTGGTTCAGGTGGTTCAGGGTGGTTCAGGGTGGTTCAGGTGGTTCAGGTGGTTCAGGGTGGTTCAGGTGGTTCAGGGTGGTTCAGGTGGTTCAGGGTTGTTCAGGTGGTTCAGGTGGTTCAGGGTGGTTCAGGTGGTTCAGGTGGATAAGGTGGTTCAGGGTTGTTCAGGTGGTTCAGGTGGTTCAGGGTGGTTCAGGTGGTTCAGGGTGTTCAGGGTGGTTCAGGTGGTTCAGGGTTGTTCAGGTGGTTCAAGTAGTTCGGGTGCTTCAGGTGGTTCAGGGTGGTTCAGGGTGGTTCAGGGTGGTTCAGGTGGGTCAGGGTGGTTCAGGGTGGTTCAGGGTGGTTCAGGTGGTTCAAGTGGTTCAGGTGGTTCATGGTGGTTCAGGTGCTTCAGTTGGTTCAGGGTAGTTCAGGTGGTTCAGGGTGGTTCAGGTGGTTCACGGTGGTTGATGGTGGTTCAGGTGGTTCAGGGTGGTTCAGGTTGTTCACGGTGGTACAGGGTGGTTCAGGTGGTTCAGGTATTTCAGGTGGTTCAGGTGGTTCAGGTAGTTCCGGTGGTTCAGGTGGTTCAGGGTGGTTCAGGTGGTTCAGGTTGTTCAGGTTGTTCAGGGTGGTTCAGGGTGGTTCAGGTAGTTCAGGGTTGTTCAGGTGGTTCAGGTGGTTCAGGGTGGTTCAGGTGGTTCAAATAGTCCCGGTGGTTCAGGTGTTTCAGGGTGGTTCAGGTGATTCAGGGTGGTTCAGGGTGGTTCAGGGTGGTTCAGGGTGGTTCAGGGTGGTTCAGGTGGTTCAGGGTGGTTCAGGTGGTTCAGGTGGTTCATGGTGGTTCAGGGTGGTTCAGGTGGTTCAGGGTGGTTCAGGTGGTTCAGGGTGGTTCAGGGTGGTTCAGGTGGTTCAGGTGGTTCAGGTGGTTCAGGTTGTTCAGGTTGTTCAGGGTGGTTCAGGGTGGTTCAGGTGGTTCAGGTGGTTCAGGTGGTTCAGGGTGGTTCAGGTGGTTCAAATAGTCCCGGTGGTTCAGGTGATTCAGGGTGGTTCAGGTGATTCAGGGTGGTTCAGGGTGGTTCAGGGTGGTTCAGGTGGTTCAGGGTGGTTCAGGTGGTTCATGGTGGTTCAGGTGCTTCAGAGTGGTTCAGGTGGTTCAGGGTGGTTCAGGGTGGTTCAGGTGGTTCAGGGTGGTTCAGGTGGTTCAGGGTGGTTCAGGGTGGTTCAGGTGGTTCAGGTGGTTCATGGTGGTTCAGTTGGTTCAGGGTAGTTCAGGTGGTTCAGGGTGGTTCAGGTGGTTCACGGTGGTTCATGGTGGTTCAGGTGGTTCAGGGTGGTTCAGGTTGTTCACGGTGGTACAGGGTGGTTCAGGTGGTTCAGGTAGTTCAGGTGGTTCAGGTGGTTCAGGTGGTTCATGGTGGTTCAGGTGCTTCAGAGTGGTTCAGGTGGTTCAGGTAGTTCAGGTGGTTCAGGTGGATCAGGTGGTTCAGGGTTGTTCAGGTGGTTCAGGTGGTTCAGGTGGTTCATGGTGGTTCAGGTGCTTCAGTTGGTTCAGGGTAGTTCAGGTGGTTCAGGGTGGTTCAGGTGGTTCATGGTGGTTCAGGTGGTTCAGGGTAGTTCAGGTGGTTCAGGGTGGTTCAGGTGGTTCATGGTGGTTCAGGTGGTTCAGGGTGGTTCAGGGTGGTTCAGGTGGTTCAGGTGGTTCAGGGTGGTTCAGGTGGTTCAGGGTGGTTCAGGTGGTTCAGGGTTGTTCAGGTGGTTCAGGTGGTTCAGGGTGGTTCAGGTGGTTCAGGTGGATAAGGTGGTTCAGGGTTGTTCAGGTGGTTCAGGTGGTTCAGGGTGGTTCAGGTGGTTCAGGGTGTTCAGGGTGGTTCAGGTGGTTCAGGGTGGTTCAGGTGGTTCAAGTAGTTCGGGTGCTTCAGGTGGTTCAGGGTGGTTCAGGGTGGTTCAGGGTGGTTCAGGTGGGTCAGGGTGGTTCAGGGTGGTTCAGGGTGGTTCAGGTGGTTCAAGTGGTTCAGGTGGTTCATGGTGGTTCAGGTGCTTCAGTTGGTTCAGGGTAGTTCAGGTGGTTCAGGGTGGTTCAGGTGGTTCACGGTGGTTGATGGTGGTTCAGGTGGTTCAGGGTGGTTCAGGTTGTTCACGGTGGTACAGGGTGGTTCAGGTGGTTCAGGTATTTCAGGTGGTTCAGGTGGTTCAGGTAGTTCCGGTGGTTCAGGTGGTTCAGGGTGGTTCAGGTGGTTCAGGTTGTTCAGGTTGTTCAGGGTGGTTCAGGGTGGTTCAGGTAGTTCAGGGTTGTTCAGGTGGTTCAGGTGGTTCAGGGTGGTTCAGGTGGTTCAAATAGTCCCGGTGGTTCAGGTGTTTCAGGGTGGTTCAGGTGATTCAGGGTGGTTCAGGGTGGTTCAGGGTGGTTCAGGGTGGTTCAGGTGGTTCAGGGTGGTTCAGGTGGTTCAGGTGGTTCATGGTGGTTCAGGGTGGTTCAGGTGGTTCAGGGTGGTTCAGGTGGTTCAGGGTGGTTCAGGGTGGTTCAGGTGGTTCAGGTGGTTCATGGTGGTTCAGGTGCTTCAGTTGGTTCAGGGTAGTTCAGGTGGTTCAGGGTGGTTCAGGTGGTTCATGGTGGTTCAGGTGGTTCAGGGTGGTTCAGGGTGGTTCAGGTGGTTCAGGTGGTTCAGGTGGATCAGGTGGTTCAGGGTTGTTCAGGTGGTTCAGGGTGGTTCAGGGTGGTTCAGGGTGGTTCAGGTGGTTCAGGTGGTTAAGGGTTGGTTCAGGTGGTTCAGGGTGGTTCAGGTGGTTCAGGGTTGTTCAGGTGGTTCAGGGTGGTTCAGGTGGTTCAGGTGGTTCAGGTGGATCAGGTGGTTCAGGGTTGTTCAGGTGGTTCAGGTGGTTCAGGTGGTTCAGGGTGGTTCAGGTGGTTCAGGGTGTTCAGGGTGGTTCAGGTGGTTCAGGATGTTCAGGTGGTTCAGGGTGGTTCAGGGTGGTTCAGGTGGTTCAGGTAGTTCAGGGTGGTTCAGGTGGTTCAGGGTGGTTCAGGTGGTTCAAGTAGTTCGGGTGGTTCAGGTGGTTCAGGGTGGTTCAGGGTGGTTCAGGGTGGTTCAGGTGGTTCAGGGTGGTTCAGGGTGGTTCAGGGTGGTTCAGGTGGTTCAGGTGGTTCAGGTGGTTCATGGTGGTTCAGGTGCTTCAGTTGTTTCAGGGTAGTTCAGGTGGTTCAGGGTGGTTCAGGTGGTTCACGGTGGTTCATGGTTGTTCAGGTGGTTCAGGGTGGTTCAGGTTGTTCACGGTGGTACAGGGTGGTTCAGGTGGTTCAGGTAGTTCAGGTGGTTCAGGTGGTTCAGGTGGTTCATGGTGGTTCAGGTACTTCAGAGTGGTTCAGGGTGGTTCAGGTGGTTCAGGGTGGTTCAGGTGGTTCAGGTGGTTCAGGTGCTTCAGATTGGTCCAGGGTGGTTCAGGGTGGTTCAGGGTGGTTCAGGTGGTTCAGGTAGTTCCGGTGGTTCAGGTGGTTCAGGGTGGTTCAGGTGGTTCAGGTTGTTCAGGTTGTTCAGGGTGGTTCAGGTAGTTCAGGGTGGTTCAGGTGGTTCAGGTGGTTCAGGGTGGTTCAGGTGGTTCAAATAGTCCCGGTGGTTCAGGTGGTTCAGGGTGCTTCAGGTGGTTCAGGGTGGTTCAGGGTGGTTCAGGGTGGTTCAGGGTGGTTCAGGGTGGTTCAGGGTGGTTCAGGGTGGTTCAGGTGCTTCAGGTGCTTCAGGGTAGTTCAGGTGGTTCAGGGTGGTTCAGGTGGTTCATGGTGGTTCAGGTGGTTCAGGGTGGTTCAGGGTGGTTCAGGTGGTTCAGGTGGTTCAGGTGGATCAGGTGGTTAAGGGTTGTTCAGGTGGTTCAGGGTGGTTCACTGTGGTTCAGGGTGGTTCAGGTGGTTCAGGGTGGTTCAGGTGGTTCAGGGTGGTTCAGGTGGTTCAGGGTTGTTCAGGTGGTTCAGGTTGTTCAGGGTGGTTCAGGTGGTTCAGGTGGATCAGGTGGTTCAGCGTTGTTCAGGTGGTTCAGGTGGTTCAGGGTGGTTCAGGTGGTTCAGGGTGGTTCAGGGTGGTTCAGGTGGTTCAGGTGGTTCAGGATGTTCAGGTGGTTCAGGGTGGTTCAGGTGGTTCAGGTAGTTCAGGGTGGTTCAGGTGGTTCAGGGTGGTTCAGGTGGTTCAAGTAGTTCCGGTGGTTCAGGTGGTTCAGGTTGGTTCAGGGTGGTTCAGGTGGTTCAGGGTGGTTCAGGGTGGTTCAGGGTGGTTCAGGTGGTTCAGGTGGTTCAGGTGGTTCAGGTGCTTTAGTTGGTTCAGGGTAGTTCAGGTAGTTCAGGGTGGTTCAGGTGGTTCACGGTGGTTCATGGTTGTTCAGGTGGTTCAGGGTGGTTCAGGTTGTTCACGGTGGTACAGGGTGGTTCAGGTGGTTCAGGTAGTTCAGGTGGTTCAGGTTGTTCAGGTTGTTCAGGGTGGTTCAGGGTGGTTCAGGTAGTTCAGGGTGGTTCAGGTGGTTCAGGTCGATCAGGTGGTTCAGGGTTGTTCAGGTGGTTCAGGGTGGTTCAGGGTGGTTCAGGTGGTTCAGGTTGTTCAGGGTGGTTCAGGTGGTTCAGGTGTTTCATGGTGGTTCAGGTGCTTCAGAGTGGTTCAGGTGGTTCAGGGTGGTTCAGGGTGGTTCAGGGTGGTTCAGGTGGTTCAGGTGGTTCAGGGTGGTTCAGGTGGTTCAGTGTGGTTCAGGGTGGTTCAGGTGGTTCAGGGTGGTTCAGGTGGTTCAGGGTGGTTCAGGTGGTTCAGGGTGGTTCAGGTGGTTCAGGTGGTTCAGGTGGTTCAGGTAGTTCCGGTGGTTCAGGTGGTTCAGGGTGGTTCAGGTAGTTCAGGTGGTTCAGGTGGTTCAGGGTGGTTCAGGTGGATCAGGTGGTTCAGGGTGGTTCAGGTGGTTCAGGGTGGTTCAGGGTGGTTCAGGTGGTTCAGGTGCTTCAGATTGGTCCAGGGTGGTTCAGGGTGGTTCAGGTGGTTCAGGTAGTTCCGGTGGTTCAGGTGGTTCAGGGTGGTTCAGGTGGTTCAGGTTGTTCAGGTTGTTCAGGGTGGTTCAGGGTGGTTCAGGTGGTTCAGGTGGTTCAGGTGGTTCAGGGTGGTTCAGGTGGTTCAAATAGTCCCGGTGGTTCAGGTGATTCAGGGTGGTTCAGGTGATTCAGGGTGGTTCAGGTTGTTCAGGGTGGTTCAGGTGGTTCAGGTGTTTCATGGTGGTTCAGGTGCTTCAGAGTGGTTCAGGTGGTTCAGGGTGGTTCAGGGTGGTTCAGGGTGGTTCAGGTGGTTCAGGTGGTTCAGGGTGGTTCAGGTGGTTCAGTGTGGTTCAGGGTGGTTCAGGTGGTTCAGGGTGGTTCAGGTGGTTCAGGGTGGTTCAGGTGGTTCAGGGTGGTTCAGGTGGTTCAGGTGGTTCAGGTGGTTCAGGTAGTTCCGGTGGTTCAGGTGGTTCAGGGTGGTTCAGGTAGTTCAGGTGGTTCAGGTGGTTCAGGGTGGTTCAGGTGGATCAGGTGGTTCAGGGTGGTTCAGGTGGTTCAGGGTGGTTCAGGGTGGTTCAGGTGGTTCAGGTGCTTCAGATTGGTCCAGGGTGGTTCAGGGTGGTTCAGGTGGTTCAGGTAGTTCCGGTGGTTCAGGTGGTTCAGGGTGGTTCAGGTGGTTCAGGTTGTTCAGGTTGTTCAGGGTGGTTCAGGGTGGTTCAGGTGGTTCAGGTGGTTCAGGTGGTTCAGGGTGGTTCAGGTGGTTCAAATAGTCCCGGTGGTTCAGGTGATTCAGGGTGGTTCAGGTGATTCAGGGTGGTTCAGGGTGGTTCAGGGTGGTTCAGGTGGTTCAGGGTGGTTCAGGTGGTTCATGGTGGTTCAGGTGCTTCAGAGTGGTTCAGGTGGTTCAGGGTGGTTCAGGGTGGTTCAGGTGGTTCAGCGTGGTTCAGGTGGTTCAGGGTGGTTCAGGGTGGTTCAGGTGGTTCAGGTGGTTCATGGTGGTTCAGGTGGTTCAGTTGGTTCAGGGTAGTTCAGGTGGTTCAGGGTGGTTCAGGTGGTTCATGGTGGTTCAGGTGGTTCAGGGTGTTTCAGGGTGGTTCAGGTGGTTCAGGTGGTTCAGGTGGATCAGGTGGTTCAGGGTTGTTCAGGTGGTTCAGGGTGGTTCAGGGTGGTTCAGGGTGGTTCAGGTGGTTCAGGTGGTTCAGGGTGGTTCAGGTGGTTCAGGGTGGTTCAGGTGGTTCAGGGTTGTTCAGGTGGTTCAGGTGGTTCAGGGTGGTTCAGGTGGTTCAGGTGGATCAGGTGGTTCAGGGTTGTTCAGGTGGTTCAGGTGGTTCAGGGTGGTTCAGGTGGTTCAGGGTGGTTCAGGTGGTTCAGGTGGTTCAGGATGTTCAGGTAGTTCGGGTGGTTCAGGTGGTTCAGGGTGGTTCAGGGTGGTTCAGGTGGTTCAGGGTGGTTCAGGGTGGTTCAGGGTGGTTCAGGTGGTTCAGGTGGTTCAGGTGGTTCATGGTGGTTCAGTTGGTTCAGGGTAGTTCAGGTGGTTCAGGGTGGTTCAGGTGGTTCACGGTGGTTCATGGTGGTTCAGGTGGTTCAGGGTGGTTCAGGTTGTTCACGGTGGTACAGGGTGGTTCAGGTGGTTCAGGTAGTTCAGGTGGTTCAGGTGGTTCAGGTGGTTCATGGTGGTTCAGGTGCTTCAGAGTGGTTCAGGTGGTTCAGGTAGTTCAGGTGGTTCAGGTGGATCAGGTGGTTCAGGGTTGTTCAGGTGGTTCAGGTGGTTCAGGTGGTTCATGGTGGTTCAGGTGCTTCAGTTGGTTCAGGGTAGTTCAGGTGGTTCAGGGTGGTTCAGGTGGTTCATGGTGGTTCAGGTGGTTCAGGGTAGTTCAGGTGGTTCAGGGTGGTTCAGGTGGTTCATGGTGGTTCAGGTGGTTCAGGGTGGTTCAGGGTGGTTCAGGTGGTTCAGGGTGGTTCAGGTGGTTCAGGGTGGTTCAGGTGGTTCAGGGTTGTTCAGGTGGTTCAGGTGGTTCAGGGTGGTTCAGGTGGTTCAGGTGGATAAGGTGGTTCAGGGTTGTTCAGGTGGTTCAGGTGGTTCAGGGTGGTTCAGGTGGTTCAGGGTGTTCAGGGTGGTTCAGGTGGTTCAGGGTGGTTCAGGTGGTTCAAGTAGTTCGGGTGCTTCAGGTGGTTCAGGGTGGTTCAGGGTGGTTCAGGGTGGTTCAGGTGGTTCAGGGTGGTTCAGGGTGGTTCAGGGTGGTTCAGGTGGTTCAAGTGGTTCAGGTGGTTCATGGTGGTTCAGGTGCTTCAGTTGGTTCAGGGTAGTTCAGGTGGTTCAGGGTGGTTCAGGTGGTTCACGGTGGTTGATGGTGGTTCAGGTGGTTCAGGGTGGTTCAGGTTGTTCACGGTGGTACAGGGTGGTTCAGGTGGTTCAGGTATTTCAGGTGGTTCAGGTGGTTCAGGTGGTTCAGGTGGTTAATGGTGGTTCAGGTGCTTCAGAGTGGTTAAGGTGGTTCAGGTAGTTCAGGTGGTTCAGGTGGTTCAGGTGGTTCAGGTGGTTCAGGTGGTTCAGGTGGTTCAGGGTGGTTCAGGTGGTTCAGGGTGGTTCAGGTGGTTCAGCGTGGTTCAGGTGGTTCAGCGTGGTTCAGGTGGTTCAGGTGGTTCAGGTGGTTCAGGTGGTTCAGGTAGTTCCGGTGGTTCAGGTGGTTCAGGGTGGTTCAGGTAGTTCAGATGGTTCAGGTGGTTCAGGGTGGTTCAGGTGGATCAGGTGGTTCAGGGTGGTTCAGGTGGTTCAGGGTTGTTCAGGGTGGTTCAGGTTGTTCACGGTGGTACAGGGTGGTTCAGGTGGTTCAGGTAGTTCAGGTGGTTCAGGTTGTTCAGGTTGTTCAGGGTGGTTCAGGGTGGTTCAGGTAGTTCAGGGTGGTTCAGGTGGTTCAGGTGGATCAGGTGGTTCAGGGTTGTTCAGGTGGTTCAGGGTGGTTCAGGGTGGTTCAGGTGGTTCAGGTTGTTCAGGGTGGTTCAGGTGGTTCAGGTGGTTCATGGTGGTTCAGGTTCTTCAGAGTGGTTCAGGTGGTTCAGGGTGGTTCAGGGTGGTTCAGGGTGGTTCAGGTGGTTCAGGTGGTTCAGGGTGGTTCAGGTGGTTCAGGGTGGTTCAGGTGGTTCAGTGTGGTTCAGGGTGGTTCAGGTGGTTAAGGGTGGTTCAGGTGGTTCAGGGTGGTTCAGGTGGTTCAGGTGGTTCAGGTAGTTCCGGTGGTTCAGGTGGTTCAGGGTGGTTCAGGTAGTTCAGGTGGTTCAGGTGGTTCAGGGTGGTTCAGGTGGATCAGGTGGTTCAGGGTGGTTCAGGTGGTTCAGGGTGGTTCAGGGTGGTTCAGGTGGTTCAGGTGCTTCAGATTGGTCCAGGGTGGTTCAGGGTGGTTCAGGTGGTTCAGGTAGTTCCGGTGGTTCAGGTGGTTCAGGGTGGTTCAGGTGGTTCAGGTTGTTCAGGTTGTTCAGGGTGGTTCAGGGTGGTTCAGGTGGTTCAGGTGGTTCAGGTGGTTCAGGGTGGTTCAGGTGGTTCAAATAGTCCCGGTGGTTCAGGTGTTTCAGGGTGGTTCAGGTGATTCAGGGTGGTTCAGGGTGGTTCAGGGTGGTTCAGGTGGTTCAGGGTGGGTCAGGTGGTTCATGGTGGTTCAGGTGCTTCAGAGTGGTTCAGGTGGTTCAGGGTGGTTCAGGGTGGTTCAGGTGGTTCAGGGTGGTTCAGGTGGTTCAGGGTGGTTCAGGGTGGTTCAGGTGGTTCAGGTGGTTCAGGATGTTCAGGTGGTTCAGGGTGGTTCAGGGTGGTTCAGGTGGTTCAGGTAGTTCAGGGTGGTTCAGGTGGTTCAGGGTGGTTCAGGTGGTTCAAGTAGTTCGGGTGGTTCAGGTGGTTCAGGGTGGTTCAGGGTGGTTCAGGGTGGTTCAGGTGGTTCAGGGTGGTTCAGGGTGGTTCAGGGTGGTTCAGGTGGTTCAGGTGGTTCAGGTGGTTCATGGTGGTTCAGGTGCTTCAGTTGTTTCAGGGTAGTTCAGGTGGTTCAGGGTGGTTCAGGTGGTTCACGGTGGTTCATGGTTGTTCAGGTGGTTCAGGGTGGTTCAGGTTGTTCACGGTGGTACAGGGTGGTTCAGGTGGTTCAGGTAGTTCAGGTGGTTCAGGTGGTTCAGGTGGTTCATGGTGGTTCAGGTACTTCAGAGTGGTTCAGGGTGGTTCAGGTGGTTCAGGGTGGTTCAGGTGGTTCAGGTGGTTCAGGTGCTTCAGATTGGTCCAGGGTGGTTCAGGGTGGTTCAGGGTGGTTCAGGTGGTTCAGGTAGTTCCGGTGGTTCAGGTGGTTCAGGGTGGTTCAGGTGGTTCAGGTTGTTCAGGTTGTTCAGGGTGGTTCAGGTAGTTCAGGGTGGTTCAGGTGGTTCAGGTGGTTCAGGGTGGTTCAGGTGGTTCAAATAGTCCCGGTAGTTCAGGTGGTTCAGGGTGCTTCAGGTGATTCAGGGTGGTTCAGGGTGGTTCAGGGTGGTTCAGGGTGGTTCAGGGTGGTTCAGGGTGGTTCAGGTGCTTCAGGTGCTTCAGGGTAGTTCAGGTGGTTCAGGGTGGTTCAGGTGGTTCATGGTGGTTCAGGTGGTTCAGGGTGGTTCAGGGTGGTTCAGGTGGTTCAGGTGGTTCAGGTGGATCAGGTGGTTAAGGGTTGTTCAGGTGGTTCAGGGTGGTTCACTGTGGTTCAGGGTGGTTCAGGTGGTTCAGGGTGGTTCAGGTGGTTCAGGGTGGTTCAGGTGGTTCAGGGTTGTTCAGGTGGTTCAGGTTGTTCAGGGTGGTTCAGGTGGTTCAGGTGGATCAGGTGGTTCAGCGTTGTTCAGGTGGTTCAGGTGGTTCAGGGTGGTTCAGGTGGTTCAGGGTGGTTCAGGGTGGTTCAGGTGGTTCAGGTGGTTCAGGATGTTCAGGTGGTTCAGGGTGGTTCAGGTGGTTCAGGTAGTTCAGGGTGGTTCAGGTGGTTCAGGGTGGTTCAGGTGGTTCAAGTAGTTCCGGTGGTTCAGGTGGTTCAGGTTGGTTCAGGGTGGTTCAGGTGGTTCAGGGTGGTTCAGGGTGGTTCAGGGTGGTTCAGGTGGTTCAGGTGGTTCAGGTGGTTCAGGTGCTTTAGTTGGTTCAGGGTAGTTCAGGTAGTTCAGGGTGGTTCAGGTGGTTCACGGTGGTTCATGGTTGTTCAGGTGGTTCAGGGTGGTTCAGGTTGTTCACGGTGGTACAGGGTGGTTCAGGTGGTTCAGGTAGTTCAGGTGGTTCAGGTTGTTCAGGTTGTTCAGGGTGGTTCAGGGTGGTTCAGGTAGTTCAGGGTGGTTCAGGTGGTTCAGGTCGATCAGGTGGTTCAGGGTTGTTCAGGTGGTTCAGGGTGGTTCAGGGTGGTTCAGGTGGTTCAGGTTGTTCAGGGTGGTTCAGGTGGTTCAGGTGGTTCATGGTGGTTCAGGTGCTTCAGAGTGGTTCAGGTGGTTCAGGGTGGTTCAGGGTGGTTCAGGGTGGTTCAGGTGGTTCAGGTGGTTCAGGGTGGTTCAGGTGGTTCAGTGTGGTTCAGGGTGGTTCAGGTGGTTCAGGGTGGTTCAGGTGGTTCAGGGTGGTTCAGGTGGTTCAGGGTGGTTCAGGTGGTTCAGGTGGTTCAGGTGTTTCAGGTAGTTCCGGTGGTTCAGGTGGTTCAGGGTGGTTCAGGTAGTTCAGGTGGTTCAGGTGGTTCAGGGTGGTTCAGGTGGATCAGGTGGTTCAGGGTGGTTCAGGTGGTTCAGGGTGGTTCAGGGTGGTTCAGGTGGTTCAGGTGCTTCAGATTGGTCCAGGGTGGTTCAGGGTGGTTCAGGTGGTTCAGGTAGTTCCGGTGGTTCAGGTGGTTCAGGGTGGTTCAGGTGGTTCAGGTTGTTCAGGTTGTTCAGGGTGGTTCAGGGTGGTTCAGGTGGTTCAGGTGGTTCAGGTGGTTCAGGGTGGTTCAGGTGGTTCAAATAGTCCCGGTGGTTCAGGTGATTCAGGGTGGTTCAGGTGATTCAGGGTGGTTCAGGGTGGTTCAGGGTGGTTCAGGTGGTTCAGGGTGGTTCAGGTGGTTCATGGTGGTTCAGGTGCTTCAGAGTGGTTCAGGTGGTTCAGGGTGGTTCAGGGTGGTTCAGGTGGTTCAGGGTGGTTCAGGTGGTTCAGGGTGGTTCAGGGTGGTTCAGGTGGTTCAGGTGGTTCATGGTGGTTCAGGTGGTTCAGTTGGTTCAGGGTAGTTCAGGTGGTTCAGGGTGGTTCAGGTGGTTCATGGTGGTTCAGGTGGTTCAGGGTGTTTCAGGGTGGTTCAGGTGGTTCAGGTGGTTCAGGTGGATCAGGTGGTTCAGGGTTGTTCAGGTGGTTCAGGGTGGTTCAGGGTGGTTCAGGGTGGTTCAGGTGGTTCAGGTGGTTCAGGGTGGTTCAGGTGGTTCAGGGTGGTTCAGGTGGTTCAGGGTTGTTCAGGTGGTTCAGGTGGTTCAGGGTGGTTCAGGTGGTTCAGGTGGTTCAGGGTTGTTCAGGTGGTTCAGGTGGTTCAGGGTGGTTCAGGTGGTTCAGGGTGGTTCAGGTGGTTCAGGTGGTTCAGGATGTTCAGGTAGTTCGGGTGGTTCAGGTGGTTCAGGGTGGTTCAGGGTGGTTCAGGTGGTTCAGGGTGGTTCAGGGTGGTTCAGGGTGGTTCAGGTGGTTCAGGTGGTTCAGGTGGTTCATGGTGGTTCAGTTGGTTCAGGGTAGTTCAGGTGGTTCAGGGTGGTTCAGGTGGTTCACGGTGGTTCATGGTGGTTCAGGTGGTTCAGGGTGGTTCAGGTTGTTCACGGTGGTACAGGGTGGTTCAGGTGGTTCAGGTAGTTCAGGTGGTTCAGGTGGTTCAGGTGGTTCATGGTGGTTCAGGTGCTTCAGAGTGGTTCAGGTGGTTCAGGTAGTTCAGGTGGTTCAGGTGGATCAGGTGGTTCAGGGTTGTTCAGGTGGTTCAGGTGGTTCAGGTGGTTCATGGTGGTTCAGGTGCTTCAGTTGGTTCAGGGTAGTTCAGGTGGTTCAGGGTGGTTCAGGTGGTTCATGGTGGTTCAGGTGGTTCAGGGTAGTTCAGGTGGTTCAGGGTGGTTCAGGTGGTTCATGGTGGTTCAGGTGGTTCAGGGTGGTTCAGGGTGGTTCAGGTGGTTCAGGGTGGTTCAGGTGGTTCAGGGTGGTTCAGGTGGTTCAGGGTTGTTCAGGTGGTTCAGGTGGTTCAGGGTGGTTCAGGTGGTTCAGGTGGATAAGGTGGTTCAGGGTTGTTCAGGTGGTTCAGGTGGTTCAGGGTGGTTCAGGTGGTTCAGGGTGTTCAGGGTGGTTCAGGTGGTTCAGGGTGGTTCAGGTGGTTCAAGTAGTTCGGGTGCTTCAGGTGGTTCAGGGTGGTTCAGGGTGGTTCAGGGTGGTTCAGGTGGTTCAGGGTGGTTCAGGGTGGTTCAGGGTGGTTCAGGTGGTTCAAGTGGTTCAGGTGGTTCATGGTGGTTCAGGTGCTTCAGTTGGTTCAGGGTAGTTCAGGTGGTTCAGGGTGGTTCAGGTGGTTCACGGTGGTTGATGGTGGTTCAGGTGGTTCAGGGTGGTTCAGGTTGTTCACGGTGGTACAGGGTGGTTCAGGTGGTTCAGGTATTTCAGGTGGTTCAGGTGGTTCAGGTGGTTCAGGTGGTTAATGGTGGTTCAGGTGCTTCAGAGTGGTTAAGGTGGTTCAGGTAGTTCAGGTGGTTCAGGTGGTTCAGGTGGTTCAGGTGGTTCAGGTGGTTCAGGTGGTTCAGGGTGGTTCAGGTGGTTCAGGGTGGTTCAGGTGCTTCAGGGTAGTTCAGGTGGTTCAGGGTGGTTCAGGTGGTTCATGGTGGTTCAGGTGGTTCAGGGTGGTTCAGGGTGGTTCAGGTGGTTCAGGTGGTTCAGGTGGATCAGGTGGTTAAGGGTTGTTCAGGTGGTTCAGGGTGGTTCACTGTGGTTCAGGGTGGTTCAGGTGGTTCAGGGTGGTTCAGGTGGTTCAGGGTGGTTCAGGTGGTTCAGGGTTGTTCAGGTGGTTCAGGTTGTTCAGGGTGGTTCAGGTGGTTCAGGTGGATCAGGTGGTTCAGCGTTGTTCAGGTGGTTCAGGTGGTTCAGGGTGGTTCAGGTGGTTCAGGGTGGTTCAGGGTGGTTCAGGTGGTTCAGGTGGTTCAGGATGTTCAGGTGGTTCAGGGTGGTTCAGGTGGTTCAGGTAGTTCAGGGTGGTTCAGGTGGTTCAGGGTGGTTCAGGTGGTTCAAGTAGTTCCGGTGGTTCAGGTGGTTCAGGTTGGTTCAGGGTGGTTCAGGTGGTTCAGGGTGGTTCAGGGTGGTTCAGGGTGGTTCAGGTGGTTCAGGTGGTTCAGGTGGTTCAGGTGCTTTAGTTGGTTCAGGGTAGTTCAGGTAGTTCAGGGTGGTTCAGGTGGTTCACGGTGGTTCATGGTTGTTCAGGTGGTTCAGGGTGGTTCAGGTTGTTCACGGTGGTACAGGGTGGTTCAGGTGGTTCAGGTAGTTCAGGTGGTTCAGGTTGTTCAGGTTGTTCAGGGTGGTTCAGGGTGGTTCAGGTAGTTCAGGGTGGTTCAGGTGGTTCAGGTCGATCAGGTGGTTCAGGGTTGTTCAGGTGGTTCAGGGTGGTTCAGGGTGGTTCAGGTGGTTCAGGTTGTTCAGGGTGGTTCAGGTGGTTCAGGTGGTTCATGGTGGTTCAGGTGCTTCAGAGTGGTTCAGGTGGTTCAGGGTGGTTCAGGGTGGTTCAGGGTGGTTCAGGTGGTTCAGGTGGTTCAGGGTGGTTCAGGTGGTTCAGTGTGGTTCAGGGTGGTTCAGGTGGTTCAGGGTGGTTCAGGTGGTTCAGGGTGGTTCAGGTGGTTCAGGGTGGTTCAGGTGGTTCAGGTGGTTCAGGTGGTTCAGGTAGTTCCGGTGGTTCAGGTGGTTCAGGGTGGTTCAGGTAGTTCAGGTGGTTCAGGTGGTTCAGGGTGGTTCAGGTGGATCAGGTGGTTCAGGGTGGTTCAGGTGGTTCAGGGTGGTTCAGGGTGGTTCAGGTGGTTCAGGTGCTTCAGATTGGTCCAGGGTGGTTCAGGGTGGTTCAGGTGGTTCAGGTAGTTCCGGTGGTTCAGGTGGTTCAGGGTGGTTCAGGTGGTTCAGGTTGTTCAGGTTGTTCAGGGTGGTTCAGGGTGGTTCAGGTGGTTCAGGTGGTTCAGGTGGTTCAGGGTGGTTCAGGTGGTTCAAATAGTCCCGGTGGTTCAGGTGATTCAGGGTGGTTCAGGTGATTCAGGGTGGTTCAGGGTGGTTCAGGGTGGTTCAGGTGGTTCAGGGTGGTTCAGGTGGTTCATGGTGGTTCAGGTGCTTCAGAGTGGTTCAGGTGGTTCAGGGTGGTTCAGGGTAGTTCAGGTGGTTCAGGGTGGTTCAGGTGGTTCAGGGTGGTTCAGGGTGGTTCAGGTGGTTCAGGTGGTTCATGGTGGTTCAGGTGGTTCAGTTGGTTCAGGGTAGTTCAGGTGGTTCAGGGTGGTTCAGGTGGTTCATGGTGGTTCAGGTGGTTCAGGGTGTTTCAGGGTGGTTCAGGTGGTTCAGGTGGTTCAGGTGGATCAGGTGGTTCAGGGTTGTTCAGGTGGTTCAGGGTGGTTCAGGGTGGTTCAGGGTGGTTCAGGTGGTTCAGGTGGTTCAGGGTGGTTCAGGTGGTTCAGGGTGGTTCAGGTGGTTCAGGGTTGTTCAGGTGGTTCAGGTGGTTCAGGGTGGTTCAGGTGGTTCAGGTGGATCAGGTGGTTCAGGGTTGTTCAGGTGGTTCAGGTGGTTCAGGGTGGTTCAGGTGGTTCAGGGTGGTTCAGGTGGTTCAGGTGGTTCAGGATGTTCAGGTAGTTCGGGTGGTTCAGGTGGTTCAGGGTGGTTCAGGGTGGTTCAGGTGGTTCAGGGTGGTTCAGGGTGGTTCAGGGTGGTTCAGGTGGTTCAGGTGGTTCAGGTGGTTCATGGTGGTTCAGTTGGTTCAGGGTAGTTCAGGTGGTTCAGGGTGGTTCAGGTGGTTCACGGTGGTTCATGGTGGTTCAGGTGGTTCAGGGTGGTTCAGGTTGTTCACGGTGGTACAGGGTGGTTCAGGTGGTTCAGGTAGTTCAGGTGGTTCAGGTGGTTCAGGTGGTTCATGGTGGTTCAGGTGCTTCAGAGTGGTTCAGGTGGTTCAGGTAGTTCAGGTGGTTCAGGTGGATCAGGTGGTTCAGGGTTGTTCAGGTGGTTCAGGTGGTTCAGGTGGTTCATGGTGGTTCAGGTGCTTCAGTTGGTTCAGGGTAGTTCAGGTGGTTCAGGGTGGTTCAGGTGGTTCATGGTGGTTCAGGTGGTTCAGGGTAGTTCAGGTGGTTCAGGGTGGTTCAGGTGGTTCATGGTGGTTCAGGTGGTTCAGGGTGGTTCAGGGTGGTTCAGGTGGTTCAGGGTGGTTCAGGTGGTTCAGGGTGGTTCAGGTGGTTCAGGGTTGTTCAGGTGGTTCAGGTGGTTCAGGGTGGTTCAGGTGGTTCAGGTGGATAAGGTGGTTCAGGGTTGTTCAGGTGGTTCAGGTGGTTCAGGGTGGTTCAGGTGGTTCAGGGTGTTCAGGGTGGTTCAGGTGGTTCAGGGTGGTTCAGGTGGTTCAAGTAGTTCGGGTGCTTCAGGTGGTTCAGGGTGGTTCAGGGTGGTTCAGGGTGGTTCAGGTGGTTCAGGGTGGTTCAGGGTGGTTCAGGGTGGTTCAGGTGGTTCAAGTGGTTCAGGTGGTTCATGGTGGTTCAGGTGCTTCAGTTGGTTCAGGGTAGTTCAGGTGGTTCAGGGTGGTTCAGGTGGTTCACGGTGGTTGATGGTGGTTCAGGTGGTTCAGGGTGGTTCAGGTTGTTCACGGTGGTACAGGGTGGTTCAGGTGGTTCAGGTATTTCAGGTGGTTCAGGTGGTTCAGGTGGTTCAGGTGGTTAATGGTGGTTCAGGTGCTTCAGAGTGGTTAAGGTGGTTCAGGTAGTTCAGGTGGTTCAGGTGGTTCAGGTGGTTCAGGTGGTTCAGGTGGTTCAGGTGGTTCAGGTGGTTCAGGGTGGTTCAGGTGGTTCAGGGTGGTTCAGGTGGTTCAGCGTGGTTCAGGTGGTTCAGCGTGGTTCAGGTGGTTCAGGTGGTTCAGGTGGTTCAGGTGGTTCAGGTGGTTCAGGTAGTTCCGGTGGTTCAGGTGGTTCAGGGTGGTTCAGGTAGTTCAGATGGTTCAGGTGGTTCAGGGTGGTTCAGGTGGATCAGGTGGTTCAGGGTGGTTCAGGTGGTTCAGGGTTGTTCAGGGTGGTTCAGGTTGTTCACGGTGGTACAGGGTGGTTCAGGTGGTTCAGGTAGTTCAGGTGGTTCAGGTTGTTCAGGTTGTTCAGGGTGGTTCAGGGTGGTTCAGGTAGTTCAGGGTGGTTCAGGTGGTTCAGGTGGATCAGGTGGTTCAGGGTTGTTCAGGTGGTTCAGGGTGGTTCAGGGTGGTTCAGGTGGTTCAGGTTGTTCAGGGTGGTTCAGGTGGTTCAGGTGGTTCATGGTGGTTCAGGTTCTTCAGAGTGGTTCAGGTGGTTCAGGGTGGTTCAGGGTGGTTCAGGGTGGTTCAGGTGGTTCAGGTGGTTCAGGGTGGTTCAGGTGGTTCAGGGTGGTTCAGGTGGTTCAGTGTGGTTCAGGGTGGTTCAGGTGGTTAAGGGTGGTTCAGGTGGTTCAGGGTGGTTCAGGTGGTTCAGGTGGTTCAGGTAGTTCCGGTGGTTCAGGTGGTTCAGGGTGGTTCAGGTAGTTCAGGTGGTTCAGGTGGTTCAGGGTGGTTCAGGTGGATCAGGTGGTTCAGGGTGGTTCAGGTGGTTCAGGGTGGTTCAGGGTGGTTCAGGTGGTTCAGGTGCTTCAGATTGGTCCAGGGTGGTTCAGGGTGGTTCAGGTGGTTCAGGTAGTTCCGGTGGTTCAGGTGGTTCAGGGTGGTTCAGGTGGTTCAGGTTGTTCAGGTTGTTCAGGGTGGTTCAGGGTGGTTCAGGTGGTTCAGGTGGTTCAGGTGGTTCAGGGTGGTTCAGGTGGTTCAAATAGTCCCGGTGGTTCAGGTGTTTCAGGGTGGTTCAGGTGATTCAGGGTGGTTCAGGGTGGTTCAGGGTGGTTCAGGTGGTTCAGGGTGGGTCAGGTGGTTCATGGTGGTTCAGGTGCTTCAGAGTGGTTCAGGTGGTTCAGGGTGGTTCAGGGTGGTTCAGGTGGTTCAGGGTGGTTCAGGTGGTTCAGGGTGGTTCAGGGTGGTTCAGGTGGTTCAGGTGGTTCATGGTGGTTCAGGTGCTTCAGTTGGTTCAGGGTAGTTCAGGTGGTTCAGGGTGGTTCAGGTGGTTCATGGTGGTTCAGGTGGTTCAGGGTGTTTCAGGGTGGTTCAGGTGGTTCAGGTGGTTCAGGTGGATCAGGTGGTTCAGGGTTGTTCAGGTGGTTCAGGGTGGTTCAGGGTGGTTCAGGGTGGTTCAGGTGGTTCAGGTGGTTCAGGGTGGTTCAGGTGGTTCAGGGTGGTTCAGGTGGTTCAGGGTTGTTCAGGTGGTTCAGGTGGTTCAGGGTGGTTCAGGTGGTTCAGGTGGATCAGGTGGTTCAGGGTTGTTCAGGTGGTTCAGGTGGTTCAGGGTGGTTCAGGTGGTTCAGGGTGGTTCAGGTGGTTCAGGTGGTTCAGGATGTTCAGGTGGTTCAGGGTGGTTCAGGTGGTTCAGGTAGTTCAGGGTGGTTCAGGTGGTTCAGGGTGGTTCAGGGTGGTTCAGGTAGTTCGGGTGGTTCAGGTGGTTCAGGGTGGTTCAGGGTGGTTCAGGTGGTTCAGGGTGGTTCAGGGTGGTTCAGGGTGGTTCAGGTGGTTCAGGTGGTTCAGGTGGTTCATGGTGGTTCAGTTGGTTCAGGGTAGTTCAGGTGGTTCAGGGTGGTTCAGGTGGTTCACGGTGGTTCATGGTGGTTCAGGTGGTTCAGGGTGGTTCAGGTTGTTCACGGTGGTACAGGGTGGTTCAGGTGGTTCAGGTGGTTCAGGTGGTTCAGGTGGTTCATGGTGGTTCAGGTGCTTCAGAGTGGTTCAGGTGGTTCAGGTAGTTCAGGTGGTTCAGGTGGATCAGGTGGTTCAGGGTTGTTCAGGTGGTTCAGGTGGTTCAGGTGGTTCATGGTGGTTCAGGTGCTTCAGTTGGTTCAGGGTAGTTCAGGTGGTGCAAGGTGGTTCAGGTGGTTCATGGTGGTTCAGGTGGTTCAGGGTAGTTCAGGTGGTTCAGGGTGGTTCAGGTGGTTCATGGTGGTTCAGGTGGTTCAGGGTGGTTCAGGGTGGTTCAGGTGGTTCAGGTGGTTCAGGGTGGTTCAGGTGGTTCAGGGTGGTTCAGGTGGTTCAGGGTTGTTCAGGTGGTTCAGGTGGTTCAGGGTGGTTCAGGTGGTTCAGGTGGATAAGGTGGTTCAGGGTTGTTCAGGTGGTTCAGGTGGTTCAGGGTGGTTCAGGTGGTTCAGGGTGTTCAGGGTGGTTCAGGTGGTTCAGGGTGGTTCAGGTGGTTCAAGTAGTTCGGGTGGTTCAGGTGGTTCAGGGTGGTTCAGGGTGGTTCAGGTGGTTCAGGGTGGTTCAGGGTGGTTCAGGGTGGTTCAGGTGGTTCAAGTGGTTCAGGTGGTTCATGGTGGTTCAGGTGCTTCAGTTGGTTCAGGGTAGTTCAGGTGGTTCAGGGTGGTTCAGGTGGTTCACGGTGGTTCATGGTGGTTCAGGTGGTTCAGGGTGGTTCAGGTTGTTCACGGTGGTACAGGGTGGTTCAGGTGGTTCAGGTATTTCAGGTGGTTCAGGTGGTTCAGGTGGTTAATGGTGGTTCAGGTGCTTCAGAGTGGTTCAGGTGGTTCAGGTAGTTCAGGTGGTTCAGGTGGTTCAGGTGGTTCAGGTGGTTCAGGGTGGTTCAGGTGGTTCAGGGTGGTTCAGGTGGTTCAGCGTGGTTCAGGTGGTTCAGCGTGGTTCAGGTGGTTCAGGTGGTTCAGGTGGTTCAGGTGGTTCAGGTAGTTCCGGTGGTTCAGGTGGTTCAGGGTGGTTCAGGTAGTTCAGGTGGTTCAGGTGGTTCAGGGTGGTTCAGGTGGATCAGGTGGTTCAGGGTGGTTCAGGTGGTTCAGGGTGGTTCAGGGTGGTTCAGGTGGTTCAGGTGGTTCAGGTGCTTCAGATTGTTCCAGGGTGGTTCAGGGTGGTTCAGGCTGGTTCAGGGTGGTTCAGGTGGTTCAGGTAGTTCCGGTGGTTCAGGTGGTTCAGGGTGGTTCAGGTGGTTCAGGTTGTTCAGGTTGTTCAGGGTGGTTCAGGGTGGTTCAGGTAGTTCAGGGTGGTTCAGGTGGTTCAGGTGGTTCAGGGTGGTTCAGGTGGTTCAAATAGTCCCGGTGGTTCAGGTGTTTCAGGGTGGTTCAGGTGATTCAGGGTGGTTCAGGGTGGTTCAGGGTGGTTCAGGGTGGTTCAGGTGGTTCAGGGTGGTTCAGGTGGTTCAGGTGGTTCATGGTGGTTCAGGTGCTTCAGAGTGGTTCAGGTGGTTCAGGGTGGTTCAGGGTGGTTCAGGTGGTTCAGGGTGGTTCAGGGTGGTTCAGGGTGGTTCAGGGTGGTTCAGGTGGTTCAGGTGGTTCATGGTGGTTCAGGTGCTTCAGTTGGTTCAGGGTAGTTCAGGTGGTTCAGGGTGGTTCAGGTGGTTCATGGTGGTTCAGGTGGTTCAGGGTGGTTCAGGGTGGTTCAGGTGGTTCAGGTGGTTCAGGTGGTTCAGGGTGGTTCAGGTGGTTCAGGGTGGTTCAGGTGGTTCAGGGTTGTTCAGGTGGTTTAGGTGGTTCAGGGTGGTTCAGGTGGTTCAGGTGGATCAGGTGGTTCAGGGTTGTTCAGGTGGTTCAGGTGGTTCAGGTGGTTCAGGGTGGTTCAGGTGGTTCAGGGTGTTCAGGGTGTTCAGGGTGGTTCAGGTGGTTCAGGTGGTTCAGGATGTTCAGGTGCTTCAGGGTGGTTCAGGTGGTTCAGGTAGTTCAGGGTGGTTCAGGTGGTTCAGGGTGGTTCAGGTGGTTCAAGTAGTTCCGGTGGTTCAGGTGGTTCAGGGTGGTTCAGGGTGGTTCAGGTGGTTCAGGGTGGTTCAGGGTGGTTCAGGGTGGTTCAGGTGGTTCAGGTGGTTCAGGTGGTTCATGGTCGTTCAGGTGCTTTAGTTGGTTCAGGGTAGTTCAGGTGGTTCAGGGTGGTTCAGGTGGTTCACGGTGGTTCATGGTTGTTCAGGTGGTTCAGGGTGGTTCAGGTTGTTCACGGTGGTACAGGGTGGTTCAGGTGGTTCAGGTAGTTCAGGTGGTTCAGGTGGTTCAGGGTGGTTCAGGTGGATCAGGTGGTTCAGGGTGGTTCAGGTGGTTCAGGGTGGTTCAGGGTGGTTCAGGGTGGTTCAGGTGGTTCAGGTAGTTCCGGTGGTTCAGGTGGTTCAGGGTGGTTCAGGTGGTTCAGGTGGTTCAGGTGGTTCATGGTGGTTCAGGGTGGTTCAGGGTGGTTCAGGTGGATCAGGTAGTCCAGGGTGGTTCAGGTGGTTCAAGTAGTTCCGGTGGTTCAGGTGGTTCAGGGTGGTTCAGGTGATTCAGGGTGGTTCAGGTGATTCAGGGTGGTTCAGGGTTGTTCAGGTGGTTCAGGTGGTTCATGGTGGTTCAGGTGGTTCAGGTGGTTCATGGTGGTTCAGGTGCTTCAGGTGCTTCAGAGTGGTTCAGGTGGTTCAGGGTGGTTCAGGGTGGTTCAGGTGGTTCAGGGTGGTTCAGGGTGGTTCAGGGTGGTTCAGGTGGTTCAGGTGGTTCAGGTGGTTCATGGTGGTTCAGGTGGTTCATGGTGGTTCAGGTGGTTCAGAGTGGTTCAGTTGGTTCAGGGTGGTTCAGGTGGTTCAGGTGGTTTAGGGTGGTTCAGGTGGTTCAGGGTGGTTCAGGTGGTTCAGTGTGGTTCAGGGTGGTTCAGGGTGTTCAGGGTGGTTCAGGTGGTTCAGGTGGTTCAGGTGGTTCAGGTAGTTCCGGTGGTTCAGGTGGTTCAGGGTGGTTCAGGTTGTTCAGGTAGTTCAGGGTGGTTCAGGGTGGTTCAGGTAGTTCAAGTGGTTCAGGTGGTTCAGGTGGATCAGGTGGTTCAGGGTTGTTCAGGTGGTTCAGGTGGTTCAGGGTGGTTCAGGGTGGTTCAGGTGGTTCAGGGTGTTCAGGGTGGTTCAGGTGGTTCAGGTGGTTCAGGATGTTCAGGTGGTTCAGGGTGGTTCAGGTGGTTCAGGTAGTTCAGGGTGGTTCAGGTGGTTCAGGGTGGTTCAGGTGGTTCAAGTAATTCCGGTTGTTCAGGTGGTTCAGGGTGGTTCAGGTGGTTCATGGTGGTTCAGGTGGTTCAGGGTGGTTCAAGGTGGTTCATGGTGGTTCATGGTGGTTCAGGTGTTTCAGGTGGTTCAGGTGCATCAGGTGGTTCAGGGTTGTTCAGGTGGTTCAGGTGGTTCAGGGTGGTTCAGGTGGTTCAGGGTGTTCAGGGTGTTTCAGGTGGTTCACGTGGTTCAGGATGTTCAGGTGGTTCAGGGTGGTTCAGGTGGTTCAGGTAGTTCAGGGTGGTCCAGGTGGTTCAGGGTGGTTCAGGTGGTTCAAGTAGTTCCGGTTGTTCAGGTGGTTCAGGGTGGTTCAGGGTGGTTCAAGTGGTTCAGGGTGGTTCAGGGTGGTTCAGGGTGGTTCAGGTGGTTCAGGTGGTTCATGGTGGTTCAGGTGCTTCAGTTGGTTCAGGGTAGTTCAGGTGGTTCAGGGTGGTTCAGGTGGTTCATGGTGGTTCAGGGTGGTTCAGGGTGGTTCAGGGTGGTTCAGGGTGGTTCAGGTGGTTCATGGTGGTTCAGGGTGGTTCAGGTGGTTCAGGTAGTTCAGGTGGTTCAGGTGGTTCAGGGTGGTTCAGGTGGATCAGGTGGTTCAGGGTGGTTCAGGTGGTTCAGGGTGGTTCAGGTGGTTCAGGGTGGTTCAGGGTGGTTCAGGGTGGTTCAGGTGCTTCAGAGTGGTTCAGGGTGGTTCAGGGTGGTTTAGGTGGTTCAGGTAGTTCCGGTGGTTCAGGTGGTTCAGGGTGGTTCAGGTGGTTCAGGTTGTTCAGGTGGTTCAGGGTGGTTCAGGTAGTTCAGGGTGGTTCAGGTGGTTCAGGTGGTTCAAGTAGTTCCGGTGGTTCAGGTGGTTCAGGGTGGTTCAGGTGATTCAGGGTGGTTCAGGTGATTCAGGGTGGTTCAGGGTTGTTCAGGTGGTTCAGGTGGTTCATGGTGGTTCAGGTGGTTCAGGTGGTTCATGGTGGTTCAGGTGCTTCAGAGTGGTTCAGGTGGTTCAGGGTGGTTCAGGGTGGTTCAGGGTGGTTCAGGTGGTTCAGGGTGGTTCAGGGTGGTTCAGGGTGGTTCAGGTTGTTCAGGTGGTTCAGGTGGTTCATTGTGGTTCAGGTGCTTCAGTTGGTTCAGGGTAGTTCAGGTGGTTCAGGGTGGTTCAGGTGGTTCATGGTGGTTCAGGTGGTTCAGGGTGGTTCAGGTGGTTCATGGTGGTTCAGGTGGTTCAGGGTGGTTCAAGGTGGTTCATGGTGTTTCAGGGTGGTTCATGGTGGTTCAGGGTGGTTCAGGTGGATCAGGTAGTTCAGGGTGGTTCAGGTGGTTCAAGTATTTCCGGTGGTTCAGGTGGTTCAGGGTGGTTCAGGTGGTTCAGGTGGTTCATGGTGGTTCAGGTGCTTCAGAGTGGTTCAGGTGGTTCAGGTAGTTCAGGTGGTTCAGGTGGATCAGGTGGTTCAGGGTTGTTCAGGTGGTTCAGGTGGTTCAGGTGGTTCATGGTGGTTCAGGTGCTTCAGTTGGTTCAGGGTAGTTCAGGTGGTGCAAGGTGGTTCAGGTGGTTCATGGTGGTTCAGGTGGTTCAGGGTAGTTCAGGTGGTTCAGGGTGGTTCAGGTGGTTCATGGTGGTTCAGGTGGTTCAGGGTGGTTCAGGGTGGTTCAGGTGGTTCAGGTGGTTCAGGGTGGTTCAGGTGGTTCAGGGTGGTTCAGGTGGTTCAGGGTTGTTCAGGTGGTTCAGGTGGTTCAGGGTGGTTCAGGTGGTTCAGGTGGATAAGGTGGTTCAGGGTTGTTCAGGTGGTTCAGGTGGTTCAGGGTGGTTCAGGTGGTTCAGGGTGTTCAGGGTGGTTCAGGTGGTTCAGGGTGGTTCAGGTGGTTCAAGTAGTTCGGGTGGTTCAGGTGGTTCAGGGTGGTTCAGGGTGGTTCAGGTGGTTCAGGGTGGTTCAGGGTGGTTCAGGGTGGTTCAGGTGGTTCAAGTGGTTCAGGTGGTTCATGGTGGTTCAGGTGCTTCAGTTGGTTCAGGGTAGTTCAGGTGGTTCAGGGTGGTTCAGGTGGTTCACGGTGGTTCATGGTGGTTCAGGTGGTTCAGGGTGGTTCAGGTTGTTCACGGTGGTACAGGGTGGTTCAGGTGGTTCAGGTATTTCAGGTGGTTCAGGTGGTTCAGGTGGTTAATGGTGGTTCAGGTGCTTCAGAGTGGTTCAGGTGGTTCAGGTAGTTCAGGTGGTTCAGGTGGTTCAGGTGGTTCAGGTGGTTCAGGGTGGTTCAGGTGGTTCAGGGTGGTTCAGGTGGTTCAGCGTGGTTCAGGTGGTTCAGCGTGGTTCAGGTGGTTCAGGTGGTTCAGGTGGTTCAGGTGGTTCAGGTAGTTCCGGTGGTTCAGGTGGTTCAGGGTGGTTCAGGTAGTTCAGGTGGTTCAGGTGGTTCAGGGTGGTTCAGGTGGATCAGGTGGTTCAGGGTGGTTCAGGTGGTTCAGGGTGGTTCAGGGTGGTTCAGGTGGTTCAGGTGGTTCAGGTGCTTCAGATTGGTCCAGGGTGGTTCAGGGTGGTTCAGGCTGGTTCAGGGTGGTTCAGGTGGTTCAGGTAGTTCCGGTGGTTCAGGTGGTTCAGGGTGGTTCAGGTGGTTCAGGTTGTTCAGGTTGTTCAGGGTGGTTCAGGGTGGTTCAGGTAGTTCAGGGTGGTTCAGGTGGTTCAGGTGGTTCAGGGTGGTTCAGGTGGTTCAAATAGTCCCGGTGGTTCAGGTGTTTCAGGGTGGTTCAGGTGATTCAGGGTGGTTCAGGGTGGTTCAGGGTGGTTCAGGGTGGTTCAGGTGGTTCAGGGTGGTTCAGGTGGTTCAGGTGGTTCATGGTGGTTCAGGTGCTTCAGAGTGGTTCAGGTGGTTCAGGGTGGTTCAGGGTGGTTCAGGTGGTTCAGGGTGGTTCAGGGTGGTTCAGGGTGGTTCAGGGTGGTTCAGGTGGTTCAGGTGGTTCATGGTGGTTCAGGTGCTTCAGTTGGTTCAGGGTAGTTCAGGTGGTTCAGGGTGGTTCAGGTGGTTCATGGTGGTTCAGGTGGTTCAGGGTGGTTCAGGGTGGTTCAGGTGGTTCAGGTGGTTCAGGTGGTTCAGGGTGGTTCAGGTGGTTCAGGGTGGTTCAGGTGGTTCAGGGTTGTTCAGGTGGTTTAGGTGGTTCAGGGTGGTTCAGGTGGTTCAGGTGGATCAGGTGGTTCAGGGTTGTTCAGGTGGTTCAGGTGGTTCAGGTGGTTCAGGGTGGTTCAGGTGGTTCAGGGTGTTCAGGGTGTTCAGGGTGGTTCAGGTGGTTCAGGTGGTTCAGGATGTTCAGGTGCTTCAGGGTGGTTCAGGTGGTTCAGGTAGTTCAGGGTGGTTCAGGTGGTTCAGGGTGGTTCAGGTGGTTCAAGTAGTTCCGGTGGTTCAGGTGGTTCAGGGTGGTTCAGGGTGGTTCAGGTGGTTCAGGGTGGTTCAGGGTGGTTCAGGGTGGTTCAGGTGGTTCAGGTGGTTCAGGTGGTTCATGGTCGTTCAGGTGCTTTAGTTGGTTCAGGGTAGTTCAGGTGGTTCAGGGTGGTTCAGGTGGTTCACGGTGGTTCATGGTTGTTCAGGTGGTTCAGGGTGGTTCAGGTTGTTCACGGTGGTACAGGGTGGTTCAGGTGGTTCAGGTAGTTCAGGTGGTTCAGGTGGTTCAGGGTGGTTCAGGTGGATCAGGTGGTTCAGGGTGGTTCAGGTGGTTCAGGGTGGTTCAGGGTGGTTCAGGGTGGTTCAGGTGGTTCAGGTAGTTCCGGTGGTTCAGGTGGTTCAGGGTGGTTCAGGTGGTTCAGGTGGTTCAGGTGGTTCATGGTGGTTCAGGGTGGTTCAGGGTGGTTCAGGTGGATCAGGTAGTCCAGGGTGGTTCAGGTGGTTCAAGTAGTTCCGGTGGTTCAGGTGGTTCAGGGTGGTTCAGGTGATTCAGGGTGGTTCAGGTGATTCAGGGTGGTTCAGGGTTGTTCAGGTGGTTCAGGTGGTTCATGGTGGTTCAGGTGGTTCAGGTGGTTCATGGTGGTTCAGGTGCTTCAGGTGCTTCAGAGTGGTTCAGGTGGTTCAGGGTGGTTCAGGGTGGTTCAGGTGGTTCAGGGTGGTTCAGGGTGGTTCAGGGTGGTTCAGGTGGTTCAGGTGGTTCAGGTGGTTCATGGTGGTTCAGGTGGTTCATGGTGGTTCAGGTGGTTCAGAGTGGTTCAGTTGGTTCAGGGTGGTTCAGGTGGTTCAGGTGGTTTAGGGTGGTTCAGGTGGTTCAGGGTGGTTCAGGTGGTTCAGTGTGGTTCAGGGTGGTTCAGGGTGTTCAGGGTGGTTCAGGTGGTTCAGGTGGTTCAGGTGGTTCAGGTAGTTCCGGTGGTTCAGGTGGTTCAGGGTGGTTCAGGTTGTTCAGGTAGTTCAGGGTGGTTCAGGGTGGTTCAGGTAGTTCAGGTGGTTCAGGTGGTTCAGGTGGATCAGGTGGTTCAGGGTTGTTCAGGTGGTTCAGGTGGTTCAGGGTGGTTCAGGGTGGTTCAGGTGGTTCAGGGTGTTCAGGGTGGTTCAGGTGGTTCAGGTGGTTCAGGATGTTCAGGTGGTTCAGGGTGGTTCAGGTGGTTCAGGTAGTTCAGGGTGGTTCAGGTGGTTCAGGGTGGTTCAGGTGGTTCAAGTAATTCCGGTTGTTCAGGTGGTTCAGGGTGGTTCAGGTGGTTCATGGTGGTTCAGGTGGTTCAGGGTGGTTCAAGGTGGTTCATGGTGGTTCATGGTGGTTCAGGTGTTTCAGGTGGTTCAGGTGCATCAGGTGGTTCAGGGTTGTTCAGGTGGTTCAGGTGGTTCAGGGTGGTTCAGGTGGTTCAGGGTGTTCAGGGTGTTTCAGGTGGTTCACGTGGTTCAGGATGTTCAGGTGGTTCAGGGTGGTTCAGGTGGTTCAGGTAGTTCAGGGTGGTCCAGGTGGTTCAGGGTGGTTCAGGTGGTTCAAGTAGTTCCGGTTGTTCAGGTGGTTCAGGGTGGTTCAGGGTGGTTCAAGTGGTTCAGGGTGGTTCAGGGTGGTTCAGGGTGGTTCAGGTTGTTCAGGTGGTTCATGGTGGTTCAGGTGCTTCAGTTGGTTCAGGGTAGTTCAGGTGGTTCAGGGTGGTTCAGGTGGTTCATGGTGGTTCAGGGTGGTTCAGGGTGGTTCAGGGTGGTTCAGGGTGGTTCAGGTGGTTCATGGTGGTTCAGGGTGGTTCAGGTGGTTCAGGTAGTTCAGGTGGTTCAGGTGGTTCAGGGTGGTTCAGGTGGATCAGGTGGTTCAGGGTGGTTCAGGTGGTTCAGGGTGGTTCAGGTGGTTCAGGGTGGTTCAGGGTGGTTCAGGGTGGTTCAGGTGCTTCAGAGTGGTTCAGGGTGGTTCAGGGTGGTTTAGGTGGTTCAGGTAGTTCCGGTGGTTCAGGTGGTTCAGGGTGGTTCAGGTGGTTCAGGTTGTTCAGGTGGTTCAGGGTGGTTCAGGTAGTTCAGGGTGGTTCAGGTGGTTCAGGTGGTTCAAGTAGTTCCGGTGGTTCAGGTGGTTCAGGGTGGTTCAGGTGATTCAGGGTGGTTCAGGTGATTCAGGGTGGTTCAGGGTTGTTCAGGTGGTTCAGGTGGTTCATGGTGGTTCAGGTGGTTCAGGTGGTTCATGGTGGTTCAGGTGCTTCAGAGTGGTTCAGGTGGTTCAGGGTGGTTCAGGGTGGTTCAGGGTGGTTCAGGTGGTTCAGGGTGGTTCAGGGTGGTTCAGGGTGGTTCAGGTTGTTCAGGTGGTTCAGGTGGTTCATTGTGGTTCAGGTGCTTCAGTTGGTTCAGGGTAGTTCAGGTGGTTCAGGGTGGTTCAGGTGGTTCATGGTGGTTCAGGTGGTTCAGGGTGGTTCAGGTGGTTCATGGTGGTTCAGGTGGTTCAGGGTGGTTCAAGGTGGTTCATGGTGTTTCAGGGTGGTTCATGGTGGTTCAGGGTGGTTCAGGTGGATCAGGTAGTTCAGGGTGGTTCAGGTGGTTCAAGTATTTCCGGTGGTTCAGGTGGTTCAGGGTGGTTCAGGTGGTTCAGGTGGATCAGGGTGGTTCAGGTGTTTCAGGTGGTTCATGGTGGTTCAGGGTGGTTCAGGGTGGTTCAGGGTGGTTCATGGTGGTTCAGGGTGGTTCAGGTGGTTCAGGTGGTTCAGGTGGTTCAGGGTGGTTCAGGTGGTTCAGGTTGTTCAGGTGGTCCAGGGTGGTTCAGGTGGTTCAGGGTGGTTCAGGTGGTTCATGGTGGTTCAGGTGGTTCAGAGTGGTTCAGGGTGGTTCAGGGTGGTTCAGGGTGGTTCAGGTCGTTCAGGGTGGTTCAGGGTGGTTCAGGTGGTTCAGGTGGTTCAGGGGGGTTCAGGTGGTTCAGGGTGGTTCCGGGTGGTTCAGGTAGTTCAGGTAGTTCAGGGTGGTTCAGGGTGGTTCAGGTAGTTCAGGTGGTTCAGGTGGTTCAGGTGGATCAGGTGGTTCAGGGTTGTTCAGGTGGTTCAGGGTGGTTCAGGGTGGTTCAGGTGGTTCAGGTGGTTCAGGGTGGTTCAGGTGGTTCAGGTGGTTCAGGTGGTTCATGGTGGTTCAGGTGCTTCAGAGTGGTTCAGGTGGTTCAGGGTAGTTCAGGGTTGTTCAGGTGGTTCAGGTGGTTCAGGGTGGTTCAGGTGGTTCAGTGTGGTTCAGGGTGGTTCAGGTGGTTCAGGGTGGTTCAGGTGGTTCAGGGTGGTTCAGGTGGTTCAGGGTGTTTCAAGGTGGTTCATGGTGGTTCAGGGTGGTTCATGGTGGTTCAGGGTGGCTCAGGTGGATCAGGTAGTTCAGGGTGGTTCAGGTGGTTCAAGTATTTCCGGTGGTTCAGGTGCTTCAGGTGGTTCAGGTGGTTCAGGTGGTTCAGGTAGTTCCGGTGGTTCAGGTGGTTCAGGGTGATTCAGGTAGTTCAGGTGGTTCAGGGTGGTTCAATTCAATTCAATTCAATTCAATTCAATTTTATTTATAAAGCCCTAAATCACAACAACGTCGTCTCAGAGGGCTTTACAAAAACATAATCAACTACAGAAATACATGAAAAGTCCCAGGCATCCCCTGTCCTTAGACCCTCCTTCTCGGCAAGAAAAAACTTTCAAACCCAGTGGGAAAAAGAAGAAATCTTGAGGAGAACCACATTGAAGGAGAGATCCACTCCCATGGACGGACAGACTATAGATGAACGTCCATGTATAAATGCAGGAAGGGGGGCTGGTCCAGACAGGCAGGGGCGGTGGTCCGGGGTCACAGGTCAGCACAGGCGAGATACTCCAGATCCTGTCGTCCATGGCTCCCGTGCAGGCACTGTGAGGAGAGCCACCACTCCCCCCAGGGGGGGAGGGGGGAAAGGGGACACCAGGTGACTAGTCATGAACAGACTTGGTAAGAAAGATATGTTATAAAAATTACAGAAACAGATGTGAGGGAGAGAAAGAGAAGAAAGAACTCAGTGTCTGTACTTCCCCCAGCATTCTAACTCCTAGGGCAGCCTAGACTGAACTGTGACTCATACATCATGTATACATGATATATGAGTCACATAATTTTTAACTAACCTGACCATAGTTTTTCTCAAACAGGAATGTTTTAAGCCTAATTTTAAATGTAGAGACTGTTTCGGCGTTTTTAATATTAAAGGGAAGCTGATTCCATAAGACAGGGGCCTGATAACTAAAGGCTCTAGCTCCTACTGTACTTTTAGAAACCCTAGGAACTTTCAGTAAACCTGCATTCTGAGAACGAAGGGTTCTATTGGGTTGGTACGGAACCAGATCATCTTTAAGATAAGAGGGGCCCATACCATTAATGGTTTTATATGTAAGGAGGAGGATTTTAAATTTAATTCTAGACTCAACTGGTAGCCAGTGAAGGGTTTGGAGCACAGGCGTGATGTGTTCTCTTCTATTTGATCCTGTTAATAATCTTGCTGCTGCATTTTGAACCAGTTGCAACCTTTTTAGGGAATATTTAGGACATGCTACAAGTAAGGAGTTACAATAATCTAATCGTGATGTAACAAATGCATGAATTAATTTTTCTGCAGTCGTTTTAGACAGAATATTCCTAATTTTGGCTATGTTGCGCAGGTGAAAGAAGGCTGTTCTGCAAGTTTGTTTGATATGCATTTTGAATGAAAGATCTGGATCAAATAAAACTCCTAAATTTTTAACTGTGGCACTGGGTGTTCCACTTAAGTTGTCCAGAGTAACTATCTGGTTAGTTAGGGAGTCTCTCGCATCTTTAGGACCAATTATAACTACTTCAGTTTTTTCAGGGTTCAGTAAAAGATAATTGGCACTCATCCAAGTCTTTATGTCTTGTACACAAGTACTTAGTTTATCTATTTGCCTGGTCTGGTCAGGTTTAATCGATAAATATAGCTGTGTGTCATCCGCGTAACAATGAAAATTAATGCCATGATTTGTAATGATGTTACCTAAAGGGAGCATATATAGTGTAAACAAAATAGGCCCAAGGACTGACCCTTGAGGAATGCCATAATTAACTCTGGAGGACTGCGATGATTGTTTGTTGATGTGAACAAATTGGTAGCGATTAGATAAATATGATTTAAAGCAGCAGAGGGCTGCTCCTCTAATACCTATATCATATTCTAATCTGTGCACTAAGATACTGTGGTCAATGGTGTCAAAGGCTGCACTAAGGTCTAATAACACCAGGACCGATATTAGTCCGATGTCAGCGGCTAATAATAAGTCATTAGTAACTTTAACTAACGCCGTTTCAGTGCTATGATGGGCACGAAAGCCAGACTGAAACTGTTCAAATAAACTATTATCTTGCAGGAATTGGCACAGCTGTTTAACTATTACTCGTTCTAAAACCTTTGACAGGAAGGGCAAATTGGATATAGGCCTATAATTGGCTAAAATGTCAGGATCTAGGGTAGGCTTTTTCAGAATTGGTTTAATAACAGCATATTTAAATGACTGTGGCACATATCCAGTAATTAATGAAGTGTTAATTATATTTAGGACAGTGCCAATAATTAGGGGCAGAATCTCTTTAAAGAGTTTTGTTGGGATTGGATCTAAGAGGCAGGTGGCTGATTTGGAAGACATGATAATAGATATGACATCAGTTTGGTCTACAGTGGTGAAATGATTTAGTGTTACAGAGGGATTTTTAAAAAGGCCTAGGTTTGAAAGCGCTACTTTTTCTGATCTAATATTTGGGAGAAATGTGTCTATTTTCTCTCTAATAGTTGATATTTTATTGTTAAAGAACTGCAGGAAATCATCAGGATGGAGCGTGGATGGAATAACTGGTTCCACGGAGGTGTGGCTGTTTGTCAGTTTGGCTACAGTACTGAAGAGGAATCTAGGATTATTCTTGTTTTCTTCTATTATGGATGAGTAATATCTAGTTTTGGCTGTACGCAAAGCTTGCTTATACTTTATTAAGCTATTTTTCCAGGCATTGAGAGAATCTTCTAAGTTGGATCGCCTCCATTGCCTCTCTAATTTACGTGTTGCTTGTTTAATGGAGCGAGTGTCAGCGTTGTACCATGGGGAGGTTAATCTAATCTTAGTAGTTTTTAACTTAAGGGGGGCAACTATATCTAGCGTAGTTTGTAGTGTGAGCATGGTACTATCGACTAACTCATCACTTATACTGGGACTAAATGTGTCCTTTACATAATCACATGACATAGACACAAATAGTGACTGAATTAACTCTTTGTACTTTGAGACAGCATGGTCACATAGTATCCTTTTCATTTGCGTTTTAATCACTGAGGTAGAAATATCCTCAAACAAAACCTGGAAGGTCATTAAAAAGTGATCTGAGAGTATGGGATTATGGGGAAAAACGACGAGGTCATTAATTTCAACACCAAGTGTTAAGATCAGATCGAGAGTATGTCTGTGAATGTGGGTTGGTTTATTAACATTTTGGATAAAGCCTAATCCGTCTAGTAGGTCACTAAATGCATTACTAAGAGAGTCAGCGTTGTTATCGACATGTATGTTAAAATCACCGACATGTATGTTAAAATCACCAACTATTATGGTTCAGGTGGATCAGGTGGTTCAGGGTGGTTCAGGTGGTTCAGGGTGGTTCAGAGTGGTTCAGGTGGTTCAGGTGCTTCAGATTGGTTCAGGGTGGTTCAGGGTGGTTCAGGGTGGTTCAGGTGGTTCAGGTAGTTCCGGTGGTTCAGGTGGTTCAGGGTGGTTCAGGGTGGTTCAGGTGGTTCAGGTTGTTCAGGGTGGTTCAGGGTGGTTCAGGTAGTTCAGGGTGGTTCAGGTGGTTCAGGGTGGTTCAGGGTGGTTCAGGTGGTTCAAGTAGTTCCGGTGGTTCAGGTGGTTCAGGGTGGTTCAGGTGATTCAGGGTGGTTCATGGTGGTTCAGGTGCTTCAGAGTGGTTCAGGTGGTTCAGGATGGTTCAGGGTGGTTCAGGTGGTTCAGGGTGGTTCAGGGTGGTTCAGGGTGGTTCAGGTGGTTCAGGTGGTTCATGGTGGTTCAGGTGCTTCAGTTGGTTCAGGGTAGTTCAGGTGGTTCAGGGTGGTTCAGGTGGTTCATGGTGGTTCAGGTGGTTCAGGGTGGTTCAGGTGGTTCATGGTGTTTCAGGTGGTTCAGGGTGGTTCAAGGTGGTTCATGGTGGTTCAGGGTGGTTCATGGTGGTACAGGGTGGTTCAGGTGGATCAGGTAGTTCAGGGTGGTTCAGGTGGTTCAAGTAGTTCAGGTGGTTCAGGTGGTTCAGGGTGGTTCAGGGTGGTTCAGGGTGGTTCAGGTGGTTCAGGTGGTTCAGGGTGGTTCAGGTGGTTCAGGTGGTTCAGGGTGGTTCAGGTGGTTCAGGGTGGTTCAGGGTGGTTCAGGTGGTTCAGGTGGTTCAGTTGGTTCAGGTGGTTCAGGGTGGTTCAGGTGGTTCAGGTGGTTCAGGTGGTTCAGGTGGTTCAGGGTGGTTCAGGTGGTTCAGGGTGGTTCAGGTGGTTCAGGGTGGTTCAGGTGGTTCAGGTGGTTCAGGGTGGTTCAGGTGGTTCAGGTAGTTCAGGTGGTTCCATTCTACAGTTGTTTCATTAACATTAATATAAACTAGTGTGACATTTTCAAACACAGCTGTTATTTTTAAAGGTGACCAGTGATGAGCTCATCAATAAAAACAGAAACAGCATTAGTAAACAAACATCCACTAACATTATATTAGTGACTGAGGTAGAGTTGTTCTTTCATTCTATGTCATTGTCTGCAGTACTGTGACTTTACTGTACCATCAGGACTTTTATTCTTTTAAAAACATCTGTGGCTCCATTTAAATGAACAGTCCCCAAGTTAAAAACACTCTGAATAAAAATGGAGCCAAAATACAAAACAGGAAAGAGTAAAAAAAGAAGAAATAAAACCCTGAACTAAACCTCATCATTTATTTGATGTTTCACTTTAACCATTAATTTTCTCACTCTTCTTGGTCAGTAAAAGATTAATTTTCATTTTCATCTGGGTTCTTCATGTGGGTTTTTACTGAGTCTATACATTTTAAAAGATCAGGGAATGATTTTTCTATTGGTACTGACCAAGACTGGAACATGCATTGATCTCAAGCAATGTTGACTCCCCCTCTGTGGGGTTAAAAAATAAAAACAAAATGCAGACAAATTAGAAAAAAGAAGAAAAAAACCTCTATTTGTTACCTACTTTCTTATCTGCTCATTTGTTGTTGGTTTTTTGGGGGGGGTTTATGTTCTGTTTTTTTTTGTATATATGTATATGTTTAGTAGTTCAATTATTTATTATTGTTATTGTTATTATTTTTTATCATTTTTGTACTATGCACTATATTGTTATAAGATGAATTCAGGTTATTGGGGAAGTGAAGAAGGGGTAGGATTAAATAAACTAATGCTTCAGCCTACTGCTTTTCAGACATGTCATTGTTATTATTATTAGTCCAAACAAAATAATACGTGTGGTTCCGGTCACCCGACCGACCCAATTTTTTTACGACGAAAATGCCAACTATGTAGACATTTTATCAGTTTGTCAAAATAAATTAAATATAATGAACCGGCCGACTGCCGACTCTTATCTTCGAAATTCCCAATGACTGATGATGAGAGAATTTATTTCTCCGTATTTAGTCCGTATTCATGTTTACCAACATCTGTCACCTGTCTGACCACCGTGATTTATGACTAGCGACAAACGACGACCATATACATAGTGTCCATGTCCATCAAAACAACCCTCAATGCATGTGATTGCTGCGCCAGTTTTGATTGGCTGTTGGCCTCTTGATGAATCTTTGGTACATGGTGTGTTAATTTCCCACTCACTTCACACTTGGTTTGTTTCAAAAACACCAGCGTTTCTTTATTAATTGGGAAGATGGTTTCATATCTTTATGGAGCATCTCTTGGTCACACAGACTTGTGTGCCTGGTGTGGGGAACCAAATACAAATCCTCTTCCAGAGCTAAAAAATAAATTTAAAACTGTACTCCCGCTCTGTCAAGATTGTGAGAGGAATGTGAAGAAGCCAGTAACAAAACAGCAGTATGGTAAGAGGAAATAAGTTGAACAGTAAATAGATAGCTGTATATGTCCACTAAAGCCTTCAATATTGGGGCCTTTATTTCATTGAAATAATATTTAGATGTGGATAGAATTTACATTTGTAGTTAAACTGTATTTTTGTTGAAAAAAATCAATAAAAGACAAAATGTTGATGTCAAATCAGATTTTATTGTATTTCAATCATCTAAAATTCATTTATGCTCTCTTAAAACATTCTGTAAATATACATGTACATGTACATGGAAAATCTGAGGCAATGTGTTGATTTTCTAACTGCTGGAAAGAATAACTGATATTAAATCTGAATTTATGAAGCTTCTTTTTAGAAGACGGGTATATACAATTGTAAATAAGATAAAATATGGATGACCGACCTACCTACCCAATTTTTCCTATCCATGTGATGGGAACCACATATATTATTTTGTTTGGCCTTATTATTATTATTATTATTATTATTATTATTATTATTATTATTATTGTTCTTATTATTATTATTATTGTATTGATTATTGTTGCATTCGGTACATGTTCGAAATAAATCATTCAAATCAAATCAACATGTTTTGTATCATGTAAAAACTACCACTTTTGTAACTCTTTTCCTGGTGGGTTCTTCTTCACACTCATACTGTCTGTCTGTTCTTCCCTCTGTGACTGTTTTATCCTTTACAGCTTTTTTTGCTCTGGCTGTGATTTGGCCTCGATGTTCTTACGTTTTGTGGAGGACGTCTGTGTCTCCTTCCACTTTCATGTCATGTTCTTCCTCTCCTAACATCGACTCCACAATTTTTACACTTTCATTTACTACATTATTATTATTATTATTATTATTATTATTATTATTATTATTATTATTATTATTATTATTATTATTATTATTATCATTATTATCATTATTATCATTACTATCATTATTATCATTATTATCATTATCATTATTAGCATTATTAGCATTATTAGCATTACTATCATTACTATCATTATTATCATTATCATTATTATCATTACTATCATTATCATTATTATCATTACTATCATTATTATCATTACTATCATTATTATCATTATCATCATTATTATCATTATTATCATTATTACTATCATTATTATCATTACTATCATTATTATCATTATCATTATTATCATTATTATCATTATCATTATTATCATTACTATCATTATTATCATTATCATCATTATTATCATTATTACCATTATCATCATTATTATCATTATCATTATTATCAATATCATTACTATCATTATCATTATTATCATTACTATCATTATTATCATTATCATTATTATCATTACTATCATTATTGTCATTATCATCATCATTATCATTATCATTATTATTATCATTATTATCATTACTATCATTATCATTATTATCATTACTATCATTATTATCATTATCATCATTATTATCAGTATCATTACTATCATTATCATTATTATCATTACTATCATTATTATCATATTATCATTACTATCATTATCATTATTCTCATTACTATCATTATTATCATCATTATTATCATTATTAATATCATTATTATCATTACTATCATTATCATTATTATCATTACTATCATTATCATTATTATCATAATCATCATTATTATCATTATCATTATCATCATAATCATCATTATTATCATTATCATCATTATTATCATTATCATTATTATCATAATCATCATTATAATCATTATCATCATTATTATCATTATTATCAGTATCATTACTATCATTATCATTATTATCATTATCATTATTATCAGTATCATTACTATCATTATCATTATTATCATTACTATCATTATTATCATTATCATCATTATTATCATTATCATCAGTATTATCATTATTATCAGTATCATTATCATTATTTGTTATTGATTTAATTACTTTTCCTTTTTTCCCTTTCTCACCATTTTTCTTTCTCTGTTCTCCCCTCTTTCCTTCCTTAATCCTCATCCCTTCCTCCTGTCTCACCCTTTTCTCCTCCTTCCACCTGTTCTTTATCTGCCTCTCTCTCTCTCTCTCTCTTCTAACACATTATTTCTCCTCCTCTAACTCCACACCTGCACCTTCATCCTTCCTCCTTTCAAGCTCCTCTCCCTCAGTGCTCAGTGGCGCAGAGGCAGCTGATCCATCCGTGCCTCCAGCCGGTCGCCCCCCCCTCCCCACTCTTCCTGGACAACTGCTGATTAAATGACCCTCTCGCCACACCCAGACCCTTCCACAGTGTCAGTGGAAACATGTTCAGTGTCATCAAACACATCCACCTTAAACGTAAACACCACATTCCAGCCGTCGCTGCCACCATTCAGCGTCATCAACACTTTCCTTCAGAATGACACGTGCTGCTTCAGCTGTTGTGACTTATATCCCAGAGGATGAGTTTGATCAGTGACAGTAGTTTCCATGTCTGAAAAACTGTCTCTCCAACATTTGACTAGAAACAAATGGTGGAACATTAGACATAATAAGCCTTTTATCTGCATTAACCAGTGACAGTGTAGGAGTTAAAGTGTCTCTAACCATCACCCTGTGTTCCATCACCTGCTTCACCTTGTCCACACTGTCCAAAAAAAACACCACTGCACTGTTCATCTGTGAAGAACATTTAACACTGAGAAAAACAACTATCGCTAAGCTAACTTAACTCCACTATCGCTAAGCTAACTTAACTCCCCTATCGCTAAGATAACTTAACTCCACTATCACTAAGCTAACTTAACTCCCCTACCGCTAAGCTAACTTAACTCCCCTATCGCTAAGATAACTTAACTCCACTATCGCTAAGCTAACTTAACTCCCCTACCGCTAAGCTAACTTAACTCCACTATCGCTAAGCTAACTTTACTCCACTATCACTAAGCTAACTTAACTCCCCTATCGCTAAGCTAACTTAACTCCACTATCGCTAAGCTAACTTAACTCCACTATCACTAAGCTAACTTTACTCCACTATAGCTAAGCTAACTTAACTCCTCTAATGGCTAAGCTAACTTAACTCCTCTAATGGCTAAGCTAACTTAACTCCCCTATTGCTAAGCTAACTTAACTCCACTATAGCTAAGCTAACTTAACTCCCCTATCACTAAGCTAACTTAACTCCTCTAATGGCTAAGCTAACTTAACTCCCCTATCACTAAGCTAACTTAACTCCCCTATCGCTAAGCTAACTTAACTCCACTATCGCTAAGCTAACTTAACTCCACTATAGCTAAGCTAACTTAACTCCCCTATCACTAAGCTAACTTAACTCCTCTAATGGCTAAGCTAACTTAACTCCCCTATCACTAAGCTAACTTAACTCCCCTATCGCTAAGCTAACTTGACTCCACTATCGCTAAGCTAACTTAACTCCACTATCGCTAAGATAACTTAACTCCACTATCGCTAAGCTAACCTCCTCTACAGAACAGCGGATCGACGGTGTCAGCCGAACAGTGCTAGCCCCGCTGGATAACATGTTCACCTACTACCCCCACTACTACATCTACCCCCCTACACTACAACCCCCCCACACCACAATACTAACAACAAACACCCACCACCAAAATAAATAGAAATAATCACCAAAAACAGAAAAAAGCTCAGAAAAACACACACAATTACTCAGCTCAGCAACCACCCATTTCCTGCTCAGAGAAAGAGAGAGAGAGAGACAGAGGAGAGAGAGAGGGGGAATGAGAGAGGCAGATAGAGAGAGGAGAGAGCATAAGAATAACAATGGGGGGGGTAAAGAGACAGCGAGAGAGAGAGAGGGGGGGGGGGGGAGAGAATGACAATAAAACTGCAAGCAGTTTCAAAGGCCTTCATTGTCCCTGGCCACCGCCTCCCCACACGATGTCCAAGTTAAATTTCAGCTAAATCTGTGTTTTTATGTCCGAACTACAGACATTTTAGTAAAGGCAAATTTGTAGGGGGCGCTATAGAGCAAAATTGTGATTTCTATTGATAAACTGGTGTAGGATCGAGAGATAAACGTCTGAGTCACATTGCAGACACCGTCTGTCCAATCTACTGCCATGTTACTAACAGTGTATTTGGTGTAGGGGGCGCATAACACTAACCCTAACCCTAACCCTAACCCTAACTTTAACCCTAACCCAGGAGACAGACTTCAGAGTCAAATCGGTGTTTGTACGTCTGAGCTGAAGCCATTTATGTAGTGGTAATTTTCCCTGAAAAGCGTATAACAAAACGATGCAAGTTTTAAAAAAAACGTGGATAATTTTTGATGTCCCACTTGTCTAGATCGCGTTCACTGATTTTGAGCTCATTTAACCCAATGGCCAAGGAGGAGTTTGTTAAATTTCGATGACAACAAAAATCCATGACTCAACATGTTTGAAATTTCAATCCAAGATGGCGGACTTCCTGTTGGTTTATGGGCGTGGCCATTATAAGGTTTTTTGTTCGTCATCATATGATGAACATGTGTAAAAGTTAAACCAGTTGTAAATCAACAGGTTCCTTAAAAGCGTGTCCGTGATTTTCGCTCCAGCAGACTGGACTACTGTAATGACTCTTCACAGACAGACTTGAGCTGATCCACAACTGTGCAGCTAGGTTACTAACCAGAACCAAGAAGGTCCAGTGTTGGTTTCCCTGCACTGGTTACCACTAACCTACACAAGTCATTTTCAAATACTACTGCTCACTTCTAAAGCCTTAAAGGGAACAGGACCCAGTTCCATTTCAAACTCACTGAGCAGTTGTGTCCAAACTAGAACACTAAGGTCATTATAGTGACTCCCACATATATGACAAAGACAAGTGGGGACGCAGCCTTTGGTAACTATGAACCAAAGTTTTATGGAATAGAATTACAAAAGACATGAGGGAAGACACTTCACTGAGTAGATTTAAAACTAAAGTCAAAACTGTTTTATTTTCATCAACCTTTGAAGGAAGATAAAGAATGGAGTCACAACTCTGTGACTGTGTTCTTTATATTCTTTATACTCCTGATATTCTTTATACTCTTTACATTCCTTAAATTCCTTAAATGTTGTGTGTAATCAAATCTTAATGCATTTCTTATTTATTTTATTGAAATTGTATAATGTATGTATAATCAGTTTATCTGCACTCTTGTAATTTTATTTCTTATTTATTGAAATTTTATAATGTCTGTACTTTTGTAATTTTATAATTTTGTGCAATAATATCTTAATGTATTTCTTATTTCTCTAACTTCACTAGGGTGTGATCTGGCCTAAAACAAACTATTTTCACTTTTCTAGGGGGCGCTGTAGACACATTTATTTACTGAATTTTACGAAACCTTTAAATTCTCACAACTTTTCACACTTCTGAAGTGTGTGCTAAATTTGGTGAGTTTTCGTGTATATTCAGGGGGTCAAATTAGAGGACAAAGGGCAGACTCCCCTTTGCGATCACAGCAGAATCAATAGACCTTGCGCCGACGTTGTCCGCGACGAAGGCCTGAGAGAGAGAGAGGGAGAGGAGAAAGAGAGGGAGAGGAGAGAGAGAGGGAGGGGAGAGAGGAGGAGAGGAGAGAGAGGGAGGGAAGAGAGAGGGAGGGGAGAGAGAGGGAGGGGAGAGAGAGAGGGAGAGGAGAGAGAGAGGGAGGGGAGAGAGAGAGAGAGGGGAGAGAGGAGGAGAGAAGAGAGAGAGGGAGAGGAGAGAGAGGGAGAGGAGAGAGAGGGAGAGGAGAGAGAGAGGGAGGGGAGAGAGGAGGAGAGGGGAGAGAGGAGGAGAGGAGAGAGAGAGGGAGAGGAGAGAGAGAGGGAGGGGAGAGAGAGGGAGAGGAGAGAGAGAGGGAGAGGAGAGAGAGAGGGAGAGGAGAGAGAGAGGGAGAGGAGAGAGAGAGGTAGGGGAGAGAGGAGGAGAGGAGAGAGAGAGGGAGAGGAGAGAGAGAGGGAGAGGAGAGAGAGAGGGAGGGGAGAGAGGAGGAGAGAGAGAGGGAGGGGAGAGAGGAGGAGAGGAGAGAGAGAGGGAGAGGAGACAGAAGGAGAGGAGAGAGAAGGAGAGGAGAGGGGGAGAGGAGAGAGAGAGGGACCTTTAAAAAGACCTTTAAAGACACCTTTATTAGGTCATATTTTCAAAAAACAAACATATTCCAAAAAACCTAAAACTATTTACATTGACCCAAAAACCCCCTCCCCCCACATCCAAAAAAACAAAGACATGTATACTTTACACAATCAGTTTTCCTGTCTTCAGAGACTAAGAATAAGAGATCCCTGAGAGACATTACACATCACCTCCTTAATTGCCCAGACAGAAACAAAATCCTCTACTTTTTTCATCATGCTATAATAAACAAATTCTATTCTGATTCGTGCTGCCACTAAACCTTTGAGCATCTGTTCAATGTCTGTGGATCCTGTTCCTTTCACTTTATTCCTCCTGCTGAGCCAAATGCTCATCTTAGCTTGGCCTATCAGGAAGTTTACCAGGCAGATCTCCCTGCACTGTGAAGCTAAATACTTAGGACCAAAAATAAAGAGCTTTTCATCCAACGTAAAACCTAGTCCTGTTATCCATTTCTTCAGCAACTCAAAACACCTAACTAACCTGGGACACTCTAGCCATAGGTGACCCAAGGTCTCCTCAGCTTGACAAAAAACACATTGGCTGTTCACTCTGGGGTCACAACGTGCCACATATCTGTTTGTGGCCACGGCCCCATGTACCACCCTCCACTGTAGGTCAGCAGTACGCTTCTCTATGGGAGGTTTGTACAGGGACCTCCAGCTGCCCCTGGGAGAGGACCCTGCCGCCAACATTCCAGCCCACCTCGACTCCCCGACACCGACCAGAGCTGTTCTGTTGAGGACTTTCACGACCACACAATTAAGGCTTTTTTTTGACGCTTGGGAGAAGACTGATAATCTCGGTGTTTTAAAAGATAGCAGAGCTCCATCCTCCTCTTCCTGCTCCTCCACTGCAACCCTGATGGACACCGAAGGGAACCCAGTTGGTCCTTCTGGTGTGCCTTGTGTTGCCTCTCTTCCAAGAGCCTCCCTATATAACCCTGGGAGTCCACTGATTATTTCCTCTTTTATTTTTTCCAACAGGCGTAACGATTTCAGGCCAGTCTCCTGACTGAGCATGGCAGCAGTCTTCCACTGTCCTGCCATCCTCAGCCCCGATAGCTTCGTTATACCAGCTGTAGTGAAGGCTTTTTTTATACTGTTGGATTTCAGCAGTTTACTCTTAACTAGAGGATTGTAAAAGAGGGGTTCCTCTTCAATCACACCACAAAACTGAGAACAGTCTCTCTCTGAAAAAAAAACAGTTCTCCAAGCATGTAGTACTGAACGGTAAAAGGCAGATGTCTTTGAAATGTCCATTTCATTTAGATTCAATAAAAACAAGTGTTTATCATACTTTAGGCCTTCCACCCTGCCAAGCAGGATGGATGCTGTAAGGTTCCATGACTGCCTCCTGTGGTAAAGGAGAGAGAGGGAGGGGAGAGACAGAAGGAGAGGAGAGAGAGAGAGAGAGAGAGAAGGAGAGGAGAGAGAGAGGGAGAGGAGAGACAGAAGGAGAGGAGAGAGAGAGAGAGAGAGAGAGAGAAGAGAGAGAGAGAGGGAGAGGAGAGAGAGAGGGAGAGGAGAGAGGAGAGAGAGAGGGAGAGGAGAGAGAGAGAGAGAGGGGGAGAGAGGGAGAAGAGAGAAGGAGAGGAGAGAGAGAGGGAGAGGAGAGACAGAAGGAGAGGAGAGAGAGAGGGAGGGAGAGAGAGAGAGGGAGAGAAGAGAGAGAGAGAGAGGGAGAGGAGAGAGAGAGGGAGGGGAGAGAGAAGGAGAGGAGAGGGGGAGAGGAGAGAGAGAGGGAGAGGAGAGACAGAAGGAGAGGAGAGAGAGAGAGGGAGAGAAGAGAGAGGGAGAGGAGAGAGAGAGTGACAGGAGAGAGGAGAGAGAGAGGGAGAGGAGAGAGGAGAGAGAGAGGGAGAGGAGAGAGAGAGAGAGAGGGAGAGGAGAGAGAGGGGGAGAGAGGGAGAAGAGAGAGAGGGAAAGGAGAGAGAAGGAGAGGAGAGAGAGAGGGAGAGGAGAGACAGAAGGAGAGGAGAGAGAGAGAGAGGGAGAGAAGAGACAGAGGGAGAGGAGAGAGAGGGAGAGGAGAGAGAGGGAGAGGAGAGAGAGGGAGAGGAGAGAGAGAGAGAGGGAGAGGAGAGAGAGAGGGAGAGAAGAGAGAGAGAGTGAGGGAGAGAAAAGTAGAGATAGAAGGATTGTTGGCATGTGGACAGTGTGAACATATGGATCTTTGTCAGTTTTGGAGCGTTTTGTCATCCTGTCACTATAACTGGACTACTGAGTGGATTAGTCTGAAACACCCCCCCACACACACACACCCACACACAGACACACACCCACACACAGACACACACCCACACACAGACACACACCCACACACAGACACGCCCACACACACAGCCACACACAGACACACACACCCACACACAGACACACACACACCCACACACCCACACACCCACTCTTCTACTTTACAGTCTGTTACTGTTCACATGGCTTCAGTCAAATGAAGGTTGTTTCCAGTTAATCCTTTTAGTCCACATGTGTGAACCCTGGCTGGCATGGATGTGGTCCAGGTCCAGTCCAGTCCTCATCATCTTTACTGGATCAGTGTGGAGGGTTGGAAGCTCCACCTCTGCTTTTCTGTACTGCTCAACCCACTTTGCTAATGAGTACACTGAAAAAAGTTAAACATTCAATCAACTTAAATATTCTTCAAATTTGACTTTTTATTTCACACAGAAAAAGTTGAATGAACCAAATTGAATTTCATAGGGTTAGGGTTATATTAGTTTAATTTGATTCACTCAAGTAGATGTTTTTATAAATGTTCTATAGTTGTTCAAAGCTCTTTACATTAACCTCACATTCACCCATTCACACACACTCATACACCAGTAGGTTCTAAGGTCAAAGGTCAGTCCTACTGGGAGACTAAGGGTTCAGTGTTTTTGTCCAAGGACACATGGACATGTGGACACTTGGACATGTGGACACATGGACATGTGGACACTTGGACATGTGGACACTTGGACATGTGGACACTTGGACATGTGGACACATGGACATGTGGACGTGAACTGCCAACCCTTCAGTCATTGGACGGCCCGCTCTACCAACTGAACCACCCTAATGTTTATGTATTGAAGAAGAATTTTTAAGTTGAATCAAAGTTTTTATTTGTGTAGTTGTAAATATAAAAAACAGAAATGTTTAAAAAATACTGTATTTGTCTTCTTTTTTTGAGAACGCATGCATGTTTTATTAGGGCTGTCAAAAGATTAAAATTTTTATTCCGTTAATCACATGGTTGATTTATAATTATCAAAACACTTTATGTCGGTCGACTGTTCTGCTTCAGGTTTTTTTTTTTTACTCAATCTGCAACAAAATACACAAAAATACACTAGGAAATACAAAAATGCAGCCAAAGCCACATTAATGCGTTGATTTTGATAGCTCTAATTTTAGTGTTTCATTTGTTCTTCATGTATAGTGATTGGTGAAATACTAAAGTGAGGAAATATTTTCTTTTTTTAATCCATTATGCAAATTCACCAATTGTACTTACATTTTTAATCAATGTGAAGCACTTTGGGCTACAGTGTTTGTATGAAAGGTGCTATACAAATAAAGATTATTATTAGTATTATTGTTGTTGTTGTTATTATTATTTAATTTATTCTCCTCTGACGTGTTGAACGCACAACAAAACATAATTCATATTCAATGTATAAGATTCATACATACACTCAACAAAAATATAAACGCAACACTTTTGTTTTTGCTCCCATTTTTCATGAGATGGACTCAAAGATCTAAAATTCATTCCAGATACACAATATTACCATTTCTCTCAAACATTGTTCACAAATCTGTCTAACTGTGTGATAGTGAGCACTTGTGCTTTGCTGAGATAATCCATCCCACCTCACAGGTGTGCCACATCAAGATGCTGATCTGACATCATGATTAGTGCACAGGTGTGCCTTATACTGCCCACAATAAAAGGTAACATTGTGTATCTGGAATGAATTTTAGATCTTTGGGTCCATCTCGTGAAAAATGGGAGCAAAAACAATCGACACAGTCTCTACATTTAAAATGAGGTTGAAAACATCCGTGTGTGATAAAAACTATGGTCAGGTTAGTTAAAAACAGACTGAAGTCACAGTTCAGTCTAAGCTGCACTAGGAGATAGAATGATGGAAGACGAACAGACAATGAGTTCTTTCTCTCTCTTTCTCTCGTGTCTGTTTTTGTCATTTTTATAACCTATCTTTCATACCAAGTCTGTTCAGCTCTCTCAGCAGTGTCTGTGTAGGACGACATAGACGACAGGATCTGCGGTGACTTGCTTGTGTTGACCTGTGACCTTGGACCTCCTCCCTCACCTGTCTGGTGGATGGACATGACCCCCCCTCTTCATTTATGGGCGTTCATCTATCGTCTGTCCGTCCATGGGAGTGGATCTGTGGAGATTCATTCTTTTTCCCACTGGGTTTTGAAGTTTATCTGACAAGAAGGAGGGTCTAAGAACAGGGGATGTTTGGGACTTTTTTTTAATCTATTTTGGCAGTTGATTATATTTCTGTAAAGCCCTGTGAGATGACTTTGTTGTGATTTGGGACTGTGTAAATGTTATAGACTGTTTTTTTTTTGTCATTGACTCTTTGCCGACCTCTTGTGGTCTATTCGTGGAAGACCTCCCCTGGGCCCTTGTTTCTTTGACCTTTTACTTTAATTGTGTGTCACCTGGCCGTGTGGAACAGGTGCATTCATTTTGCACTCCACCTATTTAAGGCAGGTTCATTCCCTGCTCCTTGTCAGATTGTCTGTCCATGGTCCGTGAGTAATTCTGAGCTTTGAATGTGTAGTAGATTGCCTAATCTTTGTTGTATTTATCGTAGTTTTGCCTGCCTCACTTGTTGTATTTTGCTACTTTGGTTTTTTCCTGCATCGCCCTTTTGGCTGAAGATTTGTTATAGTTTATTTACTACTTTGGTTTTTTCAGCATTGCCCTTTTTGGCTGAAGTTGTTTATGTTTTTTGCCTGCTTATGACAGACTGTTTTTGGGTTTTGTAAGTGTTTTTTGCTGCCTCTGTTTTTTGGTTCTGCCAGTTATCAATAAAAGACTGGAAAAGGATCTGCAAATGGGTCTCCTCGTCTGTACCGTAACAATAAATATAATTGAATTGAAATTGAATTAAAATAGTTGTTGTCGTGCTGGGGTCCGATCTTCTCAGAGTCAGGTTGTTTATGAATGCAGCCCAAAGTGGATGATAATCTCCATCTGAGGATAAATTCAGCTAACCCTAATGCTAATGCTAACCCTGACAAGGTGATACACTACATCTGAGGATAAATACTGACACAGTGAACAAGTACCTGAAGGAAAAGTTGAAAATAACTTTCAAGAGAGTTTAAGAGGACTCTTGGGAGAATCCCTTCCGAGTGTGGCTTGTGCTCCTGTCAGGTGCATTTCTTCTGTGGTGGTGTGCCGTGACCGTCTCTGGGTCAGCCATGAAGGCTCAGGGGGCAAAGGTGGCTCGCGGCTCCAGTAGCAAGGTTTACAGTGCCCGCCGCCCAGACTTCGCAACTTCCCGGGGCCATAGACTCACTGTGCCTCCTCCAGACGTGAAGCCTCAGGAGGGAGTTGGGACCCCTTTTCCTCCTGTGCACCAACTGTTTTGTGTCACCAGGGCAGGAACTGGCCCACGTACAGCAGGCACCAGAGGTCAGCTGCGATGTCAGTAACCCGCTTGACCCTTCTGGAAACACAGGAGTCTAATGCACACGTGAGTCTGAGGGTCTCCCCGAAACCCCACGAGTCAGAGAGTCTTCCAGAAACCCCACGAGTTAGAGGGTCTCCCAGAAACCCCACGAGTTAGAGGGTCTCCCAGAAACCCCACAAGTTAGAGGGTCTCCCAGAAACCCCACAAGTTAGAGGGTCTCCCAGAAACCCCAAGGTGCAACGACAGTGAAAATCAGTCGACCGTAATGGACAATAATGGTGATGTTCAAACTAGAGGGGGGATGTTTCCCCCCACCCCCCCTGGCAAATTGCACCCATTGTATATACCTACATATATACACGACTCCCGTAGCACAAGTCGACTTATATTTGGAGGAGTCAACCAGTCACAAGTTATTTTTTCTCCCCCTCAGTGCATCAACACAGAACAGTCAGAGCTAAACCAGAGGAGACATGGCTGCTGCTAATGCTAACCCTAAACCAGGGGAGACATGGCTGTTACTAATGCTAACCCTAAACCAGAGGAGACCTGGCTGCTGCTAATGTTAACTGTAATCCAGAGGAGACAGGGATGCTGCTAATGCTAACCCTAAACCAGAGGAGACCTGGCTGCTGCTAATGTTAACTCTAAACCAGAGAAGACGTGGCTGCTGCTAATGCTAACCCTAAACCAGAGGAGACGTAGCTGCTGCTAATGCTAACCCTAAACCAGAGGAGACGTGGCTGCTGCTAATGTGTGTGTATATATATATATATATATATATATATATGCACACATACATAAATACACATATACAACATAATTATTCCCATAAATGTATGTTCTATGATAAATTAATAATTTATAACACATACAGTAGATTGTACATTTTTTTGGTATGTTACATATTTGCAACAGTAGGTACTAAGGGGTTAATGTATCTGCGGAGCGTCATTAAGTCAATATAGCAGTGTCAAACAATCCCCCAGGGTTCCTTCCAGCATCAAACCTCTGTAAGAATTAAACCATTTTTAAATTAGTCTGGTTCAGAAATAGTCTAAATCTGTCATGCTCTAACGCGGTGTCACATTCACCCAGATTACCATCATTACACTAATTAATGCTTTAATTTCTGGATATATTTTGAAACGAAACCCAAAGTGCTGTGACTTTTTTTTTTAATGTACTATAGGACTAATGTGGTGTGGAACATTTGTTAATCTGGCTCCCTCATGCCTCAGATCTGCTGAATGGTTTTTTATCTGCTGTAATAACGTTCAAACACTGAGCTGGAGTCAGTTAGAAGAAGAAGAAAAAAGAAAAATGACTGGAGAACTGGAAAAAATGTTCTTCAGTTTTATAAATGTTCTACACTTCTATAAATGTTCTTCACTTCTATAAATGTTCTACACTTCTATAAATGTTCTTCACTTCTATAGTTGTTCCACCTTCATGGTTCAAAGCTCTTTACATTAGCCTCACATTCACCCATTCACACACACTCATACACCAGTAGGGTTCTAAGGTTCTGTCAGTCCTATTCAATTCAATTCAATTCAATTTTATTTATAAAGCCCTAAATCACAACAAAGTCGTCTCAGAGGGCTTTACAAAAACATAATCAACAACAGAAATACATGAAAAGTCCCAGGCATCCCCTGTCCTTAGACCCTCCTTCTCAGCAAGAAAAAACTTCCAAACCCAGTGGGAAAAAGAAGAAATCTTGAGGAGAACCACATTGAAGGAGAGATCCACTCCCATGGACGGACAGGCTATAGATGAACGTCCATGTATAAATGCAGGAAGGGGGGCTGGTCCAGACAGGCAGGGGCGGTGGTCCGGGGTCACAGGTCAGCACAGGCGAGATACTCCAGATCCTGTCGTCCATGGCTCCCGTGCAGGCACTGTCAGGAGAGCCACCACTCCCCCCAGGGGGGGAGGGGGGAAAGGGGACACCAGGTGACTAGTCATGAACAGACTTGGTAAGAAAGATATGTTATAAAAATTACAGAAACAGATGTGAGGAAGAGAAAGAGAAGAAAGAACTCAGTGTCTGTACTTCCCCCAGCATTCTAACTCCTAGGGCAGCCTAGACTGAACTGTGACTCATACATCATGTATACATGATATATGAGTCACATAATTTTTAACTAACCTGACCATAGGCTTTCTCAAACAGGAATGTTTTAAGCCTAATTTTAAATGTAGAGACTGTTTCGGCGTTTTTAATATTAAAGGGAAGCTGATTCCATAAGACAGGGGCCTGATAACTAAAGGCTCTAGCTCCTACTGTACTTTTAGAAACCCTAGGAACTTTCAGTAAACCTGCATTCTGAGAACGAAGGGTTCTATTGGGTTGGTACGGAACCAGATCATCTTTAAGATAAGAGGGGCCCATACCATTAATGGTTTTATATGTAAGGAGGAGGATTTTAAATTTAATTCTAGACTCAACTGGTAGCCAGTGAAGGGTTTGGAGCACAGGCGTGATGTGTTCTCTTCTATTTGATCCTGTTAATAATCTTGCTGCTGCATTTTGAACCAGTTGCAAGCTTTTTAGGGAATATTTAGGACATGCTACAAGTAAGGAGTTACAATAATCTAATCGTGATGTAACAAATGCATGAATTAATTTTTCTGCAGTCGTTTTAGACAGAATATTCCTAATTTTGGCTAATGTTGCGCAGGTGAAAGAAGGCTGTTCTGCAAGTTTGTTTGATATGCATTTTGAATGAAAGATCTGGATCAAATAAAACTCCTAAATTTTTAACTGTGGCACTGGGTGTTCCACTTAAGTTGTCCAGAGTAACTATCTGGTCAGTTAGGGAGTCTCTCGCATCTTTAGGACCAATTATAATGACTTCAGTTTTTTCAGGGTTCAGTAAAAGATAATTGGCACTCATCCAAATTTTTATGTCTTGTACACAAGTACTTAGTTTATCTATTTGCCTGGTCTGATCAGGTTTAATCGATAAATATAGCTGTGTGTCATCCGCGTAACTATGAAAATTAATGCCATGATTTGTAATGATGTTACCTAAAGGGAGCATATATAGTGTAAACAAAATAGGCCCAAGGACTGACCCTTGAGGAACGCCATAATTAACTCTGGAGGACTGCGATGATTGTTTGTTGATGTGAACAAATTGGTAGCGATTAGATAAATATGATTTAAACCAGCAGAGGGCTGCTCCTCTAATACCTATATCATATTCTAATCTGTGCACTAAGATACTGTGGTCGATGTTGTCAAAGGCTGCACTAAGGTCTAATAACACCGGGACCGATATTAATCCGATGTCAGCGGCTAATAATAAGTCATTAGTAACTTTAACTAACGCCGTTTCAGTGCGTCCTACTGGGACACTAACGGTTCAGTGTCTTTGTCCAAAGACACTTGGACATGTGGACAGCCAGTTGAATATTGGACAGCCTGCTCTACCAACTGAACCACAGCCGCTCTCTAAGTAATGTTTCTGTAGCAGAGGTGGTCAAAGTTCTCACATCCTAGGCTGGTTCTGGTCGATGTGGTCTCCGAGCACAACATTAGGTGAACACTAGGCCAACACTAGGCTAACATTAGGATAACACTAGGCCAACACAAAGTAAACAATAGGTGAACACTAGGCCAACACTAGGCTAACATTAGGATAACACTAGGCCAACACAAGGTAAACAATGGGCCAACACTAGACCAACAACACTAAGTGAACACTACACGAACAACACTAGGCCAACGCTAGGTCATCACTAGTGTAGCAGCTAAAGTAGACTTTTGTTTATATATTTGGAAATATTGTTTAAAAAGATAAATAATTTAATTTGAATTTGAAATTTCATGATTATATTTCATGATTAAAATGATGAATATTATATATGATAGTTAAAATAATTATAATTCATATGCATACATTATCACTTAATCATAGACAGAAATTAAGTACTGTCACTTTAAGAACTGGCCAATTTGGCTTTCTTAGGTGAGGGTTCACGCTTCGCTTGTCAGATCGGGAGGAGCCATGGAAGCCAACAGTTTTTCATACCTGACTTAGTGATTGAATCTCCAGCAGAAATTAGAAACATTTATTTTATTTTATTTAATCAGTAATCAGTAATCAAGTTTAGTTCTTTCGTTTGTGTTTTGTAACTGTTAAAAAAGAAGATTAAAATTAGACTTAAATTTCAAGACCTTTTGCTGCGGATCTTATCAGTTACATGGACAATATGAATGAAAACAACAACTTTGGGTCGGAGAACTCATCAGCGTAAGAAATAGCATTTTCTCAAGGTCTCACGAAGAACAAGCCTCTATAACTAGGCCAACACTAACCCAACACTAGGCCAACACTAACCCAACACTAAACCAACACTAACCCGACACTAGGCCAACACTAAGCAAACACTAACCCAACACTAGGCCAACACCCCTCTTTCCTTTTAGTGTAATTGTAAAAGATCATGTGTAAACAGTGTCCTACATCTGATGGAGTACGTACTGAGTGTCCATGAATAATCACTGTCAATGTTAACTTTAATGATTTATTTACTGTATTTTCACACTATAAGGTGAACTGGATTATAAGGAGAATTAAGTGAAGATAAACACTAACAATAACTATAAACCTTGTTGAGTTGGAACAAAACAAAACACACTGATTCTGATAAGTCAAACTTTAAAAGAATCCAAATTATGAGATACTCCAGTTTAGGTCTAAGCCCTAAAATTAATCACACTTACGACTGCTTTGTAAGTCTAGTTAATAATAAACCCTGTGTAGTTAATAATAAACCCTGTGTAGTTAATAATAAACCATGTGTAGTTAATAATAAACCTAATATTATTAAACCTATAGGAGTGAGATCAAATAATTGAATAAAAATAGTTTTAAGTAATAATCAGAAAAATCAGATCAGATCAGAAAAAGAACACCTAACAATTTTATCCAATGTGGACTGATCAATATTAAGTCTATTTCTTCCAAATCTTTATTAATAAATGATCTAATCAGTGATCAATAGATTGATATTTTAGCTGTGACTCAAACCTGGCTTCAGCAGGCTGAATATGTCCCATTAAATGGGTTAGGGTTAGGGTTATCACACAGCCAGAACCAGTGGTGGTGGTGGAGGAGTGGCAGTAATATCTCACTACAGTTTAGTCCTTAGCCCTAAAATTAATCCTAAAATTAATCCCACTTATCACTCCTTTGAAAGTCTAGTTTTATCCATTACTTTCCCCAACTGCAGAAACCAAAAAACAGTCCTTTTTGTCCTAGTTTATGTCCCTCCTGGTCCTTATTCACAGTTTGGATCTCATCAGTCTCTGACTTTCTATCCAGTGTAGTGTTGAACTGGGATAGGATTAGAATAGTTGGTGATTTGAACATACATGTTGACAACAACACTGACTCTCTTAGTAATGCATTTAGGCTTTATCCAAAATGTTCATAAACCAACCCACATTCACAGACACACCCTCCATCTATCCATCCTATTTTGTTTACACTATATGCTCCCTTTAGGTAACATCATTAGAAATCATGGCATTAATTTTCATTGTTATGCAGATGACACACAGCTATATTTATCGATTAAACCTGATCAGACCAGACAAATAGATAAACTAAGTACTTGTGTCCAAGACATAAAGACTTGGATGAGTGACAATTATCTTTTATTGAACCCTGAAAAAAACTGAAGTCGTTATAATAGGTCCTGAAAATGCGAGAGACTCCCTACCTGACCAGATAGTTACTCTGGACAACTTAAGTGGAACACCCAGTGACACAGTTAAACATTTAGGAGTTTTATTTGATCCAGATCTTTCATTCAAAGGGTCAGGGGTCAGAGGTCAGGGCACATTAACCAAACATGCAGAACAACCTTCTTTCACCTGTGCAACATTAGCCAAAATTAGGAATATTCTGTCTAAAACGACTGCAGAAAAATTAATTCATGCATTTGTTACATCACGATTAGATTATTGTAACTCCTTACTTGTAGCGTGTCCTAAATATTCCCTAAAAAGCTTCAACTGGTTCAAAATGCAGCAGCAAGATTATTAACAGGATCAAATAGAAGAGAACACATCACCCCTGTGCTCCAAACCCTGACCCCTAACCCTATCACCCCTGTGCTCCAAACCCTGACCCCTAACCCTATCACCCCTGTGCTCCAAACCCTTCACTGGCTACCAGTTGAGTTTAGAATTAAATTTAAAATCCTCCTCCTTACATATAAAAACATTAATGGTATGGGTTAGGGTTAGGGGTCAGGGGTTAATGGTATGGGCCCCTCTTATCTTAAAGATGATCTGGTTCCATACCAGCCCAATAGAACCCTTCGTTCTCAGAATGCAGGTTTATTGAAAGTTCCTAGGGTAATATTAATATTAAAGACGCTGAAACAGTCTCTACATTTAAAATTAGGTTGAAAACATTCCTGAGAAAGACTATGGTCAGGTTAGTTAAAAATTATGTGACTCATATATCATGTATACATGATGTATGAGTCACAGTTCAGTTTAGACTGCCCTAGGAGTTAGAATGCTGGGGGAAGTACAGGCACTGAGTTCTTTCTTCTCTTTCTCTCTCTCACACCTGTTTCTGTCATTTTTATAACCTATCTTTCATACCAAGTCTGTTCATGACTAGTCACCTGGTGTCCCCTTTCCCCCCTCCCCCCCTGGGGGGGGTGGTGGCTCTCCTGACAGTGTCTGCGTGGGAGCCATGGACGGCAGGATCTGCAGTGTCTCGCCTGTGCTGACCTGTGACCCCGGACCCCCGCCCCTGTCTGTCTGGACCAGCCCCCCCTCCTTCATTTATAAATGGACGTTCATCTATATTCTGTCCGTCCATGGGAGTGGATCTCTCCTTCAATGTGGTTCTCCCCAAGATTTATTTTTTTCCCCCACTGGATTTTGGATTTTTTTCTTGCAGAGGAGGAGGGTCGGTAACACTTTACAATAAGGGTACATGAATCATGTTGGAATCATGTTTGAATCATGGGCTGATTCATAATGAATTAACATATGACTCATGTATGTACTAATGATTAATATATCATGAGTCATGAAAGGATTCCTGTTGGAATCATGATGACTCATGATGAGTCACTATTAATATATCATGCTGTTACAGCATGATATACACTGCTGTTAATTCATGTTGTTAATATATCATGTATTAACACTGCTGATAGCTATCAATCAAATTATATATGAATCAGACTTTAGTGAAGGGTGCATGAGTAATGATGGAGTAATATTTGATTCATGGTGAATTAAAACTAGGACGGGGGCTTCCAACCTTCATATCCATCACCTGCTGGCCATGGTCTACTTACCCCTCTGCTGGACTCAGCCCCTGGTCTACTGTTTTCCACAAGTCATATTCATGATGAATTAACGTATTACTTAGCAAAATCTTTTGAGTCACTATATGAGTCATGATATATTAATGATTAACATATGATGAATTAATGTATGAACAAGAGTGTCCTAGTGTGTTAATACATACTCTGAAAATAATTCATGTCTGACTCATGATAAGTTGCCCCTTATTCTGCAGTCATGACATTATCATGATTACTACACCATGAGTTAATGTATGAACAAGCATATTCATGATGAATTAATGTATGAACAAGAGATATTCATGATGAATTAACATATTACTTAGCAAAATCTTTTGAGTCACCATATGAGTCATGGTATATTAATGATTAACATACCATTAATTAATGTATAAAGATGTGATATTCAGAATGTCTTAATATATACTTAGAAAAGAAATTATGATTAAAGTTTTCTTTACCTCTTATTGTAAAATCATGACATCACAATCATAACTATACTATTAACCAGTGTGTAATATACTATTACAATACAAGTGATTTATATAAACCAAGTGAAATCACAGCATTGTGTATTTTCCGAATGTCATCAATACAACCAAAATACCAGATTGGGTACAACAACATTTTAATAACCAAAAATATCCAAAGGCAGATCACACACAGAGAGAGAGAGAGAGAGAGAGAGAGAGAGAGAGAGAGAGAGAGAGAGAGAGAGAAAGAGAGAGAGAGAGAAAGAGAGAGAGAGAGAAACGAAAAGTCATTCTCCACAGTACACGGATGCATTGTCCTGCATGAAAACAATTAAAAAGTGCCCAAAAGTCAAGTCAAAATCTGCCTTGTTCAGAGAGACAACCAGAAGGAGGTTTTCCCACCGCCTTCTCCGCAACCAGCCGTTTCTGGCGGTCACGCACTCCTAATATGCTGAATACCCACTTTTTCTGTGGGCATGTTGCTGCAGCCCTTCCGCGGTGATACTGTAAAACACAAAAAGCAAAGATGGCAGACTCATGGTGAGGACAAGGGGGAGTTTGTTAAAAAAAAAAAAGTTTGAGAACTACCACATTAGTGTATGTGACCTTTTCTTTTTTGCAGCATATCATCAAAATAGTGTCCACCATGCCAAACAACGCCAAAGCGATCACATGGAACAAGCTCCAGCAGCACCTACTGTCCCATGCCCACACTAAACTAAATATGTGGATTAGAGATGGTCTCCACAGCCACCTTTTGCACCACAAGAACAAAACCTTCACTGACAGGACACTGTGTATAATAATAATAATAATAATAATAATAATAATAATAATAATAGTAGACTTGTCTTTTTATGTTACCAATGCTGACCTCATTTAAAATACTATAAGTGCTTGTGAAATTTGCCTTTGAGTAGTAAACAAGTGCATGCAAAATTTTAGCTTGATTTTAGCCCAGATTAAAATTTTGCCCCACTGTGAATTTCAGTTTGACACCCCTGCCCTATCCCACCAAAATACTGCCTCTGGTTCAGTTTCATCATGCAAATATTTCACTATTTTAGCCACCTTGGGTTCCATGAAAGGCACCATATAAAACTAAGTTATTATTTTCACATCGCTGTAAGAACAACAGTGTTTCAGGGAAATTGTCAGAGGTGGAAAAACTACTGAAAAAATATAGTTGAATAAAATTATCTTTACTTTGTTTAAATTCTACTCAGAGTAAAAGTACACATCTAAAAATATACAAAATTACTTCATTTAATATATAACTTGAGTACAGGTTACTTCATTAAAAGTTTCAACCTGCGCAGAGATCAACCAATCTCTGAGGCGTCAGATAGTCAACAAATTACGTTCCATAATTCTAGCAACTGGAGAACATCAGCCAAATGATATGTCCACAGAGTTTGTTTTTGACGTTCAGAACTAATAAATTATGAGAGATTACCGGCACAAATTACAAAGCGGGAGGGGGCGGGAGATGGGTCTGAAATACGGGAGAGTCCTGGGAAAAACGGGAATGTTAGCAGTTCAGTGCAAACATTTTTCAGTCCCATTGTACAGCCCACAACATGAGAACAAAGAAATTTAAACAACAATTAAAACTATTCAAAAACACAAAATGCACACAACACAAAGTGCCCACAGGATCCTAAAATTAAGAATGTCCACATTGGGTCCAACTGTTTAAAATACATTCTTTTGAACTACTACTATCATCCCATTCCCTCGTCTACTTCCCTTGATCAGAGTAAAAATAATATGACGGCACGGCACGTCATGAATCAGACCATGATTCCAACATGATTCCATCATGATTCATGTACCCTTATTGTAAAGTGTTACCGGAGGGTCTAAGGACAGAAAGGTGCTTGGGACTGTTCATATATCTCTGTAGTTGATTGTGTTTTTGTAAAGCCCTGAGAAACAACTTTGTTGTGATTAAGGGCTTTATAGATAAAATTGTATTGAATTGAATTAAAAGCCATCAAGGCACCTGGTACTACCTGTCTCAGGTCGAGATGCTGGCGACTAAACTGGCAACCCACTGGAGTACCATTACTCCAGGTGGAAGGGTGTTTCTGATCATCCTGGCAAAACTAAAAAGAAAATCTGTCTTAAGGTCCGTAGTGGGCCACATCAGAAAGGAGTATGTGGCATCCTCAGAGCGGAAATCGACAGACTGGTTTTCCGATCAGCCGCTGCAGCATACCTGGAGCTATGACATGTCTCAGCTTGTCCTTGCCTGCCATAACCGTCTCTAGGAAATGCAGAGAGAGTGAATCTAGAAGAGCAAGACCTAGTTTTACTTCAAATTACGCTGAATCAGCGCTTGCATGCAGTTCTATATATAATACGGTCAGATCTGAAATACCCAATGCCAGCTCGAACGTCGCCCGGACAAACAAGATTCGTGGTGATCATCTCCCGCTCCGGATGACAGTGAAAAGTAAGGTAGGATGCAGGAAATGACTCATCAGCATAAGAAATAGCATGAATGGAATGTGAGAACACTCATGGACAGGTCTAGATCTGAGAGACCTGAGCAACAGACAGCCCTCATAGCGCGGGAACTGTCCGGATATGAGGTGGATATCGCTGCCCTTAGTGAGACTTGCCTGGCAAACTATGACAGTATTATTGACTGCGGCTATACTTTCTTCTGGAGTGGAAAGACAGAGGAAGAACGCAGGGAATCGGGTGTGGGTTTTGCTATCAGAAACCAGATCATGAGAATCATGGAAGAGGATCCAACACTGGTCAGTGACAGGATAATTACCATGCATCTACCGCTAGAGATGAATGTGTATGCGACAGTCATAAGTGTTTATGCACCAACTATGACAAACCCAGATGAGAACAAAGAGCAGTTCTACAGTCAATTGAGAGAGCTGCATTCCAAGGTCCCAAAGAAGGATAAGCTCATTGTCACAGGTGATTTCAATGCAAGAATTGGCTGCGAACACGAGAAGTGAGAAGGTGCGTTAGGACACCACAGGATTGGAAAATGGAACGCAAACGGAGAATTGTTAATTGCTCTTTGTGCTGAACATAGCTTGGTGATCACCAATACCATCTTCAGCCATAAGGAGCATCATAAGGTCACTTGGATGCACCCCCGCTCCAAGCACTGCCACTTATAAGACTACATGATAACAAGAAAGAAAGACCTGAATGACATAAGAGTTAAGAGAGGGGATGATTGCGCCACAGATCATTAGATGGTCTGGTCCAAGGTGGCCTTCTCGCTGAGGAGACCGAATGCACGGACAAAGGCTAAACCACCAACAAAACTGGATGTGCAAAAGATCAGGAGTGGTGACATGAAGACTAACCTACAACACGAAATGAATGAGGCCCTGAAAAATCTGGAAGAGATGGATGGGAGTGAGGTTGAAGCACAGTGGTATACTATAAAGACAGTTGTGTATGAAACAGCAGAGAAAGTATGTGAGAAGCCAAAACGAAAACATCAAGACTGGTTTGATGAAAACGATAAACATCTGGAATGTCTGCTGGAAAAATTGAATGTTGCTATAGCCAATATGCTGCAAACAAACACGAGGTCCAACAAGAATAAGTACATGGCTGCACGAGGGTACTTCAGCAGTACACGAGAAAGCTCAAGACAAATTGGTGGGAATGAAAAGCAGAAAGTTTACAAAATACATTGGATGTAAATGATTTGAAGGGCTTCTATAACGGACTATGAGAGGTGTACGTTCCTGCAGAACGTGGGTCAACCCAACTCACTGCTACTGATGCACAAATCTTCAGGAGAAATCGTAGATCCTAAACAGATTTGCCCAACCAACTCCTGAATGTATCAGGGCTTGTGGATGAGGGAGCACTCAACAGTCTCCAAACAAGGCCAGAGGTAGTGTGCCTTTCTGAGCCGCCAGACGTAAAGGAAGTTGTGGATACAATCGATGCTACACAATAGGTGAAATCACCTGGTAAATGTGGTATACCTGCGGAAATCTGGAAGCATGGAGGTACAGAGATTGTGATCAAGCTGCATAAACTTGTCCTCAAAGTCTGGTCAGTGGAGAACACACCTTGTGACTGGAGAAATGCCAGTATTATCCTTATTTTCAAGAAAGGTAGTCGGAGAGACTGTGGAAATTACAGAGGTATATCCTTGCTTTCCATCGCTGGTAAGATCCTTTCTCGTGTTCTGCTGAACAGGATTAACAGACATATAACACCAGTCATACTGCCCAAGTCCCAGTGTGGTTTCAGGAGTGGCAGGGGCACAATGGACATGATTTTCTGTCTGTGACAGACCCAGGAGAAGTTTATGGAGCAAAACATGCCACTATATGCAGTGTTCATTGACTTCTCAAAAGCCTTTGACACTGTATCGAGAGAGACACTCTGGCAGTTCCGGGTCAAATTTAGCTGTCCAGCCAAGTTTGTCAATGTTATACGATCTCTCCATAGCGGTATAAAAGCTTCTGTATCCCAAGGCGGTAACGACTCGAAGCAATTCGATGTTTCCAATAGAGTAAAGCAAGGGTGTGTCCTGGCGCCAACGCTCTTTTCTCTATACCTGTCGGCTATGTTGGAGATGGCCTTCAAGGACTCTACTGATAGGGTGTCAATCCAAGCAAGGCATAACGCTGACCTATTCAATGTTGCTCACTCCAAAGCGAAAAGGAAAACATGCCAGGTCATAGTATGAGAAATGCTCTTTGCGGACGACAGCGCACTGGTAGCACATGATGTGGATAGTATGCAGAGATAAGTAGACAGATTCTCCTCAGCTGCAGAACAATTCAGCCTGAAAATCAACATAAAAAAGACAGAGTGCTTATTTCAAACAGTGAAGTTTCAGACATGGACTCAATTCCCTGGTGAAATCCATGTAAGAAACGAAACCCTAGTCCAGACCAAAGACTTTATGTACTTGGAAAGCACCATCTCTGACAATGCCTGAATAGATAATGAGATCATCTTCCGAAAGGGAAAGGCCAGCGCGGCATATGCTAAGCTGAGAGAGAGGCTGTGGGACAACCATCACATATCGCTCAAGGTTAAAGGCAAGGCCTATTGAGCAGTTGTCTTATCTACCCTATTATACGGTGCAGAAACATGGACTGTATATCACAGCCAGGTGAAAAATTTACAGGCATATATGATGTGGGACCTGAGAGAAATAATGAAAATGACTTGGATGGATGAAATCACAAATAAAGAGATATACAAGAGGACCGGATTACGGTCAATGGCTGATACACTCATTGAGAAAAATCTCAGGTGAACAGGGCATGTTCATCGCATGGACACTGACAGATTGCCTAGGCAGCTGCTCTACTCTCAGCTCATGACAGGGACCAGGAATCAGGGACGGCCTAGACCCGGGTTCAAAGATGTAGTAAAGAGGAATCTGAAGTGGAGGGATATAAGCACAAACTCTTGGCAAACTACTGCTCGGGATCGTCCAGCATGGAGAGCCAAGATCAAAAGACCATAGCAATAGAACAGTCATTGTCGCCTCGAGGGACTGCCAATGATGATGATGATGATGATGATGACTGTTATGACCCGGAGGTTGCAACATATTTGAGAGAGAGCAAAGGAGACAAGAGGTTTAACTTTGCCACACAATTTTATTAAGCAAAGGTATTTAAGGTAAAACCCCACGTTCCCGTGCCCCCAAAAAAACAATCCCCAAAAGTACAAAAGAAAGTTGGACCCAGGTGAGTTGGCCAAATAAACGAAAGGACGGTAGATGGAGCAAACCAATGCTATACAGGGCCGTAGAACCTGCTCACCTACCGCTACCCCTGTCCTATTAACACAACCCGCAAACTAAACCCTTTAAAATTAAATCAAATGAAAACATGACGTCCAAACTCACCGGGCCAAATAATAAGGAAAAAAAACTAAGAAGCAGAAGGACCTCGGCCAACCAGCATCTCGCAGCTGGAAACAGCTTTGCTCAAGTGTGCACAGGCGTGCGCGCTCCAGAAACGGCTTCCCAGGTGGAAGTGAGGCACTCTCAGGAAAGGCGTTCTTCCTCTAGACCTGCAGGTCCAGTTTATATAGTTGCTGCGGCGGAAGCCAATCAGCGACCTGAAGAGAAACTTATGTGTAGGCTATTGCACACAACAAAACAGTCAATAATTGTCCACAATTAAATAAATTAGGACTCATAAAAAACTGTGCTGGAACATAACAATGACATCTATATATATATATATATATATATATATATATATATATATATATATATATATATATATATATATATATATATATATAGATAGATAGATAGATAGATAGATAGATAGATAGATAGATAGATAGATAGATAGATAGATAGATAGATAGATAGATCAAACAGAAGAGAACACATCACCCCTGTGCTCCAAACCCTTCACTGGCTTCCAGTTGAGTTTAGAATTAAATTTAAAATCCTCCTGTTTACATATAAAACCATTAATGGTATGGGTTAGGGTTAGGGGTCAGAGGTCAGGGGTTAATGGTATGGGCCCCTCTTATCTTAAAGATGATCTGGTTCCGTACCAGCCCAATAGAACCCTTTGTTCTCAGAATACAGGTTTATTGAAAGTTCCCAGGGTTTGTAAAAGTACAGTAGGAGCTAGAGCCTTTAGTTACCATGGTTACTGTCTGATGGAGCTAGAGCCTTTAGTTACCATGGTTACTGTCTGATGGAGCTAGAGCCATTAGTTACCATGGTTACTGTCTGATGGAATCATCTTCATTTAATATTAAACAGGTCGACACAGTCTCTACATTTAAAATTAGGTTGAAAACATTTGTGTTTGATAAAAACTATGGACAGGTTAGTTAAAAAATACTGAAGTCACAGTTCAGTCTAAGCTGCACTAGGGGATTCTTTCTCTCTCTCTTTCTCTCTGTTTTTGTCATTTTTATAACCTATCTTTCATACCAAGTCTGTTCATGTCTAGTCACACCCCCCCCCCCCCCCCGGGGAATGGTGGCTCTCTCAGCAGTGTCAGCATAGGAAGCCATGGACAACAGGATCTGCGGTGACTCACGTCCCTCACCTGTCTGGTGGATGGACCTGCCCCCCCCTCCTTCATTTATAAATGGACGTTCAGATATAGTCTGTCCGTCCATGGGAGTGGATCTGTCCTTCAATGTGGTTCTCAACATTTATTATTTTTCCCACTGGGTTTCTGCTGAAAAGGAGGAGCTAAGGACAGGGGGGGGGGCTAAGGACTGGGGATACTTCTGTAGTTGATTGTGTTTCTGTAAAGCCCTGTGAGATGACTTTGTTGTCATTTGGTGCTTTATAAATAAAATTGAATTGAATTGAATTGAATAGATAAAAAGTTTCAAAAAAGTTTCAACGGAGATTCAACAAAACAACTGTTCAATTTAGTTGCATTAACATTTTAAATCAGATTAATCATGATGGATTAATCCACATCAATGCATTAATTTTGACAGCATGAAAAATATACACAAAACATGCTAAAATTTACAAAAAAGGAACACAAAAAAGTGATGAAAAATCTCAAACATATTAAAAAACACCCAAAAATGTGATAAAATATCCTAAATATATGCAAAAATATTAATATATATGCAATTAATGTGATTATTCAACAGTTGCATTAGCACTTTTAATCAGATCAATCATGATGATTGATGGATGAAACCACCATTAATTTGGATTAAAATGTTATTTTGCAGCATAAATGATGTATTTATTTCACTGCTCGGGGCTGGCTTATATTTTTTGTTTGCTTTATATCCTTGTGATTTATTTTGCATCACAAATGGAAGAGACTGTGGAGTAATAGGATGAAAGAATATGCAGATTTCATTACCTGTGATTTCTTTTATCCCAAATGAAGTGAGCGGCTTTCGAATGAGAAAAATGAATAAGCTCTTTTCTTGTCACCAACATATGCATTGCTAACAAGGTTAGAGTTTCACAGAAATGACTTAATGGGCTGCACTTTCTGTCAGCTCCACCTGACCTTTTCTTCAGCCTTACACAGAATCTGTCGTATATCCCGTCCATTCAAACACCGTTAGTCATAATGAATATTTCCATTTGTGAAGCTACCATTCAAACATACTATTAATAAACCAGAACAAATGAATAAGCCCGTGTCTCATTCCCTGGTGTAAATGTAATCTTTTGTCTGAGGTGGTTTGTGTCTTTGTTTAGGCTGTGATCTGCTCCTCTCTTCATAAACCTCTTTCTCTACCGGCTCAAACATGTCTTAATTCTCCTCTTATTGCTTTACCACACCTCTATTATGTTTCATTAGACATTTGGATGTGCAATTTAGGTGAGAGTAACTAAGTAAAACTACTTTGTTGTTGTCAGGGTCGGTTCTGGTCAATGTGATGCCCTAGGCCAACACTAAAATGATAGATGGACTGTACTTATACAGCACATTTTTATTCAACACTTGGTGCCCAAAGCACTTTACAATTCCTCACATTCACACATACGCCAGTAGACGGCTGCTACCAATACATGTGGACAGCCAGAGCCTGGACGTGAACCGCCAACCCTTCGATCATGGGGCAACCTGCTCTACCAGCTGAGCTACAGCTGCCCACAGTGAGCCACAACACTAGGCCAACACTAGACCAACACCCCTCTTTCCTTTTAGTGTAATTCTAAATGATCATGTGTAAACATAGTGTCCTACATCTGATGGAGTACGTACTAAGTGTCCATGAATAATCACTGTCAATGTTAACTTTAATGATTTATTTACTGTATTTTCACACTATAAGGTGAACTGGATTATAAGGAGCATTAAGTGAAGATAAACAGTCACAATCCAGGAGAACTGGACCGGAACCTCACAGGAAGACTGGACCAGAACCTCACAAGATACAGCAGACAGACTGTGGACACTAAGAGGAACATTATCCAGAACACAAACTCGGGTAGGAAGAATTTTGAAGATGGTGTTTTTTTTAAATCCCAAAAAAATACACCTGTTTTTCCTTCACTTGTGTTTCACATACAGGTTCGAAAGAAACTGGGTGAACCTCATTCCTTTTATGATAAACCAGAGGGGGGGGTTTCAGATGATACCCTCTGAATGTCAGTATATTAAGAGGAGGATCTGCTCGTGCTACCGCCGGGCGCATTTCCTCTGCGGCGCATGCAACTGGCTCAGGGAGGTAAGGTGGGCGGGGGCTTTCCACCCCCCCTCTGCCCGAACTTCACTGTATGTGAAGTTCCTCTTTCAGGCATTTTGTGTTTATGCCGACACAAAGACTTATAGACCACAGCATATATATATATATATATATATATATATATATATATATATATATATATATATATATACCAGGTGACTAGTCATGAACAGACTTGGTATGAAAGATAGGTTGTAAAAATTACAGAAACAGGTGTGAGGGAGAGAAAGAGAAGAAAGAAGGAACTCAGTGTACTGTACTTCCCCCAGCATTCTAACTCCTAGGGCAGTCTAGACTGAACTGTATACATGATGTATGAGTCACATAATTTTTAACTAACCTGACCATAGGCTTTCTCAAACAGGAATGTTTTAAGCCTAATTTTAAATGTAGAGACTGTGTCGGCGTCTTTAATATTAAAGGGAAGCTGATTCCATAAGACAGGGGCCTGATAACTAAAGGCTCTAGCTCCTACTGTACTTTTAGAAACCCTAGGAACTTTCAATAAACCTGCATTCTGAGAACGAAGGGTTCTATTGGGTTGGTACGGAACCAGATCATCTTTAAGATAAGATGATCTGGATGATAAGATTAATATACCATTAATATACAATATTAATGGTATATTAATGGCTTTATATGCAAGGAGGAGGATTTTAAATTCAATTCTAGACTCAACTGGTAGCCAATGAAGGGTTTGGAGCACAGGGGTGATGTGTTCTCTTCTATTTGATCCTGTTAATAATCTTGCTGCTGCATTTTGAACCAGTTGAAGCTTTTTAGGGAATGTTTAGGACACGCTACAAGTAAGGAGTTACAATAATCTAATCGTGATGTAACAAATGCATGAATTAATTTTTCTGCAGTCATTTTAGACAGAATATTCCTAATTTTGGCTATGTAGCGCAGGTGAAAGAAGGCTGTTCTGCAAGTTTGGTTAATGTGCATTTTGAATGAAAGATCTGGATCAAATAAAACTCCTAAATGTTTTAACTGTTTAGCACCACACTTCCCCCGTACTGTCACAAACCGATCCCTGGACTGTCCCCGCTGCAGGGACTGGCTTTGGGGCTTTCCACGCTAGCACTCCTGCGGCTATTAGCACAGCCTTCGGTCCCTACAGCTATCTCACTATAGCTAGGCCTCCAACCTGCAGAGCCGTGCTTCTAACTCAGAAACCCTGTCCTCCAACCCTGACACTA
>CM035786.1:51293822-51321322 GCA_020466265.1 Siphamia tubifer
GATTAGATAAAAATTAAAAAGATGAGATAAAAAAGTCAAAATGATGAGATAAAAACTTTAAATAAGATAAAAAGTAAAAATTATGAGATAAAAATTAAAATGATGAGATAAAAATTCAAAATGATGAGATAAAATGTAAAAATGAGGAGATGAAAAGTCAAAATGATGACATAAAAAGTCAAAATGATGAGATAAAAAGTCAAAATAATGAGATAAAAAGTCAAAATGATGAGATGAAAAGTCAAAATGAAGAGATAAAAAGTCAAAATGATGAGATAAAAAGTCAAAAAGATTAGATAAAAATTCAAAAGACGAGATAAAAAGTCAAAATGATGAGATAAAAACTTTAAATGAGATAAAAAGTCAAAAAGATGAGATAAAATGTAAAAATGAGGAGATGAAAAGTCAAAATGATGACATAAAAAGTCAAAATGATGAGATAAAAAGTCAAAATAATGAGATAAAAAGTCAAAATGATGAGATGAAAAGTCAAAATGATGAGATAAAAAGTCAAAATGATGAGATAAAAAGTCAAAAGATGAGATAAAAAGTCAAAAGATGAGATAAAAAGTCAAAATGATGAGATAAAAAGTCAAAAGATGAGATAAAAAGTCTAAATGATGACATAAAAATTCAAAATGAGATAAAAAGTCAAAATGACGAGATAAAAAGTCAAAATGATGAGATAAAAAGTCAAAATGGTAAGATAAAAAGTCAAAAAGATTAGATAAAAATTAAAAAGATGAGATAAAAAGTCAAAATGATGACATAAAAACTTTAAATAAGATAAAAAGTAAAAATTATGAGATAAAAATTAAAATGACGAGATAAAAATTCAAAATGATGAGATAAAATGTAAAAATGAGGAGATGAAAAGTCAAAATGATGACATAAAAAGTCAAAATGATGAGATAAAAAGTCAAAATAATGAGATAAAAAGTCAAAATGATGAGATGAAAAGTCAAAATGATGAGATAAAAAGTCAAAATGATGAGATAAAAATTTTAAATGATGAGATAAAAAGTCAAAATGATGAGATAAAAAGTCAAAATGATGAGATGATAAGTCAAAATGATGAGATAAAAAGTCAAAATGACAAGATAAAAAGTCAAAATGATGAGATAAAAAGTCAAAATGATGAGATGATAAGTCAAAATGATGAGATAAAAAGTCAAAATGATGAGATAAAAAGTCAAAATGATGAGATAAAAAGTCAAAATGATGAGATAAAAATTTTAAATGACGAGATAAAAAGTCAAAATGATGAGATAAAAATTTTAAATGACGAGATAAAAAGTCTAAATGATGAGATAAAAAGTCAAAATGATGAGATAAAAAGTCAAAAGATGAGATAAAAAGTCAAAAGATGAGATAAAAAGTCAAAATGATGAGATAAAAAGTCAAAATGATGAGATAAAAAGTCAAAATGATGAGATAAAAAGTCAAAATGATGAGATAAAAATTTTAAATGATGAGATAAAAAGTCAAAATGATGAGATAAAAAGTCAAAATGATGAGATGATAAGTCAAAATGATGAGATAAAAAGTCAACATGACAAGATAAAAAGTCAAAATGATGAGATAAAAAGTCAAAATGATGAGATGATAAGTCAAAATGATGAGATAAAAAGTCAAAATGATGAGATAAAAAGTCAAAAAGATGACATAAAAAGTCAAAATGATGAGATACAAATTAAAAATGACCAGATAAAAAGTCAAAATAATGAGATAAAAAGTTAAAATGATGAGATGAAAAGTCAAAATGATGAGATAAAAAGTCAAAATGATGAGATAAAAATTTTAAATGACGAGATAAAAAGTCAAAATGAAGAGACAAAAAGTCAAAATGATGAGATAAAAATTCAAAATGATGAGATAAAAAGTCAAAAAGATGAGATAAAAAGTCCAAATGATGAGATGAAAGGTCAAAATGATGAGATAAAAATTCAAAACAGATAAAAAGTCAAAATGATGAGATAAAAATTTTAAATGACGAGATAAAAAGTCAAAATGATGAGATAAAAAGTCAAAATGATGAGATAAAAAGTCAAAATGATGAGATAAAAAGTCAAAATGATGAGATTAAAAGTCAAAATGATGAGATAAAAAGTCAAAATGATGAGATAAAAAGTTAAAATGATGAGATAAAAAGTCAAAATGAAGAGATAAAAAGTCAAAATGATGAGATAAAAATTCAAAATGATGAGATAAAAAGTCAAAAAGATGACATAAAAAGTCAAAATGATGAGATACAAATTAAAAATGACCAGATAAAAAGTCAAAATAATGAGATAAAAAGTCCAAATGATGAGATAAAAAGTCAAAATGACAAGATAAGAAGTCAAAATGATTAGATAAAAATTCAAAATGAGATAAAAAGTAAAAATGTTGAGATAAAAAGTCAAAATGACTAGATAAAAAGTCAAAAAGATGAGATAAAAGTGAAAATGATGAGATAAAAATTCAAAATGATGAGATAAAAATTCAAAATGAAATAAAAAGTCAAAATGATGAGATAAAAACTTTAAATGAGATAAAAAGTCAAAATGATGAGATGAAAAGTCACAATGATGAGATAAAAAGTCAAAATGATGAGATAAAAATTCAAAATGAGATAAAAAGTCAAAATGATGAGATAAAAAGTCAAAATGAGATAAAAATTCAAAATGATGAGATAAAAAGTCAAAATGACGAGATAAAATGTCTAAATGATGAGTTAAAAAGTCAAAAGACGAGATAAAAAGTCAAATTGATGAGATAAAAAGTTAAAATTATGAGATAAAAAGTCAAAAGATGAGATAAAAATTCAAAATGATGAGATAAAAAGTCAAAAACACGATATAAAAAGTCTAAATAATGACATAAAAATTCAAAATGAGATAAAAAGTCAAAATGATGAGATAAAGTCTAAATGATGAGCTAAAAAGTCTAAATGATGAGATAAAAAGTAAAAATGATGATATAAAAAGTTAAAATGATGAGATGAAAAGTCAAAATGATGTGATAAAAAGTCAAAATGATGAGATAAAAAGTCAAAATGATGAGATAAAAATTTAAAATGACGAGATAAAAAGTCAAAATAATGAGATAAAAATTTAAAATGACGAGATAAAAAGTCAAAATAATGAGATAAAAATTTTAAATGACGAGATAAAAAGTCAAAATGATGAGATAAAAAGTCAAAACGAAGAGATAAAAAGTCAAAATGATGAGATAAAAATTCAAAATGATGAGATAAAAAGTCAAAAAGATGACATAAAAAGTCAAAATGATGAGATACAAATTAAAAATGACCAGAAAAAAAGTCAAAATAATGAGATAAAAAGTCAAAATGATGAGATAAAAAGTCAAAATGATGAGATAAAAATTTAAAATGACGAGATAAAAAGTCAAAATGATGAGATAAAAATTTTAAATGACGAGATAAAAAGTCAAAATGATGAGATAAAAAGTCAAAACGAAGAGATAAAAAGTCAAAATGAAGAGATAAAAAGTCAAAATGATGAGATAAAAATTCAAAATGATGAGATAAAAATTCAAAATGATGAGATAAAAAGTCAAAAAGATGACAAAAAAAGTCAAAATGATGAGATACAAATTAAAAATGACCAGATAAAAAGTAAAAATAATGAGATAAAAAGTCAAAATTATGAGATAAAAAGTCCAAATGATGAGATAAAAAGTCCAAATGATGAGATAAAAAGTCAAAATGATGAGATAAAAAGTCAAAATGAAGAGATAAAAAGTCAAAATGATGAGATAAAAATTCAAAATGATGAGATAAAAAGTCAAAAAGATGACATAAAAAGTAAAAATGATGAGATACAAATTAAAAATGACCAGATAAAAAGTCAAAATAATGAGATAAAAAGTCCAAATGATGAGATAAAAAGTCAAAATGACAAGATAAGAAGTCAAAATGATTAGATAAAAATTCAAAATGAGATAAAAAGTAAAAATGTTGAGATAAAAAGTCAAAATGACTAGATAAAAAGTCAAAAAGATGAGATAAAAGTGAAAATGATGAGATAAAAATTCAAAATGATGAGATAAAAATTCAAAATGAAATAAAAAGTCAAAATGATGAGATAAAAACTTTAAATGAGATAAAAAGTCAAAATGATGAGATGAAAAGTCACAATGATGAGATAAAAAGTCAAAATGACAAGATAAAAAGTCAAAATGATGAGATAAAAATTCAAAATGAGATAAAAAGTCAAAATGATGAGATAAAAATTCAAAATGAGATAAAAAGTCTAAATAATGACATAAAAATTCAAAATGACGAGATAAAATGTCTAAATGATGAGATAAAAAGTCAAAAGACGAGATAAAAAGTCAAAATGACAAGATAAAAAGTCAAAATGATGAGATAAAAATTTAAAATGATGAGATAAAAAGTCAAAATGATGAGATAAAAAGTCAAAATGACAAGATAAATATTCAAAATGATGAGATAAAAATTCAAAATGAGATAAAAAGTCAAAATGATGAGATAAAAAGTCAAAATGAGATAAAAATTCAAAATGATGAGATAAAAAGTCAAAATGACGAGATAAAATGTCTAAATGATGAGTTAAAAAGTCAAAAGATGAGATAAAAAGTCAAAATGATGAGATAAAAAGTTAAAATTATGAGATAAAAAGTCAAAAGATGAGATAAAAATTCAAAATGATGAGATAAAAAGTCAAAAAGATGAGATAAAAATTAAAATGATGAGATAAAAACTTTAAATGATGAGATGAAAAGTCAAAATGATGAGATAAAAAGTCAAAATTATGAGATAAAAAGTCAAAAACACGATATAAAAAGTCTAAATAATGACATAAAAATTCAAAATGAGATAAAAAGTCAAAATGATGAGATAAAAAGTAAAAATGATGATATAAAAAGTTAAAATGATGAGATAAAAAGTCAAAATGATGAGATGAAAAGTCAAAATGATGTGATAAAAAGTCAAAATGATGAGATAAAAAGTCAAAATGATGAGATGAAAAGTCAAAATGATGAGATAAAAAGTCTAAATGATGAGTTAAAAAGTCAAAAGACGAGATAAAAAGTCAAAATGATGAGATAAAAAGTTAAAATTATGAGATAAAAAGTCAAAAGATGAGATAAAAATTCAAAATGATGAGATAAAAAGTCAAAACGAAGAGATAAAAAGTCAAAATGAAGAGATAAAAAGTCAAAATGATGAGATAAAAATTCAAAATGATGAGATAAAAAGTCAAAAAGATGACATAAAAAGTCAAAATGATGAGATACAAATTAAAAATGACCAGATAAAAAGTAAAAATAATGAGATAAAAAGTCCAAATGATGAGATGAAAAGTCAAAATGATGAGATAAAAATTCAAAATGAGATAAAAAGTCCAAATGATGAGATAAAAATTTAAAATGACGAGATAAAAAGTCAAAATGATGAGATAAAAAGTCAAAATGATGAGATAAAAAGTCAAAATGATGAGATAAAAAGTCAAAATAATGAGATAAAAAGTCAAAATGATGAGATGAAAAGTCAAAATGATGAGATAAAAAGTCAAAATGATGAGATAAAAATTTTAAATGACGAGATAAAAAGTCAAAATGATGAGATAAAAAGTCAAAATGATGAGATGATAAGTCAAAATGATGAGATAAAAATTCAAAATGACAAGATAAAAAGTCAAAATGATTAGATAAAAATTCAAAATGAGATAAAAAGTAAAAATGTTGAGATAAAAAGTCAAAATGACTAGATAAAAAGTCAAAAAGATGAGATAAAAAGTCAAATTGATGAGATAAAAATTCAAAATGATGAGATAAAAAGTCAAAATGATGAGATAAAAATTCAAAATGATGAGATAAAAATTCAAAATGAAATAAAAAGTCAAAATGATGAGATAAAAATTCAAAAGACGAGATAAAAAGTCAAAATGATGAAATAAAAACTTTAAATGAGATAAAAAGTCAAAATGATGAGATAAAAAGTAAAAATGATGAGATGAAAAGTCAAAATGATGAGATAAAAAGTCAAAATGATGAGATAAAAAGTCAAAATGATGAGATAAAAAGTCAAAATGAAGAGATAAAAAGTCAAAATGATGAGATGAAAAGTCAAAATGATGAGATAAAAGGTCAAAATGAAGAGATAAAAAGTCAAAATGATGAGATAAAAATTCAAAATGATGAGATAAAAATTCAAAATGATGAGATAAAAATTCAAAAGACGAGATAAAAAGTCAAAATGATGAAATAAAAATTCAAAATGAAATAAAAAGTCAAAATGATGAGATAAAAATTCAAAAGACGAGATAAAAATTCAAAATGATGAGATAAAAATTCAAAATGAAATAAAAAGTCAAAATGATGAGATAAAAATTCAAAAGACGAGATAAAAAGTCAAAATGATGAAATAAAAACTTTAAATGAGATAAAAAGTCAAAATGATGAGATAAAAAGTAAAAATGATGAGATGAAAAGTCAAAATGATGAGATAAAAAGTCAAAATGATGAGATAAAAAGTCAAAATGATGAGATAAAAATTCAAAATGATGATATAAAAAGTAAAAAAGATGACATAAAAAGTCAAAATGATGAGATACAAATTAAAAATGACCAGATAAAAAGTCAAAATAATGAGATAAAAAGTCCAAATGATGAGATAAAAAGTCAAAATGACAAGATAAGAAGTCAAAATGATTAGATAAAAATTCAAAATGAGATAAAAAGTAAAAATGTTGAGATAAAAAGTCAAAATGACTAGATAAAAAGTCAAAAAGATGAGATAAAAGTGAAAATGATGAGATAAAAATTCAAAATGATGAGATAAAAATTCAAAATGAAATAAAAAGTCAAAATGATGAGATAAAAACTTTAAATGAGATAAAAAGTCAAAATGATGAGATGAAAAGTCACAATGATGAGATAAAAAGTCAAAATGACAAGATAAAAAGTCAAAATGATGAGATAAAAATTCAAAATGAGATAAAAAGTCAAAATGATGAGATAAAAAGTCAAAATGAGATAAAAATTCAAAATGATGAGATAAAAAGTCAAAATGACGAGATAAAATGTCTAAATGATGAGTTAAAAAGTCAAAAGACGAGATAAAAATTCAAAATGATGAGATAAAAAGTCAAAAACACGATATAAAAAGTCTAAATAATGACATAAAAATTCAAAATGAGATAAAAAGTCAAAATGATGAGATAAAGTCTAAATGATGAGCTAAAAAGTCTAAATGATGAGATAAAAAGTAAAAATGATGATATAAAAAGTTAAAATGATGAGATGAAAAGTCAAAATGATGTGATAAAAAGTCAAAATGATGAGATAAAAAGTCAAAATGATGAGATGAAAAGTCAAAATGATGAGATAAAAAGTCTAAATGATGAGATAAAAAGTCAAAATGACGAGATAAAAACTTAAAATGATGATATAAAAAGTCTAAATGATGAGATAAAAACTTTAAATGATGATATAAAAAGTTAAAATGATGAGATAAAATGTCAAAATGATGAGATGAAAAGTCAAAATGATGTGATAAAAAGTCAAAATGATGAGATAAAAAGTCAAAATGACGAGATAAAAAGTCAAAATGATGAGATAAAAATTTAAAATGACAAGATAAAAAGTCAAAATGATGAGATGAAAAGTCAAAATGATGAGATAAAAAGTAAAAATGATGAGATGAAAAGTCAAAATGTTGAGACAAAAAGTAAAAATGAAGAGATAAAAAGTCAATATGATGAGATACAAAGTCAAAATGATGAGATAAAAATTTTAAATGACGAGATAAAAAGTCAAAATGATGAGATAAAAAGTCCTAGTCAGACCAGGGTCAGTGTTAGTCCTAGTCAGACCAGGGTCAGTGTTAGTCCTAGTCAGAAAAATGACTAGGACTAATGTCATTAGATCATACATCCTGACATACATCCTGTCATACATCCTAACCATGATAGTTTCTTCTACCTTATAACTAAATATTCACTTATTCAGATAATATTCTATATTTTATTATTATACTAGTTTTATTCATTCTTTTAAATACACTTTTTCAGGTTCCTCTAACACACTTAGTTCTACTCTTTATTTTCCTCTTCACTTATAATCACTAATTCTCAGCTGAAACATCTGTTGTAAACTGTAGTGAAGCATGTGCTCATTAGTTTTATACATTAGAATAAGAGTATTAACGTCCACAATATCATTTAATTTAATAAATAAAAGACTTGTTGGCTCCAAGTATTGTTTGAGTAACAGTTGATGTCTTTGTTTTGGAGTAAAACTATAGAATTAATATTTGATTTATAGTCATTGTGTCATATTGTTGCACAATAGTTTAAATATGAAAGAAGAAGAGAATTATAGAGTAAGTAGAGACATTTATGATCCAGAAGGGTTTTAGTTTGTCTTTATCCCAATAGTAAACATCTGATCTTTAGATTTGTCGACTGTTTCCACTGAACACCTGCCTACGTCGGGAGCGACACATTCACTCCTGTTTTATTATCAGTCACCATCGACTTCTACAGTATAAAGGGATTCATAAATGACATTAAAGATGTTTCCATCAGTATCTTGTCTATGTGATAATTGTTCCTGTGCTGAAGGAACACTTTTATTTTGTTTCTGTCCTTGACTATTTAGTTTTTGCTCTGCCATTTTTAAATGGTTTTCCAAATGTTATTCATTGAATATTAGTCCAGACCATAATATGGTCATATTTGAGTGTTTTTTAGATTATAGGGGATATGGGACTAACATATACTTGGCACTACAGCCTGGAATAGAGGTGGCCCAAAACTGGTACTACACAGTAAATTTTGCAGTGTTAAATCAACACTTAGAGAGTTTATTTAACTTCTTGTATTTGGTCCCATTGTCTCCAAATTAACACTGCAAAATCTACAGTGTACTGTTGTATAATGTGTTTTTCACCCTGTCTTAAAATTGTACTTTAATTTTTAATCACTGTGAAGCACTTTGGGCTACAATGTTTGTATGAAAGGTGCTATAAAAAATAAACATTATTATTATGATTATTATTATTATTATGATTATGATTATGATGATTATTATTATTATTATTACTGACCTGGAAATATATGGAACCCCCGAATTTTCAACATTGGCAGAAATGGTCTCCACAATACAAATGGAAATAATGCGTTATATATAGACAAACACACAGCAGTATGGGGACCCTTTTTGGCTCAATGTCAAACTTCTGCATCTTAATAAACTTTGCAGTCTGATATGGACAGGTGCTTTTTTTGTTTTTCTTTTGTTTATTTAGTCTGGCAGTTTCTTTTGTTGTATTGTATTGTTTTATGTAATGTGTATTGTTTTGTGTATTTTATGTTAAAATAATTGAAAAACTAAATGAATATAATAATGAAAAAAAAAGAACTGCAGGAAATCATCAGAATGGAGCGTGGATGGAATAACTGGTTCCACGGAGGTGTGTCTGTTTGTCAGTCTGGCTACAGTACTGAACAGGAATCCAGGATTATTCTTGTTTTCTTCTATTATGGATGAGTAATATCTAGTTTTGGCTGTACGCAAAGCTTGATTATACTTTAGTCACATATTTTTCCAGGCATTGAGAGAATCTTCTGAATTGAATCGGCGCCATTGCCTCTAATTTAGGTGTTTGTTTAATGTAGCGAGTGTCAGCGTTGTACCATGGGGAGGTTCATCTAATCTTAGTAGTTTTTAACTGAAGGAGGCGACTATATCTAAAGTAGTTTGTAGTGTGAGCATGGTACTATCAACTAACTTATCACTTATACTGGGACTAAGTTAGATAATTTATTCATAAAGATTTGGGAGAAATTGACCTAATATTGATCAGTCCACATTGGATATAATTGTTAGGTGTTCTTTTAATCTGATTATTACCAACAACTATTTTTATTAAATTATTTGATCTCACTCCTATAGGTTTAATAATATTTGGTTTATTATTAACTACACATGGTTTATTATTAACTACACAGTGTTTATTATTAACTACACAGTGTTTATTATTAACTACACAGTGTTTATTATTAACTACACATGGTTTATTATTAACTACACAGTGTTTATTATTAAATTAAATTACATCTGATAAAGTGTCCTTTTTTGTCACTTCCTGTTGGAGAAAAGTTTGGAGTCTGTGTGTTTTGGTGTTTTTTGATCGGTTTATGGACTAATTCTGTGTTGTTAGCTACTGATTTGGATTGCGGATATTGGACTATATGTTGACAACACCGGCCTGAACACTGCCTGATTTAACGACACTGATTTTTGCAAACGGACTGAAAAGAACGGAGCTCGGAGGCTAGCTGACAACTAGCTAGCAGACGGCTAGGGTAAACTCTAGTTTGTCACCTAGCAACATGGGCCCAAAGAAGGCACGGACAGACGAGGAGAGCGAAGATATTAAGAAGTCTCTGGACTTCCTATCCGAAGAGATTTCTGTCGTTAAGCAGCAGCAGAAGTCCATCCTGAACCTGGTTGAGGAGGTGAAGGCGCTCCGGATCGAGAACGCCGTAAAGGACCGGCGTCTGGCGCACCTGGAGAGCCGTGTGGCAGAGTTGGAGCAGTAACCAGGATCAACGATGTGATCGTGAATGGGCTCCAGATTAAACCGTGGTCATACGCCCGGGCAGTAACAAATGATAGCAGGGGGGAGCCCAGTGATGGCAGCTCCATAGAACAACAGGTGGCTGCTTTCTTCCAGTCCAAAGGAATTGAATTGGACTGTAGCAACATCGAGGCCTGCCACCCTCTGCCCCAGAGAGATGACAGCGACAAACGAACCATCATCATGAGGTTTGTCAACAGAAAACACACAACTGCACTGTTAAAACAATAAGAAAATTAAGAGGAACGAACGTATATGTAAATGAGCATCTGACCAAACAAAACGCCGATATCGCCAGAAAAGCGCGGCTGATGAAGAAGCAGGGCAAAATCCAGCACACATGGACATGGAACTGTAAAATATTCATTAAATTAAATGGAACACCAGAGCAAGCAAAGGTTATGGTCATCATAAATATGGAGGAACTGGTAAGGTATGAATGAGCATCATCTCTGACTCTAAGGTACGACAACACACCAATATGGCTCATTCATATCAAACTACAGACAACTGGGAAATATCACAAAGGACTGCAGATCACAGTAAACTGGAACTTAAGACATTTCAACACACTGATCATGATCAACTGGATCTGGAGCATGACATCGACCCGGACAATAATTTTTTCTCCGACATCCTCAACAACTGCGGCTATTACACAGAGGAACAGTACAACGACACCATTCAAATGGACAACAAACTATTAATAATACATTTCAATTGTAGGAGTTTATATGCAAACTTCAATAACATTAAGGAATTTTTAAATCACTTTATAAAACCATTCAAAATTATTGCAATCTCACAAACATGGATCAATACAGTTAAAGGAATGGATTTTGAACTGGATCAATATGAACTTCACTGTGCAAACCCAAGGAACAAGAGCTGTGTATGTGAACAAAAAGTTGAATTACAAAGTAGTAGAAAATATGACAACTGTGATTGATAACTTGTTAGAATGTATAACAATTGAAATGTATAATGAAAAAAGTAAACATGTAATAGTCAGTTGCATATACAGAGCACCAGGCTCTAGTGTTGAGGCATTTAAGGAATGGATTGGAGAATTTTTTTCTAAAACTAACCAAAAGGTTGTTTTCATCTGTGGTGACTTTAACATTGACTTGTTAAATCCAAATAATCGATAACTTCATCAATACAATGTACAGCATGAGTTTACATCCAACAATCACCACCCACTGTGCCACGTTAATTAATAACATATTCACCAATGACATTGAAAATAATACAGTAAGTGGATTATTAATCAATAATATCAGTGACCACCTACCAGTTTGTACAATTTACAACAACAGCCAGTTGAGGAATCACCCAGAGAAGAAACTAAAATACAGGTGAATGAGGACAGAGGAAACTATGGAAACATTAAACAATGACTTATTGGCACAAAATTGGAAGAATGTATATAATGAAAAAGATGTAGATAGTGCATATGAAATGTTTCTAAAAATATTCACATCATTATATAAAAATTGTCCAATGAAACAATATGACAGAAATCAAAAGTACAAAGATGGACCACGGCTCATAAAGGAATTACAAAAATAAAAATACACTCTATAGAGAGTTCATTAAACATGAAACAGGCAGAAAATAAATACAAAAAATATAAAAATTCATTAATATTATAAGGGTGTGTAGAAAAGAATATTACAGCAAAATATTATGTAATAACAAAAACAACATTAAAGGAATATGGGACATATTAAACAGTATTATTAAAAATGGCACTAAACAACAGAGCTACCCTCAATAGTTTGTTGAAAATAAAATGAAAATTGATAATATGGATGATGTCGTCAACACTTTTAATAGTTTTTTTTGTTAATGTTGGACCAAAGTTGGCAGATGAAATCCCAGATCCATGTTTAGCTGAGAAGTGGAGTGACAACCTTCTCGAAAGGAATCCCAGTTCAATGTTCCTCACAGCAGTGGAAGGAAAGGAAATAATAGATATTGTAAATAAATGTAAAGGTAAAACATCTATGGATTTAAATGAAATTGATATGAAAGTTTTAAAAAAGGTCATTATAGGGATTTCAGAACCACTAACATACATCTGTAATGTATCATTCCACACTGGTACATTTCCTAACAGTATGAAAATAACTAAAGTTGTACCGCTCTATAAAACTGGGGATTGACACCACTTCACAAACTACACCTGTTTCCTTCCATTCTCCAAAATCTTAGAAAAACTGTTCAATAACAGACTAGATAAATTCATAAATAAACACAAATTACTCTCCGATAGTCAGTATGGATTTAGAGCAAACAGTTGAACATCACAAGCATTAATAGAATCAATAGAGTAGATCACCAATGCTATTGATCATAAACTGCACTCTGTTGGAATATTCATTGATCTCAAAAAAGCATTTGACACGATCAATCACAACATTTTAATTAATAAACTTCAGAGGTATGGGATCAGGGGGTTAGTACTGCACTGGCTGAAAAGTTATCTGAGCAACAGGAAACAGTTTGTGAAGGTGGGGGAATATTCATCATCCTGCTTGGACATTGTTTGTGGCGTCCCCCAGGGGTCAGTGTTGGGTCCTAAACTGTTTATTCTTTATATAAATGATATATGCAAAGTTTCTAAAGTATTAAAACTAATATTATTTGCAGATGACACAAGCATTTTTTGCTCTGGGGAGGATTTGCACAAACTAATGGGGAGGGTCAATGAAGAAATACACAAATTAAAAACGTGGTTTGACAGGAACAAATGATCATTAAATTTAAGTCAAACCAAATACATGATATTCAACAACTGCAATAAGAACATTCACACACATATACAGGTAGATGGGGTATATTGAAAGGGTATATGAAAATAAGTTTCTTGGGGTAACAATAGATGATAGGATCAACTGGAAAGTTCATATAAAACACATACAAAGAAAATGATCAAGAAGCATTTCAGTTGTGAGCAAAGCCAAACGCATTGTGGACCACAAATCACTCCACATACTTTACTGTTCACTCATTTCACCATATTTACATTACTGTGCACAAGTCTGGGCCAACACATACAAATGTACAATAAATTAATTATCCACAGAAAAGAACCATAAGAATAAGTCATAATGTGGGTTATACAGATCATACAAACCCACTATTGTTAAAATCCACAACATTAAAACTCACTGACATTATTCACTTTCAAACAACTCAATTCATGTTCAAAGCGACACACAAGGCACTTCCTGGTAATCTACAAAAAATGGTTTTCAATAGAGAAGGGAATTACAATCTGAGGGGGCAGCACAACTTAAAACATCTGAGGGCACGTACAACACTGAAAAGTTTTTGTCTTTCTGTTTGTGGAGTGAGGCTGTGGAACAGGTTAGGTGTGGAGCTCAAGCAATGTCCAAGCATGATCCAGTTTAAAAAGCGGAACAGGCACATGGTTTTCACTGGGTACAGGGAAGAGGAAGGGGTCGAACATTCTGGATTCTAGGATGACACCATGGACTTCAAGGCTGTGTGCATGCACTGGTGGTGTCCCTTCCCTATTACTCTTGGGGTGGCTCTCTGGCTCTGCAGGGTTAGCGTGGCTAGGACCCCTCTGCCTGGGGGTGTTGTCCCTGGTGTCTCTCCCTCTGAGCCCTGGATCTGCTGGGTCTGTGCGCTCTCCCGGGGCCTTGGGGGTGTTGGTGGCTGGTCTCTGGTCTCTGGGTGTCTCTGGCCCTGGCTGGCCCTGGGGTTCGGGGTGGGTCGGCCCTCTGGTTGCTCATTTGTCCCTTCCTGCTCTGCTTCCCTCCTCCTCCCTCCTCTCCCGGCTGGCCGCTCGTCCCTGTCCCTCTCCCTCCCCTGGGAGGGGCTGGGGGCCCTCTGCTGCCTGGGGGATTGGCATGGGGGCTGGGTGGTCTCTCTGGGGGGGTGCCTCTGGCTCATCCGGGCACAGGCCTTGGCACTTGCCTGTGTACCGCCACTGGAGATTAGATTCTGCTGGCTGGGGGCTTCTGTCCGGGCCTGGTGCTGTCCTGGGGTGTAGTGGGGTGGGTGGGGTTTCGGTGGTGCTGCGAGGTGGGCGCCCTGCATCCTGAGCGCCCCGGACGCCGCTGGGCGTAGGGGCTCATGGCCCTCGCTGCCTGATGGTGTGGCCTGGCCCTCCCTCCGGGGCGGGGTGCTGCGTGCGGCTGGCCCCTAGTGGGACTACGGCATCTGCTGGGGAGCTGGTCTAGCCCTGGGACTTCTGGGGGTTTAGTGCTGGCTGGGCCGGTCGGGTTTGGGTGGGCCCACCTCGGCCTCTTGCCTCTGAGCTCTGGGGGCCCTCTGCCCATCAGTTAAGGTGGTCTCACTACCTGTCTCCCCCGCTGCTCTGTCCTCATGGGCCGGACCCACACCAGACTGCCTCTTACTGTGCACTTCACACACTTCACACTTCACTGTATATAGCTACCCTTGAGCACATATAAGGACACAGCAGTTAGGGCCTTTAGAGCAGGTGGGGGCGGGAATGATGGGCTCGGTGGTGGGGCAGATGGCAGGGCTCTACGGCCTTGTCTCTTCCCCATCCCCCTCTTGCTTGCCTCCCCTGCTCTCTAATTTCTTTTTAAAGCACCACACACATTCATACCTTGGGGGTAGATCTGGGATCACTCGGTGAACATAGGCCAGGGTAGGCTGCAGAGTATCCATCCTCTGTGGTCCTCTGACCTGCCCCCTGGATGCCTGGCCCAGCCTCCCCACTTTTAATGCACCACATGACACTCAGGGTTACACAATCACGGTGCAGGGATAATGTCTTCAGTCAGGGATCTGGAAACATATTAACAGGGAGGAATGGGGGGATTTCACTAATATGGCCTTGCTGGTGAGACCCGGCCCCCTTATGCCTTATGGCTTGTGGCTATGGGGTAGCGGGGGTAGACTACTATCCATGTTGCTGTGCTGGGGGTCCCCGGGACCTGGGGGCTGTGGTTGGGGGGGTGCTCCTGCTTGCCCGTCGGGTCCAAGCTGGTGCGATGGCTCTTGGCAGGCCGCGGGGGTTGGATTGGCCAGTCTGGTGGGCGCTGTGGCTGTACTGCGGGTTGGTGGCGTGCGGGGGCTCTGTCCTGGTGGGTTGTCGGGGCGCATTGTGGGGAGGCGGGGGCCATGGGTGTACTGTGCTCGCCTGGGGCAGGGTGCGGGGGGGGGGGGTGCGGGGTGCCTCCCTGTTGGCGTTGCTGGGCCCCAACATACTGTCCATTTTTGCCCTCTGGCCTCACGTTGGGTTCGGGCTCTGATGTCCTCTGGCCGGCGCCCGGTGTCGGCCTGCCTTGTGATGGGCTGGCTACCGCCCCCTCGGTGGGCCGCTCGCTCCCTGTGTCTGGATTCCTGGCTGCGTTGGGCCATTGGCCCCCTTGGGGGTGGTAGGTGGGTCGTCGTGCCCCGGGCCGCCTGGGTCAGTCATGGTGCGGTGGGGGGGTCTGTAGCTTCTCCCTGTTGTTCTCCGGGTTTGTGTCGTTCACGGTGGCCCGGTGGCTCTCTGGGAGTGGTGTCCTGTGGCTCCTGTGGCCCGAGGTGGGGGTTGCCCTGTTGGCTTGGCCCTGCCTTGTCGTGATTGCTGTTCTGGGCTTCGGGGTCCTTCACACTTAAATGTTTGATCGGGTCTTACCAGCTACTACTGAGTCCCATTTCAGCAAATGATGGGACTCGCCAGAATGTGCTGAGAATCTCTCCACAATCTCTACACTGAACTCATTTTCTTCTACACTGGTGTCCTCTTCTGGCCTATTCTATTACATTGCATTCTATTTTGTACTATCAGGACATCCACGGTTGTGGTGCTCGGTGCCGATTGTTTAATTGTTTATTTCTTGAATCTTTTTTTTGTTTGTTTTCCTTTTTTTTTGTTTGTTTCTCCATTTGTGCTGGTTTGGTTTTCTCCTCTTTTTCTGATCTACTTATTTATTTATTTGTTTTTATTGATGGACAGTTGGTGGTTGGGAATAACACATCACCTTACAGTCTTTAATTACAATAGCACCGCCTGTTGGTTTCTGTCCCCGTTCGTCCTGTCCGTCCTGTCCAGTCTTTGTTTCCTCCACACATCACTGAGGTGCAGCACTGCACTCACTGGCTTGTAAGGGAGAGTTCTAATGGGGGATGTCTGCTCAGCTTTCGGGGAGGACCGCTGATGGTCACACACATGCACTAAATAGTCTAGTATATGTCTGCAAGACTGGAATATGCACTGATCTGAAGCAATGTTGACTCCCCCTCTGTGGGGTTAAAAGATATAAAAATAAATAAATGAATAAAATAAGTGAATGAATATAAAAATAAAATAAAAAAAAAGATCAAAATGCAGACAAGTTAGAAAAAGGAACGAAAAAAGGGGAAGAAAAAAGAAAGGGAAAAGAAGAAGAAGAAAGGAAAACAGGCAAACAAGAAGGGAAAAAACTATTTGTTACCAACTTTCCTCTCTGCTCATTTGTTTTCTTTTGTTTTGTTTTGTTTGTTTGTTTTTTGTATATATGTATATGTTTAGTACTTATAACTTATAACTTACAGTTATTTATTATTGGTATTGTTATTATTGTTATTGTTATTATTTTTATTATTATTATCATTTTTGTACTATGCACTATATTGTTATAAGATGAATTCAGGTTATTGGGGAAGTGAAGAATGGGTAGGATTAAATAAACTAATGCTTCATCCTACTCCTTTTCAGTCATGTCATTGTTATTATTATTATTGTTGCACTTTGCACATGTTCAAATGCATGATTGGATGAACTGCTGAACTGAATTGCCCCTAGAGGGACTAATAAAGTTGTTTGAATTTAATTGAATTGAATTGTTCGAAATAAATCATTCAAATCAAATCAAAAACGACACAGTGTTTATTATTAACTACACAGGGTTTATTATTAACTACACAGGGTTTATTATTAACTACACAGGGTTTATTATTAACTACACAGGGTTTATTATTAACTACACAGGGTTTATTATTAACTACACAGGGTTTATTGTTAACTACACAGGGTTTATTGTTAACTACACAGGGTTTATTATTAACTACACAGGGTTTATTATTAACTACACATGGTTTATTATTAACTACACATGGTTTATTATTAACTACACAGGGTTTATTATTAACTACACAGGGTTTATTATTAACTACACAGTGTTTATTATTAACTACACAGTGTTTATTATTAACTACACAGGGTTTATTATTAACTACACAGGGTTTATTATTAACTACACAGGGTTTATTATTAACTACACAGGGTTTATTATTAACTACACAGGGTTTATTATTAACTACACAGGGTTTATTATTAACTACACAGGGGATAGACACAGTTTTTCTATTACTTACTACATGCTGGGTTTGTGACAGCTCAGAGTGAAGTTGATGATGCACACAGAAGTGTTTTACTCTACGACTGCGCCTGGGCCCACACTCTGAATTGTCATATTGACAGGTTAAATTTAGCAGCCACATTTTGTGCTCAGAGAGAGGCACCTTCCCCAGTGGGATGTATGCTATCTCTGCCAATGAGCCCAGGCTTTCCCCAGAACACACGCCAGTTATCTATGAAAACTACATGGTTTTCTGAGCACCATCTAGACAACCAGCGGTTAAATGATGACAACCTAGAGGACATCTCATCACTGGACAAATTAGGCAGGGGTCCAGAGAACGCTACGGTGTCACACATCGATTTAGCAAGTTTACACACCGATGCTACGTTCAGTTTAAGAACCTCTGATGGTTTCCGTCGGACATCGTTACCACCAGCGTGGATCACGATGCGGTGGAAGCTAGCCCTACTCTGCTGTAAAAGTCTAAGGTTTCCTTCAATGTCACCGACTCTGGCCCCTGGAGAACACCTGACAGACACCGCTGGGTGCTTCACGTCTCTAAGAATAGAACTGCCAATGAAAAGAGTGTCTGGTTTGGCCGGTGTGGTGAAGAGGGGTTCGAACCTATTACAGACGTGAAACTCTTAGTGCGCTACGTTTTTGCGTTTAGCACCATGCTTCCCCCGTACTGTCACAAACCGATCCCTAGACTCTCTGGGCTCCACAGGACTGGCTGGGGGACTAGCCACGCAAGCATTTCTGTGACTATTAGCACGGCCTGCGGTCCCTGCAGCTACCTCGCTATAGCTAGGCCTAGCATTAGCCTCCGAGCTGCAGAGCCATGCTTCTAACTCAGAAACCCTGGCCTCCAACCCTGACACTAAACTACACTTCCAACAGCTACTTCTATCCTCAGTAAAGGAGGCAGGGGCTCACTGTACATACAACACACTGAGCAGAAAATACTGAACAACAACAACTAGCCATGCTAAGGGAAGCTAGGCTAGCAGAGTTAGAGAGGAAAGTTGTTACACTCACCGGATGTGTTCATTTATGAAATTGTCCATTCTTACTGCAAATAATTTTTCTAGAATCTTTGAGAATTGTGACAGAAGTGAAAAAGGCCTGTAATTATTGAACTGGTGTCTGTTTCCATTTTAGAAAAGAGGAATTACGTTGCCAATTTTCATTTTAGATGGAAAATACCTGTGAGGAAAGACTGATTACAAATGTGTGAACAGTAGCGCTATACAATTTATGATTTATATTATTAGGTGCATATCTAATAGTCACTGGACCTTTTGTTCCTAAATGATTTCAGATTTTCAATAACTTTTCATCCACACTCCTAATGAAAAAATATTTACAATTGTGTGTAATTATTCTTGAGTCAAGCTGGGTTGTTTCTTTTGGTAATGAGATATTATTTGTTAAGCTAGATCCAACATTAATTAAACAATTATTAATTTAATTTGAAATTAATTCATAATTTTTATGAATTGTATTTATTATTTAGTTATCCTTTAAAAAATAAATCGGATATCGAACAGACTCAGTCTTTTTTTTTATTTTGCTATTTAATACTTTCCATATTCCTTTGATATTATCCTTATTTTGCTCTAATATTTTATGACAATAATTTTACTTATTTAATCTTATTACATTTACCAACTTATTTTTATATTTCTTATATCTATTTTCAGCTTTAATAGTTCTATATTTTATAAATTATTTATAAAGATTATTTTCTTTTAACATGCATTTTATATTCCTGGGGTGATCCATGGTTTTTGTATTTACTGTTTGACTTTTGCAGCGTTCAGTGTTTATCTTGTATTATACTGGACACAAAAGCATCATATGTTCGATCAGCTGCAGCGTACACTTTCTTCCATGTCAGAGCTCAACCTGCTTTGAGTGCAGCAATAACTTCTGGTGTTCTGCATCTAATTCATTTGGGAGCGTGTGTTATTTTTTGGTTCCTTTGAAGAAGCTGGTGAAAAATACCACACACTATTAGCACTTTGTTAGTTTTACCAAACTTCTATTGTTCCATTGAATGTGTCGAGGCATGAGCCATGTTGTTCTATAAACACAAGTTACATTTATATTTTTACCTCCTTCAATAATTATTTCAATCGCCATACATTCAAGCAGGGCTCTACAGTAACTTTTTTTTCCAGGAGCACACGTGCCCCTAAGTTAAAAAATTTAGGAGCACACAAAAAAAATAGGGGCACAAGTCGGTTTTAGTTTTAAATGTTTATTTATTTACAGTGCAGTACTTACGCACAGATACCAACATTGTTGAATGACTGCTGTCATTTGTGTTAATTTAGAGCAGACTATAACATAACTTTGTATTATGGGATGCTTTGTCCTTTGATACATTTTAGAACGTTGTATTGGCTGCCTTGTTATTAGATCCATTTTAGAATGATTAACCCTTTAACTCCTGAGACTGAGACACAGTAAAAAATAAAATAAGATAAAGTAAGCAACACAATGAACAAAAAACAGTCAAAGTGATCAGTAAAATGAACAAAAATGAATAATAAACCAACAAAATAATATGTAACATGAACAAAGTAAGACACTAACAGAACACAATTAAAGAAAAATAATAAAATAAAAAAACAGAAAAATAAGCAACAGAAACTAATATATATTCACAAAATAAGAAATAACGTGGAAAAAAGGACAAAAAACAAAAACCCACCAAACCCAAAATGAAGTAAAAAAAAAAAAAAAAAAGGAATAAATAACTAGTGTTGTAATTTGCTTCCAGTAGTAGTACACCTGTACATCAGTTCCATGAACAAAATTCTCAGTAACAGTTAAACACTTGAATTTGTCTGAATTTTTAAACTAAACCTACAGTCAGCTCATGTGTTAGATTAGCACAACAAAATAAGAATTAAAATACAATAAACAAACCCGTAAGAATAGACACTAAAGTTGTACAAGTTAAATAAAGTAGATTGATGAAGGAAAAGTCAAAAATATTTAGCAAAAATTAAACATTGAGTGAATGCACTTCGTTTGTGAAGGTCAGATCAGTGCTCAGTTATTCTGGACTCGTTGTGTTGGCCAGTGATTGGCTGGAAGCACTACAAATTAATTGGCGGAGAAAATCAGTGGGAGAAGATCATTACCATATAGCACGCGTTCTAGCACGCGTTATGGAACGCGTGCCATTGCGCGCACCAGCGCGCGTACCAAGAATGCGTCCTGTAACGCATGATAGCGCGCCAGTGTGCGTGCGAGAACGCGTCCTGTAACGCGTGATATAATAAAGACAACGCGTGGCTATGTGAACACTTTGGCTTGCCATACGGCACAAGCAGCGCGCACGTCAAAAATGATAGGCTGACATGCTCACGGTGGCCTCCGTGGTGGTAACGTGATACTATGCGCTACCGCCTGGCTGCCGCCCGCGCGCATAAACATTCGACTATATCGAGGCCTTTAAAAGTAAAATTGCATCGGATGGTCACAATCACAGACTTATAGAAATAGTGTATAGGTCTGTGGTCGCACTGGCGTCATCCCGTGTGCTGTCAGAGGCAGCTGGAGAAAAAAAGAGACTTTAACTTCCACGCCGGCATTACGGCTGTGCCAGAGCTGACCGCGTTGATGCCTGTTTACAATTCTTAACGTTAAAAGCGGCGACGCGCCATAAAAACAAACATCGATTTTCCAGCAACTTAGTATCTAATTAAATACCAAGGGTCAATATCGATTTAGTATCTAAAATCGATTTTTTTGACAACCCTAGTGTGCCTTATTGTGTGCTGCAAGAAGCACTCGCACATGTGCGACTGTTTTGTTTTCCTCGTTCGCATGATGAAATATTTGCTCGCATATGCGAGTGAAATGGGCGCACTGTAGAGCCCTGCATTCAAGGACACCATCAATACTGGTTGTTTTATTTTCTATTATGACTTGTGAAGTCTGAATCAACACCCCCCCCCCACACACACACACACACACACACACACCTTTTCTGTTGTTCTTATGTTTTGTAAATATTGTGTATCCATCACATTCTACCTTGTTTTTGTATCTATCCATGATTCAAACACTGCAATGACCTTGAATTTATCAAATTGTTTTTGATATTTTTTAATATTTTTATACAAGCTTCTGCTATTGAAGTGTGTCACTGAAAATGTTCCTTTCATTTTAGCACATTTAAATTGGTCATCGGTATAATATAACTTTACCACAAACACACACATTCACTGCCCACACTCACACACATCATGTTTTGCAATGACCGAAAAAAAAATTAAACAAAAGAAAATCCCAAAAATAGTAGAAGGATAAAATAAAATTAAAACTGCAAGCAGTCTCAAAGGCCTTGGCCATCCCTCACGACCGCCTCCCCATGCGACGTTGGTGTTTGTATACCCGAACTACAGCCATTCTAGTAAAGGCGATTTTGTAGGGGGCGCTATAGAGCAAAATCGCAATTTCTTTTGATAAACCGAGAGATAGACATCTGAGTCAAATTTCAGCCAAATCCGTGTTCGTATGTCTCAGCTGAAGCAATTTATGTAGCGGTATTTTTTCCCAAAATCCCAAAACGATGAAACTTTTCCAAATAAATTGGATAACTTCTTAAGTCCCACTTGTCTAGATCATGTTCACTGATATTGAGCTCATTTTGCCCAACGGCCAAGGAGGAGTTTGTTAAAATACAGCAAAATCCATGACTCAAAATGTTTGAAATTTAAATCCAAGATGGCGGACTTCCTGTTGGTTTTTGGGGGTGGTCATCAATAGGTTTTTTGTTCATCATCAAATGCCGAACATGTGTTTCATAGCTCTAACTTCACTAGGGTGTGATCTAGCCTAATACAAACTATTTCACCTATTCTAGGGGGCGCTGTAGACACATTTCTTGACGACTTTTACGAAACCTATAAATACTCACAATGTTTCACACTTCTGAGGTGTGTGCAAAATTTGGTGAGTTTTCGTGAATGTTCAGGGGGTCAAATTAGAGGTCAAAGAGCAGAATCAGATCAAACTGTTAGCAGTATCAATAGGCGTTGAACTGACGTGGAACGCGGCGAATGACTAAAAAGGGAGGGGGTAATCATGTCCTCTCAATAAGTAAATTGTCCGTATCAATGTCTTATTCAAGATCCTCAATATCATACACGTTTCATCTTTCAATAGGGGTGTGACGAGACACTCAGCTCACGAGATGAGACACAAGATTGGGTTCACGAGATTTTAAGAAAACTAAATTACAAATGATATGAATGGACAAAAGACTTTTATTTAACTGAGTTCCACATGGATTTTATAACTCGTTAACTTTTAATGAACGTCTTCCTCTACACAGTAAAACTAAAATAAAATGTTATGAAAGTTTCTTCTTTTTTCAAAATCAAATCTGGTTCTTGACTGAGGAAGTTTAAGTCTTAATGAGGAAATGCATGAGAGGTGACAAGATCTCGTCACACCCCTATCCTTCAATATGTCTTTTTTCAACATCTGCAAATCGATCCACAGAACCATAACTTAACCCTCCACAGTAAAGTAAATGCAGCAGTCTTCTATGAACAATAATTCTAACTTCCACATCATTTGTTCATTCACAGGTTTTACTTCAGTTTATTCCGCTGTAGATAACATGTGTTTCATCATCACCACTATTAGTCCACTCATCAGTTTGTTTCATGACAAGGAATACTTGAAGATATCGCCTATGTGAAGACAAGAGGCTACAGTTATGGAGTAACTTCACCGTCTTTCACTTCCCTGACCGTCATAACTTTAGCTTTAGCTCCATTCAGCAGTTCCTTGTCAATGTTGCTTTAATCTTATAGTTTTTCCTCAGGATCCGTGCTTCTCAAGTGATTTCAGAGTTCTTCTTGGTTAAATGTTTTATCAGATACACTCCACATCCTTTCAGTTTGGCTCCTTGCCTTAGCAGTTCAACTTTGTATTTCCTATTCACAAAGTATGACAAGCAGAGATGTTTTTTACATCTACGTGAATGTTCTTCTCCACCAGGAACTGCAAATTTGCTTTTCAAGAGTCTGTTGTTCTTCTGGATCTGCATCTTCACTCATTTTTCTGTTGTTTGCTAATGCTTTGGTGTAAGAACATGGTTGTATGTTCAGGCCGGTAAGAATAACAACTTCCATTGGTGTGTATTGCTCCATGTTGTTGATCCGTTCTTCAAGCTCATATATAGTTTTGTCCTTTTCTTTTATCATGCTTTTGAGTTGCTTTACTCAAAAAGCATAATTAAGCTAGCTAGCAACATAATTAATGTTGCTAGCTGTTTCGTGACTTTGTCATCTCCTCCGTCATGAAGTTTAGTGATTAACGGATCTCCTCAATGTCATCTTCCATTTGTGGATTGTAATTTGGATTATTTGTAGGTGGCTTTGTCAAGCTTGATTATATTGAAACTTTTATTCAGTTTAAAATGTTTGTTGCTCCTCTGTTAGCAAAGTGATGATCACCAGTTACAACACCTCCACCTGCCTCCAACATATCGGACACTATGTTTACAGATGATCATTTATAAATCCACTAAAAGGAGAGAGGGGTATTGGCCTAGTGTTGGCCGAGTGTTGGTCTAATGTTGACCGAGTGTTGGCCTAGTGTTGACTGAGTGTTGGACTAGTGTTGGTCTAGTGTTGACCGAGTGTTGGCCTAGTGTTGGTCTAGTGTTGGCCTAGTGTTGGTCTAATGTTGACCAAATGTTGGCCTAGTGTTGACCGAGTGTTGGCCTAGTGTTGACCGAGTGTTGGCCTAGTGTTGGCTGAGTGTTGGCTTAGTGTTGGTCTAGTGTTGGCCTAGTGTTGGTCTAGTGTTGACCTAGTGTTGGCTGAGTGTTGGTCTAGTGTTGACCGAGTGTTAGCCTAGTGTTGGCCGAGTGTTGGCCTAGTGTTGGTCTAGTGTTGACCGAGTGTTGGCCTAGTGTTGACCAAGTGCTGGCCTAGTGTTGGCCTAGTGTTGGCCTAGTGTTGGTCTAGTGTTGGTCTAGTGTTGGCCTAGTGTGGGCCTAGTGTTGGTCTAGTGTTGGTCTAGTGTTGGCCTAGTGTGGGCCTAGCGTTGGTCTAGTGTTGGCCTAGTGTGGGCCTAGTGTTGGTCTAGTGTTGGCCAAGCAAACCAGAGGAGCCGGAACGGAAGTGAAAAGCATCGGAGTTCATGAAGTCGAGCGGAAACGGGTCAAAAACGTAAAACCTAATTTTTGATCTTAATTCAATTCAATTCAATTAAATTTTATTTATAAAGCCCTAAATCACAACAAAGTCATCTCAGAGGGCTTTACAAAAACATAATCAACTACAGAAATACATGAAAAGTCCCAGGCATCCCCTGTCCTTAGACCCTCCTTCTCGGCAAGAAAAAACTTCCAAACCCAGTGGGAAAAAGAAGAAATCTTGAGGAGAACCACATTGAAGGACAGATCCACTCCCATGGACGGACAGGCTATAGATGAACGTCCATGTATAAATGCAGGAAAGGGGGGCTGGTCCAGACAGGCAGGGGCGGTGGTCCGGGGTCACAGGTCAGCACAGGCGAGATACTCCAGATCCTGTCGTCCATGGCTCCCGTGCAGGCACTGTCAGGAGAGCCACCACTCCCCCCAGGGGGGGAGGGGGGAAAGGGGACACCAGGTGACTAGTCATGAACAGACTTGGCAAGAAAGATATGTTATAAAAATTACAGAAACAGGTGTGAGGAAGAGAAAGAGAAGAAAGAACTCATTGTCTGTACTTCCCCCAGCATTCTAACTCCTAGGGCAGCCTAGACTGAACTGTGACTCATACATCATGTATACATGATATATGAGTCACATAATTTTTAACTAACCTGACCATAGGCTTTCTCAAACAGGAATGTTTTAAGCCTAATTTTAAATGTAGAGACTGTTTCGGCGTTTTTAATATTAAAGGGAAGCTGATTCCATAAGACAGGGGCCTGATAACTAAAGGCTCTAGCTCCTACTGTACTTTTAGAAACCCTAGGAACTTTCAGTAAACCTGCATTCTGAGAACGAAGGGTTCTATTGGGTTGGTACGGAACCAGATCATCTTTAAGATAAGAGGGGCCCATACCATTAATGGTTTTATATGTAAGGAGGAGGATTTTAAATTTAATTCTAGACTCAACTGGTAGCCAGTGAAGGGTTTGGAGCACAGGCGTGATGTGTTCTCTTCTATTTGATCCTGTTAATAATCTTGCTGCTGCATTTTGAACCAGTTGAAGCTTTTTAGGGAATATTTAGGACACGCTACAAGTAAGGAGTTACAATAATCTAATCGTGATGTAACAAATGCATGAATTAATTTTTCTGCAGTCGTTTTAGACAGAATATTCCTAATTTTGGCTATGTTGGCGGGTGAAAGAAGGCTGTTCTGCAAGTTTGTTTGATATGCATTTTGAATGAAAGATCTGGATCAAATAAAACTCCTAAATTTTTAACTGTGGCACTGGGTGTTACACTTAAGTTGTCCAGAGTAACTATCTGGTCAGTTAGGGAGTCTCTCGCATCTTTAGGACCAATTATAACGACTTCAGTTTTTTCAGGGTTCAGTAAAAGATAATTGGCACTCATCCAAATTTTTATGTCTTGTACACAAGTACTTAGTTTATCTATTTGCCTGGTCTGATCAGGTTTAATCGATAAATATAGCTGTGTGTCATCTGGGTAATAATTAATTTGTCCTATTAATTAATAATAATTAATAGGACAACAGTTTCAGATAATAATAAAAGAAACAAGAAACAAAAACAAACTATCAACACAACACTGGAGGAAATTTAATCTCATTACATAGTTTAGTTTTTGTAACCATAACATACATGTTTTTTTCAAAGGGGGGGTGGGTCAAATTCAATTGTTAATTTCAGTGAGAAAATTATTGAAGTTATTGTATAACTTTTGTGGCTTCATCTCTGTGATAAATTCCAGAGATTTCATGTATAATTTAAATTCATGCATGAAAACAATACATGATGACATCATCACTCTGTTGTTATGGATGAAATATTTGGCTGGACAAAGGATTACAGAGGGGGGGGGGGCTCCGCTGACGTAAATATAAAAGACATGAACTCCCAGCTTGTCAAATGAATGTTATTCAAGTATTTAATAGTCTATTAGGCTAATCAATATTCATCAAATATCATTAATACAAGCGACCAATACACAAACAAATGTTACCTTGAAATAGATCGAATACTGTTGAAGGTGGAGAAGTGGGACGTTTTTTGTATCGAGGAGAGAAAACTGTTTCCATTAGTAAACGTTACTATTGATATTATATAATGTTCCCATTCTAGTTAGACTTTTTAATATTTTATTTTTCTAATATTGTATTTATATTTAGTTAGTCAAAGGTAGACTAGTGTTTGTTTTTGTTGAACTAATGTAAACAATAACACCCAGACAACTCATGTGTATAACGTTCAACTCATACAAAATTGATTAACGTCAATATTCAATCTATCGTACACATGTGATTGATTATATGTTTACTGGTCAAAAGCACGATAAAATAAATATA